>OZ038476.1:95344011-95436511 GCA_964036315.1 Acanthosepion esculentum
CCCAGTCTTACCGAAAATCTGTTCTGAATCGAAAAATATAAAAAAAGTAACAAAATTAAGACATTATTTAATTAGAGAAGCTTTTAATTGTTCTTATTAATAATATATATTAAAAACAATATTGTCTGAAGAAAACAAAATTTTTTCGATGAAAAATGATTTTTTTTACAAGATTTGTTTTCATTTTTTACAATTTTAAATTGAATAATTTATAAAGTTTTTAAATCTTTTAAAATTAATTTTCAATGAGATGACTCTTAGAAAATATTGTTATTAAGTAAAACTATATTTACTAATTATATGTCGTAAAGTTTATTACAATCTGACGACCCCGAATATTTCTAAAAGAATCTCGATTTGTTTTTATATGTGTGATATACATGCAGAATTTCAAAGTATGGATATCCATACCTATAAAGTTATCATTAATAGGTCGCGTATTTTAAGGGTTGTCTCTGCTTACGGGGAAAAAACCCTTAAACTTTATTGTCTACTCCACCATCCTTAACTATGAACACGTTCGGCAGTCAATCGGCTGTCAATAAATCGATTAACACGTCAGAGAAACAAGACACCGTAGTTAAGAAATGTTTGTATATAACATTTTATTCTATAAGTAAGTAATTTCTTTTCTAAATCCGATTAATTTAACCTTAAATTTGCTGTTTTTTTCTCAAATAACGTTTCAGAAATATAAAACCAAGAATTAACTTTTGTTTACAAATGTGTCAAAATGGCCGATTTTCTTTTACTGAGAAAAATTGATTCCGATCAATATAATTTGTGTTTGAAATACACCACAGTGTATTTTGCTTGCTGGAAATAGTAAAAAGAGGGAAAATTTTTCTTATGCCCGATGAAGTCTTCAAGGACCAAACGCGTCACAGGAAAACTTTTTCCACTTTGTCATACATTTTCCCCAAGATTGTACTTGAATGCAACAATGAGATTGATATATGTGTATGTTATTGAACTCAGGAAATCAGAGATTATTAAGATTATTATGGTATAAAAGCAAATGTGAATATAACAGAACGAACGATAATGAGGAAAATGACCGAGGAATGATATTATGAGCCTTCATCAGAATATATCGTTATATTTCGAACAACCCGTTATTATAGTTTTATGAAGATCATGCTCATAAGTTTTAAAACGATAGATTGTTCATTCTTATCTTTGAATGATTCTCGGTTTGACCTGCTTCGTAAAATCAGTATTTCAATGGCCAAGCATCAGAAATTTTAGAAGGGATGAAGAAGCATTAGATGCGATGTTTCAATTGTATTGAACTGTGGGGAGAATACAAAGAACAGCATGAACGTTTTGTTACTTTAAGTCATTCTTCGTAGTCGATTCGAATACTTTTGCTGTTCCCTCGTAGAATCTTATTCTCACATATTGGCAGTCGTAGCCATACCAATATTGAATACACCTCATTTTAATAGGACCAGACAGCATTTTAACTGTTAAGTTAATTTTGTCTATCATTTTCTTGTTGCGTGTGTGAGAGCGAAGTGTTTCAGATAATGAGCGTGTATAAAGAGTCATATAATACATACAATAGTTATAAATGTATTAATCTTGGAATTATCTATAGAAAAATGCATAACTTACAGAATATGCGGAAAGGTGATGGTTGTTCAATTAGTTTTAAAAGATTTTTTTAGTTTTAAATCTTTAATAGATACCTTGCCATGTGCCAGCTTATTGCATATATAGATGAATCATTTGATGCATATACTTATGGCAATAAAAAATCTATTTTAAATTGAAATATATTATTACTGTTAGTATTTGTTGTTCTATTGTTCTATCGGAATATCCATTTCTGAGCATGGCCATTTTTGACAATATGGAATTATTCTCCCTAAACTTCAATTTTCAGTTTGACCCTCTGATACAAATGCCATATGCAACAGTTTCTCTAACATATTTCACCTATAATAAGAGTAATAAGAGAATATTGTTAAACATATTGCTTTTAATGTAGATAAACACAATGGTAAATTATTGCTGTAAACACTGATGGGAAAAATCCGCGTGAAATATATATTAGGTTGGTGCAAAAATAATGTCGGTTTTTGACGTTCAACTTCATGTGAGAAAACGACATTATTTTTGCACCAACCTAATACTTGATAAGATATATACCTAATAAGAATTAAATATTTTAATTGAAAGAAAAAAAATCAATTCGGTTAATATTTAAATGAACAATTTCGTAACTACTTATTATAATAAACTGATAATAATAAAATCAGAGAAACAATATATTTTGAAATAAAGTTTTCTTTGATTTTCTTTTTTGAAAAACAAGGATAGTTAAATTTTGAAGTCGTGTTTGATTTAACCCTACTGTAATTTAAGTAGATCAAATAATAAAAAAAAGTTAAGGTAAAAAGAAAAAAACAGTTTTGAAATTTTATTACCTGATTAGTAGTAATTAGATATACACGAACTCTAACTCGAATGATTAAGGCAGTGATCCTATCATTTTATTGAAAGAGGTTACCTTTCCTAATTTATATAAACTCCATTATTTCATTATGTAAAATCACACGAAACGCAAAATTTCCTCTGTCTCTATCTGTATATCGTTTTTTGCTTCATAATAAATTATCAACTATTTTACATAATTTATGTTCATTTTTTATTTAGTGATTGAGTTTACTGTTGAGCACGAGTTTTGAAAACGATTTGGTGCAAGAAAATCTTTTATACTCAATAGCATTTAAATAAATACTCCTTAAAATCCTATATGAATTTAGATCATCAGATAATGTCCCAATTTATACAATTAATCACATAAAAGTATTTTATATAAATTAGTACTTCATATCATCCTTATTATATATAAATGCACACATAAATTCCTGGAGTGAGGTTTCAGGTGGTAGTTTCGAAATCCATTGCAAATTGGTTGGTTATGGATGGTCTATAAATGTGTCCTTATACGAAGATGAATTGGCCTAACAAACACGTGTAAGCACGAATAAGTATACGAATTTGTAAATATAAATTTATATTTTAAATACGCTATCTATTTTGTAATTTTATAAAAGTGAATTCGTTTAAAATCTTTGCAAGATAATTGATAATTTATCAAGATCTAAAGACATGTTCAATATATTTTCCATCGTTGATTGAATTTATTTTTAACTGTAAACCAGACAACTTTCGAAAAATAATATAAATATAAGAGTGTATTTAGTATGTATTTTATATTTGGCATGAAACCTAAAGAACAATCTAACTGTAAAAAATAAAGTTAAACGGTATATAACCATTAATATTAGGAATAAAGAAGAATGGCTTGTTTAATTCAAAAAGTCATTTATAAGATAAGTAAGCATTTTTCAAAATCTTTTTCTTGTAAATACAAAATTATCGATAAAAAATCCAGAAAATTCTCCAAGTGGCTAGAGTCGAACTCAGTAAATTGTTCTTGGCGTCAGTAGTATAAAACCGTGCCCAGACAAGATCAAGATGCTGACAGTATGTGAGTGTGTTGTTCGCGTCACGACCCGGTCTGATCTCAGCTTGCGTTGACACGACGTAGACATGGCATTTCCAGTCCGGATTAAATATTTACAGCATCGCAAGGATTTTCCATCATCTTGCAGGAAGCATTGTACAGGGTCATCAATTTAAAGTAGTCGCCCTGTCGCCTATTGTTGGTGACAGTTTCATTTGAGCTGTCATTGAGCAGGTGCACACAAGCCTATTGTTTTATCATCGAACCACTGTAGGCAGTGGTAAAGGCGTTGTTATTATTCACGATACTCCAGCGTAGAATGTGGTTGAGAAAGCGACGAGGCTGATTAGGAACGTGCTTCAAAATCCAAAGAAACCACTGTAAACCAAACACTAAACGATCATTATTTGAAGATTTGAGCTTCGTATATCTGGTAGTACTTGTTTACATCTCAATTTTTTCCATATTTGGAACTGTATTTTACACTTACAGTTATTTTTAAGTGTTCCGAGCATTGTTCTATTTTTAAGTGTCTGGATATATGTTAAAAATATAACATTTTAATCATATGCTAAAATACCTTGGTTTGACTGTATAACATAAGATTTATAAATACAATATTTGATGTAAGGAATCATAAACTAACTGAATTTTACGTGTGACCATGTTGGATATTGGCAGATCTCAATGTAGATTTAAATCCAGCGACTATTACTGCATTTACATATTTAAGTACATGAAGATACATCTTGAAAATAAGCATTTTGATTTTCCTATTGCTGAAATATTTAATATTTTCATGAATTATGAATATATACGATCTAATAGTGATAAATATATTACTATTTTATCAGATATATGCTAGATTATTGTTGTTGGTTTACAAAAGGTAATTCAAAACATGTTAAGATGCCAAACAGTAACGATATTCACAAAGACGTAATTTTAAGAATTTTCCAAAAGAGATTCCAATAAGAATAGGAATAAAATAGGACTGGTTGCTATTTTCTATGATGAAACGCTTATCGTATTCTTATCAGTTTTAAATATTTATAAAATTCTTGAAAAGTAAGATTTCATGCAAATCAGTAACTCTTTGTAATCGAATCTTAATTTTTGTGTGCGTGGATACGCTATCGAAATAGATAAAAGTACACATCTTCTTCAGTTATTTGATTATGAAACGCATCAACATTGTCAGCAAAATCCAACCTACAATAAAATCATGTGTTAACTTCCCATTAAGTAATTAGCATTCATATTATAAGCATAGTATACTTCATATTAATTCGTAATAAAAAGTAGAATAGATGGACAATCAAAGGCCAACGCTAAAATGAACAATGAACCAGTATATATTTTATATATTAAGCAGAATTTAATGATTAAACTATGTTAATAGTAGCTAAAACTAATTTTTGTAAGATAATGAAATATTTGCTCAATAAAGAGAGAATAAAAGGTATAATGAACATCAAGTACGCACGCATCCTTTGTAACTATACAACTATTCTCTTCGATTGCAATCTTTATGTAAGTTAATGTTTAAAACCTAAGACATTGCGAGCTATACCTTGTATATGAAATCTTTTGAAATTTTTTATAATCATTAAATTTACCCTGAAAGTGTTTAATTAACTTTCATGTAAAGCTATTATTAACAAAAAGAGAGTAGGCATAAATTTTAGAACACCCTGTATGTAAGTATATTAATGTGTTTTTGATATGAAAATGTTTAACGTTAGAAAATATTGCTTCTCTACAGTATCGAAAATATCATCCTAAAAGTAAAAATATCCAAGTTTTCCAATCTGTAACAGCAGGTTAACTTTTTACAAGTGCTAAGTAAATATGCCCAAATTTTCCATTTGAGAAGGTTCGTTATTTTCTACTCCTACAAAATGTATTGATACACGTTTTGGCTTTTTGAGACCATCCTGTAAATATTTGTATACATCTCTGTGTGCTATTTAGCCTTTGTGTTAAGAAGGAACCAACAATTTTGATTTTCTGTTAGATGCCTGACACGGTAAAATGGGAAATGTATACCAAACATCTAATTAGAATTATTTTCAGAATGAATTGCATTCCATATACAAAACAATATCTCCGTTTTCAATCAGTTGTAACAAGCTCACAGTATAATTAGTGAAACAAATTATGTAAGAAGGGGTGAAAGATAATATCTTTAGTAATAAAAATAAGTCGCTTATGAATTTATTTGTTTTTATTTGTTTCTCGATATTACGGAACATCAGCTGAAACTTCGTTTTTTTTAACTCCAACCAAATAAATGAATTTCTCTATGGAATAAATAGATATGAAAATACTTTTTACTCTACAACAAATACATTTAACAGTTTAGATAATTGTTCTAACTTTAAATTATATAATTGTCATTTAATTAGTGAAAATTTTCACACACACACATGTATATATTATCCATTCTACATTTTATCAATTATACTTTATGCATGTTATACGACAACGTCTGAAATGCAACATATTAAATTGCATATATATATATATATATCTATATATATATATATCTAGAGAGAGAGAGAGAGAGAGAGAGAGAGAGTGTGTGTGTGTGTGTGTGTGAGAGAGAGAGGAAATGTGATCAAATATAGAATATGGAAGCCGATAGATTAATATTTTAAGGAACAAATAGGAAACGTTTATAAACATATTAAATTTATATTACTTATGTTTACTATTTTTTCCTTATTTTATCATTCATATATATATATATATATATATATATATATATATATATATATGTGTGTGTGTGTGTGTGTGTGTGTGTGTGCGTGTGTGTAAGAGCACAATATGAATAAAGACAAAAGGAAAATTTATCTATCTAATTTTATATATATATATATATATATATATATATATATATATATATATATATATATATATATATATATATAGAGAGAGAGAGAGAGAGAGATAGATAGATGTGTGCGTGTGTGTATGTATATATAAATTTAATATGTTGTATTTCAGACTTTGTCATAAAACAGGCATAAAGTATAAATGATAAAATATATAATGCATGAAGAATGTTTATATATTGGTGTATAAAGTGCAGTAACGATGTCCAAATCAAGTTTTTAATGTCCGGAGGCTTTACAGGCTTTACCGTGTTAAAATTGGAATAATGTAACGTTCTAAAAAATAATTACTTTAATGTATATACTTTTCATTGCATATATTCACAATTATTGGAAATGATAGTACACTTATTTAATTTCTGATTTTATATCTAAAATTGTCTTATTAAACACTGAAAATCAGTTAGGCATTCATATATTTTTGTATTGCTTTGTAGACAATAAAAGTAGGACATTTTCATAAAAAAGTGCAATCCAGCAATATTTTTTATTGAAAGAGGAAAAGAAATATCAGAGGTATTCATTACGAAGATGCACTTTGAATGTGTAACTATGAATGTATACAAGAATAAAAATGTTATTAGTCGAAATATTATTTATCGTATTTGACGAAATGAATTTTAAATTTTCGTATACTTAAAAGCATATCGCATGTCTGAAGTTATATTTTCTAATTATAATGTTTTATATTGCTGCAATAGCTTTAGGCTCTCCTGAGGTTGTCGCAGGAGGTTTATTTATTTTCACATTATAACCATAATTTTAAAACAATCCGCTAAAAATCATGTTTCTACGATGAAAACAGTTCTAATAGGCACACACATTCAGCAGATATAATAAAAAGAGTTGTATAACTCACACAACTCACATTTACAATTCTTATTTTTTAATATAGACATTTCCAGTCATATTAGCGCTGTTATGTCTAGTTTCAGAGAGAGATGGACAAGATGCTCTTTTGAATAGAGACACACATATATTTTAATCAAAATTAATGACTGTTATTTCATACTAATCATCTAACAACTACTTAGGTAGGTAAAGCGTTGTGTTCATATTTATGTTGTTAACTTAAATTTTCGAAATATGTTCATACATATGACTGTAATTATTTTTACAATTTCATTACAAACAGATAGCTTTATTGTCATATAATATATCTGAAATATATTGGTGACTTAAATTCTTTTCAATGCAGCTTTTATGTGAGGGCATTTTAAACGAATTTGAAAACGAATAGCATTATTTAAACGATGTTTATATAATATCAAAATCACTGAAACATCCATCCACCCATGCATATATGTCTGTACGGAGAGATCTAATCCTTGCTAGTAAAATCGAAAAAAGACGTTTCAGATCACTGTCAAAAGGAACACATTCTTTAAGATGTAACAACTAGTAGTATCATTTCCTGCAGTAGCCGAGATATTTACATTTGTAGCAAAATGGTTCAAAGGTGTTTTCCCTAAGGGCCATTGGTGACATCGTCGAAATGATACAGGTTGATGAGATGTTATTTTACATGATAAAAAACTAATTATTCTTGCTTTTTTCAAAATACTCTCTTCTCTATGCTCATAGATAAATGTATATATATATATATATATATATATATATATATATATATATATATATATATATATATATATATATATATATGTGTGTGTGTGTGTGTGTGTGTGTGTGTGTGCGCGTGCGCGAGGCAGTCTTTCTGAAAATTTAGTCTATAATGGATTATTTTTTCTATATAAATTTCAATTAATGTAATTTTTGTATAATATTAATATTATAACATCGTTTTACTGAATTTTAGCTTGAATTTGTAATATTATTGATCATTGTTGGCACATGGTATAATTTTCGATAAAGCTTTCTAGAAATCTTTTTAAGATGTTTTATTTCTCAATATCTAATAATGTTTAAACCATCCATTTCCTCTCCGAAATAATAATCTTTAAGTTTGCCAATACGTGTCCTATCACGTATTGGCAAACTTTTCAGAACTTGCCGGTTTATCTAACTCTGAAGAATACCAGGTAGATGAAATTATATCATTTACACGCTTTGAATTCACTTTAAGAATCGGTTAAATTTCTTCCTGATTAACCCAATCTCCCCATTCGCACATTGTATTCATCTTCATATCTTATTACTTTAACGTTAGGCTAAGAACTTTCTATGAGTATTTTAAGTAACGTTTTACTTCCTTTAATCAAACAAAATTAAGTGACAAACATTGTATCTTGTTTGAAAAATTAGGTCAATTGCTTGTTTCAGCGACATTTCAGACACAAAATCCCAAATTACAAAATGATTTTTAATTCACCACAAAATGTTTAATTAAGTTTTTTTTTGTTAATTCGTACAGTTATTGCTCATATTTACTTCTTTTTTTATACTAAAACCAAACTATTTTTTGTTTAATTTTTAAGCTTTCATGTTTTTAAAAACCCTATTAATGAATTAGCTAAAATGTTCCGCGAATACACGAAATATATATTGCTTTATAAGCTTTTGCGTTTTTGTTTTTATTTAACCTCAGTTTATTTCAACCGCAGTTCATTATTTATATGAGCATACGATGAATTATAAAAAATAGAAAATAACCTCAATAAACCCTATATTCTCTTGCACGTAAAATATCAAATGACATTTTATTAATTTGAAAGGGACTATGTACTTCCTTTGGGACTTTTTACTACTTCCCCATTATTTGTTTCTATTGCTAGATTTCTGAAGAAGGGTTGTCTCAAACTGAAAAATACATAATAGCCAATATATTTAAGTTCGTTTTCCTTTCTCGCTATTTATGGTTTATTTTACATTCTTTTATCCATTATTTTAAATCCTTCATTTCATTCTTTGTTGTACCATATGAATAAAAGTTTTTTTTATATACATAATCTGAGATCGTAAGCATTGATTAGATGTTTAAAGTAATCTTGATTTCTTTTCAATTATTAGATTTATGAATACATTTGTGCTTGGTAAAAGGTGGACTGGCCATAATAAGTTTTTGTAGATAGTGATTTTCTAAGCACAGATTAGATGTGGCACAAGGCCGAAAGTATGGACCACCCAGTGAGGATCGAACTCATTACACAGTCGTAATTGATCTAGCAAAACAAGCTTTCTAACCATTACACCGCATCGAGGTGCCCAAGTTTTTGTAGATATGAGTGAATGAAGAATCAACATTTTAGTCAAACGATAAAACTTTGTTTTGATATTTGATTTGTCTTTACAATCGGATTTCAGAAAAATAGCTTTTCAGATGTTAAATATTTTAGTGCACACGTTTAGTTACCGCGTACTTAGGAAGCAATGTTATAAAACGAAATGCAAAATTTTTATTGATGTTTATTGTAGGGATTATTATCACTAGAACAAATTTTAGAGATTTTTTACACAATAATAAAACATAAAAAATGGACATTAATGCTATTCTTTTAAATCTTATTTTAAAATAGATACTGATTATCAGTATTTGCACATTGATAAAGTCTGTTTTTTTTTAGTTAATGAATTAACTCTGTTTTCTTTGTTAATATATCAATTGACATGTTCTGTGTATTGTTTTCCTTCAGAGACTAAAGAATGTGTTGATGATAACATTGGCGAATAAGCAGGAGAAGAAGAAGAAATATTACAAAGAGGAAGTTAGAAGAGAAGAATTCTATCATCATGACAACAACGGTAACGATGCGGCGAATAGCATCAACTGCAAAGTTTCGCAAGAAGTACGTTGTTTTAGATTCTTTTTCATATCTTGCTAACTTTGCACGCATATGCTGACCGTGTGGAAACAGCATCGGCGGTAGCAGAATTGAGCATTTTGCAGTAGACCAGAATGAATACCAAGTGTTCTTACGAGCACATGCGATCCAAAAGTACTTATAGAATAAGAAAAAGAATTTCAATAAATTTTTGTCCTACGATTTTAAAAATATAAATTAATCTATTTAATCTTGCTGACAGCCAATATTCGCTTGCTTTTTAAAGATTTTCATATTAGTAAATAAATTCGTTACTTTCTTCAAGTTTAAGGAAAGCTATAGTAAAATTTGCGAGCATGGGTATTCAGCCTGAAAAGCCAACGAGGTCTGTAGAATGAAAAGGAAGGATGATAAAGAGATTTGAGTTGAGAGATCAGAGTTCAGTTGCTGATTTAACATTTCAATACTTATAGTCGTTATCTATTAAAAATATTAAATTCATACTTACATATACACTGTCGACATTTATTGCACCTTATATGCATAATTTGAAATATGAAGAGTAAAACAGATCAATAAAAATAATTAAAACAGATTAATAAAAATAATTAAAACAGATCAATAAAAATAATTAAAACAGATCAATAAAAATAATTAAAACAGATCAATAAAAATAATTAAAACAGATCAATATATCTTAAAACAATAATTTCGAACCTTTATGTTTTTTTTACATTTGTTGCGATTTATCACACAATCATATAAATATATTACATAAGAGTTCAAGCTCCAAATCTATTGAATGTCTAGATATGATTGAACAATTATATCGACCCACAATGTCGTATATGTCTGGCAATACTGAAACATATCGAACATGAGGACAAGGAGGAAAATGAGAGCTCCAATATATTTAATTTCTTCGTAGACTATGCTCTGTGCATATACAAGAGATAGGCGCTGATCATGAATCTACTAATAGAAAACAGTGTTCCTACCTCACTTCCGGAGAGCAATATACAGAGTATGAGGGGGCTATGCCGGAAACATGGGTATTCATAGTTGAGATAAGAATAATTTTGAACAAAAATCAACATTCTCTACCAAGTGTTCCAAAAAATAAGACCCCAGATAAAACCTTTCCAAAACAGAAACAATGGAATTGGAACGAAAGTCATGATGTCACATAATCTGAATCCATCATGGAAATTCAGGATGTGGGATTAGTAAGTATGAAACACTTAAATACCTCAGTGTATGGATCAGTTATAAGAAATTTAGTATCGGAGAAAAGGAAATTGAACATAGAATAGGCTGTGCTGGTGGGAGTAGTTTCGCCCAACACTGTAAGTTGCTTCAAAATCAAAACATTAACCTAAAAACTCATTCTTAAATAGTCTGGTCCAATGGAGACTTTCATACAGATTCCATGCGTGGATCCATACACGTTCAGAAATATTTAAACAGTCAGCTGTATACAACCGCTTTCTCAGATCGATGGCTAAAAATGGCCCCCAAGACCCTCTTTCCTCGAACTTCGAGTAGTGGCGCTACTAAGTAACAAACTGTATCCTTGAGGACTTACAATAGAAGCAACAACTAAAATGGATAACATATATAATCCGAAGAGAGAATAATAACATAATCAATAAGCAAGGAAGGAAGCCCCTATCAATAATGGAAAGCGCGATAACAGCTACTGCACTTGAGAAACATATTTTCCTGAAAAATTGTTTTTAAGAGAAAGATTTAATAAATTTCATTCGACAGCAGCACCGGCTGCTCAGTCAATGAAAGACGAATATTTCCTTATAGGGAAACGGCTAATATTACCATTAACATTATTGGTAATATTAGAAAAATATTCAAATGTTTGTAACATTAAGAAAACACTGAACAATGTAAAGTTTTAAAGTGACAGATCAAAATGATTCTGATTCTAAATATGGAAAACGTCCTGATTATATAGGTGTCAATAATTAAATTCTATTCCAATTAAAATATTTTTGAATTTATAGATATGTATATTTTGTTTTACGTTTGAAAAAAAATAACATTTTTATAAATTAAAATAAAAATGAACAGTAATTTAGTGCTTGTCTGTAACGAGACATGGTGAACGAGGAACGGTGAAATGTTGCAAGAGCCCGGGTGCAAATTTACTGTAGACGACCTCTCTCAACATTTACGTCGTAGTGAATTATTTTCTACTTTGAACAGAGCAGAATTTTTATGTCAAAATTGTGGTCAGTCTCGTTATGGTGGGAAACCAACGCATTTGTAAAATGTCCCAATTAATATTACAGTGTGGAATACCTACTTACAAAAGTGATGGGAAAAATACTCTAAATGAATTCGACTAGATAAAAAAATTCATATATATATATATATATATATATATATATATATATATATATATGTGTGTGTGTGTGTGTGTGTGTGTGTGTGTGCGTGTGCGTGTGCGTGTGTGTATATAAATTTGATGAATTTTGTACTGAGTTATTCGGCTTGGTGTGGGTGTGGGGAAACGAGTGTAAAAATTGTTCATAGTGTTTTTGGTTCAAGCGCTTTCGATCACTTCTTTAGCTCGTTTTTCTTTTTTATTATTAGCTACCAACCTCTGTACCGCAAAATACTCGTAAAAAATACAACCTAGTCTCTTCCAGAAATAATGGGAGCATTAATAATGGAGAATCAACTCTCAATAATATCGCCTATGATCACGGCCACAACTTGCTGACCGTATTCAGAAATTAATAAAATATTCCCATCCCTAGAGATACACACATGAATATCTATATATTCAGCTAAAAACGTCCTTGATAATGATAGTTTAGATGACAATAGTTTAGTCGAAAGTACTTGGCTTCACAGAACATTTGGACAGTTTTTACACTTTCTCTGTCCAGAAAAGAAAATGAAGTCGTAAATAACTAATCAACATCCCTCTTTCTTTTCAAAGGTATAATAAATACTGTACTGCAAACTTAGGATGTACGTCTAACGTAACGGTTATCTGCGCGGAAAGTGCAATCGGCGAGCCGAGTTCAAATTCAGATTGATTCTATTTTGTTCAATCGTGCTAATGTCTTTAGAAAAGGTATGGATTAACCTTTCTCCAGCTATGTATTAAATAGCAGGACATATTGGATTTAGCTGGCAACCAGTCTAGGAGAAGGAACCGTGGAATGCCATGTTTAAATACATGTACAGTAATTAGGTTGTGACATTATTCCCGAGAAAATGATAATAAAATAAAACATACTGTGTGTTATTGGCTCTTCTGAAAAGTGTGGTTAGTTCAATATAAGTTTTCACCATTATAATAAAATTAGAGTAGCTAACGTAGCCGATCAGTTCTAAAAATTGAATTGTTTGAGAGTATCATGTATATAAATACATTTACAAACGCTCTCTAATAATTAGCACTCTATGTTAAACTATTCATATATATATATATATATACCCAAGTATAGGATTTGTGTATACGGAATAAATTCCAATAACCAAAAAATACTATTCTTAAAAGAGTGCTCAATACAGAGTAGAGCAAATATAATTTATTCGAAAATTATAACATAAATTTGTTATAAAATCACTACAAAAATAGCCATTTTGTTTCAACACTTCTGGTGCTTTATCAAGTGATAGTGACATTCAACACATTCACCTGATAAGACACTAGGAGTGTTGAAACAAAATGGCTATTTTTGTAGTGATTTTATAACATATTTATGTTATAATTGTCCCGAATAAATTATATATATATATATATATATATATATATATATATATATATATATATATATATATATATATATGTGTGTGTGTGTGTGTGTGTGTGTGTGTAGTAAAATGTAACGTATTCAATTTTAGTGCCGTATGTTAATTTAAGCTCCTGGAGATATTCTTAGTAGATTTAATTGATTAAAGTATAAAATTATTCAATACGAATGACCTTTGATATAACAATCGTTTACTTTCAACTTTAAAAAGTGTGTGTAAACCTACAGTTGTATTTGTAAGTCATTATACCACATTCAACTCGACCTGAGGTAAAACCTAAAGAAAACGTAATTTCATCCTTGCCGTAAATTCTAAGAGCTGGTCAAGTGATAATATGACAATAAAATAATAAATTAATCTGCATGTGCGTATGTTAGAGATTGCAAACGCAAATATATAAATATGAAATTACACACAAATAACCTAACAAAGAAAAAAAAAGAAAAACCTTATTTAACTTTTCATAAAGCTTTTACTTCAAATTCATAGTCAGCAAATTTCTTTTACTGAAGGATTGCTTTTAATGGAGTTCTTGAAAACACGTCCTCTTTTGATATTAGTTTTTTGTTAGTTTTGAAAGAGGCCATGTAATAAAATTTCAGAACACAATCAGCAACTATTCTGTTCTTGGTCTTTTATTATTTACAGATATTGTTCAAACACGAATGAAATGGCCTTGATGTTTTCTTGACATAATATGCAATATATAATGTTTTTATTTTATTTTTTTAATGAATTAATTTCCATCCTGGTGCAAATAGGACTGAATGGAAATACTTAATATGAAAAGCTTATGAGGACAGTACTTGATGAATGAGTTAAAAAGTCCATATTTCAACTGTCATATTATACATGAAGTATAATATTTGTAGAAAACTAGTAGCAGATTTTGTAAACAAAAACGGATTCCTTGAACCATTATGAATGACTGGACAAGTTGGTTGGCACAACTGTCAATAAATTAAACGGGAGAAAATTTCACTTCTAAGGTCAGTACAATACCAGAAGACCGCAAGGAGTATTTGGACATGTGTAAAGTAGTTGTTCTGCCTAATATGTCATTCAAATTAATCATCTGCTTTCTCCTACAAATGTACACAAATATGTAAGCACGTCACCTAATGATGAAAAAAGCATTTGTTTTGTACAACAAATATTTATTTTGTAGCATAATCTCCATCTTTGTTAATGCTCTTAACCCAGTGTTTCACCATTAAGCATCTAGATCAAACATTACATATTAGAATTCAACTGATACTTCTGTCAGGTTATGGACTTATTGATCCATCTTCATCCGTGGGCATATAAAATAGTTAAAATAATACATAATATTATCACATATTCTTTCCGCATTCACGCACACGTTCGATAGTCGCTGATTTTTAAAAATTTTATTTACATTAACCACCAATTCCAAATGCACATTTTAAAATTTATCTTTAATATCCTCCAGCAAAATATATCACAGAAAAGAAAGCTACTACTAAAATTCTTGTCCAAGTAACGACCATAAGTATTTATGTTTCGTTATATAAACTTTTCCACGATATTTTAAATACAAAATGTGTATACTTATAAAATTTTTACATGTATACTCAGCAAATATATATTTTACGAACATAAACAACGGCTTACGAAATAATGCAAAGATTGAAACGTATTCAGTCAAGACAGATTACTCCTTCGTTGGCCATCAACTACTGCCAAATTAGTTTATAATTTAAATGTTGGTAATTTTATCTCATATTTTTGCTTTGATTATTTCTCAAGTAAAAATCATTTTGAATAAAAAAATGTATATATTTAATATAATTAATCATGCTATTACCAATGTGGATGTTTTTGCGATTACTGAATTGAATTACACAATGGGAAAGCCTGTTATTGACGCTGTCAAAAGATGAACTGTATTAAACAGACTTTGCACATATTATCAATCTTTTCGATACTGTTTTTTTTTTCATTTATCTAACTGTTGTAGGGAAATTTAAAATATGTTTTTATTTGAAGAATTAATTTTTTAATAAAAAGTAAAGGAAATGTCATAATCGATTCGTACTATGTATTTGAAAATCTCTATCATTTTATTCAACTACATTTGCATCTAAACTTGTTTTATGTTTAAACGTTTCACTTAAGTGCCCTTGCCATTTATATATACATATATATTCTATAAAATATCGATAATAATTAGAAATTAAAATCTTACTTCTGTTCTTATGCACTGTCACAAGTAAGCGTCACTCCTTTTGTCGAACAATATTCCCAGTTTATTATTGGGTGTTTCAACTCTATTCTATTCAACACAAACTTTTTTTTTAAATTAAAAACAAATTACAGAAGAAATAATGCAAAGAAACACAATGAATTTTGATAAAATTGTAATAACTGGCAATACTTGTTATGACTAACAAATAATAATTTTTCTCTCCTTTTAGAAACAAAATTGCGTTCATATTTTCTAATTCTTTTATTCCCTCATGTTCCTTTCTTGTCTGTACAAAGAACATGATGCATGTAATAACAATATTTGCCGTACCTTTTAAATTCAATTTTTGTTTGATTTTCAAATCATTGAAACTTGTGATTGTCCACTGTTATGCATAAGTAAAATAGGTTGTTGTCTGGATGAAAAAAGATTTAATTTTCATAAATCAGTGTGTCATGCCAGAAAAATCACACGAACGTTCACGTTAATTCATTTAAACAAGATTATTCAAATGAATAATTCATTTAATAACGTTTAAGAAGTAAAAACCTCTGGGCAAGTTTAAATATATGGTTTGAATATTATTTAGTCTTCACAGGAAAGATAAGAGAAAAGTGGCAAATATATCATTTTCATGCAAAATTATTTTGTATTATTATTATTATTATTATTATTATTATTATTATTATTATTATTATTATTATACTATGAAACTTTTTTAATGATATCCCTTCCGATTCGTGGATATATTTTAAAAATCCAATATACTAATAAAAACTTTGTGCGATAAACGAAATTAAACCATTTTAATTTTCAATAGTAAATAGAAAGTAGTCTAAAGTAAAAATAAATCTTAAATAAATTTTTTGTTAATAAGCGGGTAAGTGTATTTGAAAACTCTTAACGCATGCACACACACACACACACACACACACACACACACACACACACACACACACACACACACACACACGAATATATTAGGTCATCCCATAAGTTCTGTCTGAATTTTAACTTTTTGTTAAAATGAACGAAATTTAAAGAGTATTTTATAATGTCTAATGGAGCTGAACATTATTTTTATGTTTAGATGCATTTAAACTGATCAAATTTTATTTCAGAGAACAATAAAATTAAATTTTGTTTGATTAAAACCCTGCTAACATGGAAGTACCCAAGAATCATTTGAGGCACATAATGCTTTATGAGTTCAAGAAATGAAACTCAGCAGCCGAAGCGGCTAGAAACATTCACTCACTTTATGGAGAGGAATGTGTGAATGAAAGAACTTGCAGAAGATGGTTTGCAAAATTCAGAGGTGGAGGTTTCACCCTTGAAGATGAAGATCGAACCGGACGTCCAGTTGAGTTTGATGAAAAGCTTCTTGAAGCAGCCTTTGAAGAAAATTCTGCTTTATCAGTTGAGGAATTGGCAGTGGTTCTCAGTTCAAACCATACAACTGTTCATCGTCATCTTCAACAACTTGGAAAAGTTCCTAAACTTGGAAAATGAGTGCCTCATGAACTGTCGGAAAACAACCTCAAATCCCGAGTTGACATCTGCTCTTCTCTCCATTCTCGCCAACTTGTTTCATCTTTTTTGGATAGACTTGTGACTGGCGACGAAAAATGGATCTTTTATCGAAATATTAAGCGTCGTAGACAGTGGCTTGGTAAAGGGGAAGGACCCCAGCCACAGCCGAGAAGGGAACTTCATGGGCAAAAGGTTCTTCTTTCAATCTGGTCGGATTGCTAAGGAATAATCCACTTTGAATTCTTACCACCTAATGCAACAATTAATGCTCATATATACTGTCAGCAATTAGAGTGTTTGAACCAAGCTTTGAGGAAAAAAAGACCTGCTCTAGTGAATTGAAAACGGGTGATGTTTCATCGGGACAATGCGCGACCACACACAGCAAGAATCACGTCACAAAAGATCGAAGAACTTAGTTGGGAGAAAATTCCTCATCCACCTTATTCTCCCGACCTTGCTCCTTCAGACTACCATTTGTTTCGTAACTTACAGAATCATTTGGAAGAAACAGCTTTTGTAACACAGGAAGAGGTTAAAACTGACATTTGTGAGTTCTTCGAATCAAAGCCAAAAGAATTTTACAGTAATGGAATTGGTAAGCTTGTTAATAAATGGAAGGAAGTCATAGACAATCAGGGGAAATACATTGTTGATTGAATCTGTAATTAAATGTAACATTTGGTCACTTGTTTTCTTTATTCAAAATTCGGACAGAACTTATGGGATGACCTGATATATGAGGGAGGAAGACAGAGTGATCCTATAATTTATTTAAAGCGAGTGAGATCTGAATAATACAATATTTCTAATGCATTGCTTCTTGTATTCATTATTATTATTATTATTATTTTATAGTCTGATATTATTTTTCGGAAAGCGATTATGGATTTCATCGCTTTTAATTATGAGTTAACGAAGCAAAGGAAAACCAAAGACAAGTGGTAGGAAACTGCATCTAGAATTAGTTTATTGTATCTTCTATCCGACAGTTTGCCATTTATAGATCATTTCAGAGTTTAACCTCATGGAGGATTATAATTTTAAAAATCGACATATTCACTATTGTTTACTGTGTATGAATTCCAAAATGATAGTCATTATACAAAGGTGTTTAAAATATTTATGCTGTGTAGTCGGATGCAGTGAAGGTGCGTACACGTTACAGTTGATGGAAAATGGGTTGTGCAAGTCTACAGAAAACGAAAATGACAGTGGTTATCTCAAAATGAGAACAGCAACACAAAGACATCACCCAATGCTTGTGTCTGGAGGAATATGATAGGTGTCGTCAATTGCGAGATACGAAAACACTGAAGGGCCATCACTGTACACACTTATTGCCAGCAACTTGATCGGGTAAATGAAGCATTGCGTCAGATGTGTCCAGTCTTCTCAAACAGAAAATATGTTATTCTCCACATGACAATGCAAGGGCACACACTTTAAAACAACTCAAGTAAAAAATAAGATCGTTAAGACAGGAGATTCTTCAATATTCCATCACTAGAATATTTCATAAGTGATAGCACATTAAGAAAAAAAAAGTTGAAAAGTCTTTCAAACATATTTTTATGGATGATGGTAGCTGATTTAAATGTGGAATGAAAATTTGTCAACCCCTTGGGATGCAGTCATTGAAAATGAAGATGATAACGTTTTTGATAAATAATATTTAAGTATATTTAACTCATTTTTATATCCTTTTTGGTAAAATGTAATTATTTTCTGACACTAATAATTCAGAACAAAATTTATCGATACAATGAATATTTCAATGTATAGTACGAATTTATTCACTTAGTATAAAATTTAATTCGTACTTTGTGAAGTCGTAAAATTCACCGGGTGATAAATGATATTAAATGCCCTTGTTAAGAAGCACATATTCATTAGCAAAGGAAACACTAGAAAAAATAAGAATGGGGATTTTGTGATATTTCTTATAAAAACTAAAATGAATGCTTTAAATTTGAGAAATTATCTTCAGTTGTCAGACAGAAAAATAAAGATACAGGTGGATAGAGCGATTCAAAAGAGAAAAATAAATCTTTGTAAATAGGAAAGTAGTAAAAAAAAAAAAGTAATTTTCTGTGTAAACTACCATGACAGCGATACTTCTGGAGTTATACTGATTCTCTAAGTTTAGTTTTGTCTGCTACATTAGTGAAGCAAGGAAAATGGATCGAACTCATTAGAAATGCTTTGCAAGACTAAAGTAAAGACCGTCACAAGAATCCTTCTATAGTACCTTATTAAATAAAAACTATAAGTTTGCTTGTCATTGAACTGAATAATCTTAATGTTATATACAATTTACAACGGTGATTGGCAACAAGAATTATGAACACACGAAGATTAGCAACTATTTATCTTCCAATAATACTGACTGATCCAATATCAATTCAATCTATTTTTAAACTATAGCATTTCTCGTTCTATATTTTTAGTTTAGTTTTTGGAATTGATATATTTTAATAATTCTTCTGGAAATTTACCTCCAAATTTACCATCGGTTAACGTATTCCTATGAGGTTGGCTAGATATCTCTAATACGAATTTAAAGGGGTTAAAATTCTGCAAGCTCTCATAAAAATCGTTCATCTCACTCATTCTTTATTCGTATAAAAATAATTGCTAAATGTTTTCCAATTTATTTGTCATTTGCTAATATGGTTGAATTAATGCATACTTTCATTGATAAATTTAGTTTTTTTCATGCTTCCCAATAAATTTAATTTAAAGAATGCCTTCTGTTATCTAATGTTATTTTGTAATTTCTAGTAGATATATGAATAATTAAAACTTTACTTGGCTTACAGCCATATCACGTTGGAACACCGGTTCTCGTACAATCAATGAATCTAAACACCGTCGAGCTTGGTCAGTACCTTGATGGGTGACCGCTTTGAATACCAGGTGTGTGAGTGCGGTAATGGATAAAGGCTCGGAATTGTAAATCGGAGAGTCAAGTTCCAATTCCAATCGGGTTCGTTATATTCACTTCCGTGCAAATGCCCGTGAGAAAAGTGTGACACCACCTCTTCCCCGCTGGGTATGGGTTAATTAGTAATACTTGTATCAGTAATTCATTATTATCTTTTAAAAACTTCTTACAATCTAAAATGTTTTCTGGTTTTAAATAACCTGCAAATACTTGATAAGCAGTAAAAAAAATCAGTCCATAAAACTTTACTTGACATGGACGTGTAATTCTACCTTTGACTGAAGAAAAATGAAGTAGCGTGTAACTATTCATTTTAAGACTTAAATGTTCAGATGGTTTAAAACACATTTTTATGTATTTAATTGACATTTAGTTATTTGATTGCATTTACTATTTGAACAAAAGACTTTTGCAAGTAGAAATAGCCATAAATTATTTTCCTTATTTTGTTATTTATATAAAAAACCAAAAAACACGCTGTATATGCTTAGAGTTAATTACGCTTTGTATTAATTATTTTGCTCTATAATAGTTGGCTGTCTTTAGCAAGACGCTGTATTAATTGTCTCGTACCAAGATGAAAATATTTAAAGCAATTTCAAGCACTGACCATAAATAGTATCTATTCACATTGCTGAATATAAGCGAACAAATTCTTCAGCTTTATGGTTTGAAATTTGAAAAGAGACTAAATCTCCATTTTTATTGTCATATCGATTGTGAAATAAAAAGCTGGGTGGTCGGCCAATATCAAGATAATAAGCGACGGTGATGCTACGATGGTAGAAATGAAAAAGGCGTTGATACAAGACCAATTTGTTTCTTGTTGATGAATTGGAGGACAATCATAGGAATATGTTCCGATGAATTCAGATATGTTAGGATTTTGATTAGTAATTGTTTATTACTTTTAAAATTTAAGCGGCATCATTTATATAGCTAAAAAATAAGATAATATTCGTCAATGCATTTATAATGCATACATATCCCTTCTTCATACCTCCATTATCTTTTTCTCCATGTCATTCTCAATCCAAATATGTCTCCTAAAAATTAATTGTGCAATAAAAATAAGTCTATTTTCTAACATGAAGAATAAAAACTGATTTTTGAGCTGAACTAAAATTATCCGAAACTGTAATTTAACAGTATTTTTGTATTTTGTTAAAGAAAATAAAAAAATTAATTCACTGGAAAAGAATTTTAAAGAAAATTTCATTCTTACATGAAATAAAAGCGTTAACCACTTCGTACAAAAGTCTTTGAAGACATATTATCACACAAAAGAGTATACTCGTTGAGCAACTAATTTGTTTTAATGGATTCACCTAGCGATTTTGAAACCAATTTGACATAAAAAAGAATAAGATGACTTCTTCAGTACTGATGACTGCAAACTTTGAATACTGTCATGGGAAACCTCTCCGCTCTGACCTCATTTATTCGGCTATTTCCGGCCAAAAGGAAAGGCCATTCGTCTTTTTGAGTGTCACTCCAGCAGGCCGGTTGCCTGTGATTTGGCAGACCGGAAGAATGAACTCCACTAATTGAGGAAGGAACTACTGTAAAGAAGACGGGGATGATGAAGTAGACTCATTCCTCAGCTGCACTGAATATTTTTGAGTAATACTGCGTCTTGCTTTCTTGCCAGTTCAGATCCACGGCAGGTGTTAACATAATGTCGGGATCATCAAGATATGAGACAACAGCATGATATCCCGAAATGTCCGCGTCAATGTTGACAGGTGACACTGCATTAATATAAAAATTGCTTTATGAATAACACTGACTTACTTTTCTTTATATCTATCTATCTATCTATCTATCTATCTATCTATCTATCTATCTATCTATCTATCTATCGATAATTTTACTGAATAACATTTAGAATTAACATTAGAATTCACGAATTAAATGTGAGAGTATAATGAAAGAAACTAAAATCTTCAACAAGACTTCTCTCTCTCTCTCTCTCTCTCTCTCTCTCTCTCTCTCTCTATATATATATATATATATATATATATATAGATAGATAGATAGAAAAAGAGAGAGAATGGGTAAGAGGAAGAGTGAGAAAAGTCTTTTGGAGAAGTCTTGTTGAAGATTTTAGTTTCTTTCATTATAATCTCACATTCAATTCGTGAATTCTAATGTTAATATTAATTCAGTAAAAGCAAGAAGGTGGTAGCATCAATGTTATGGTTACAGCAACAATAATTAATAAAATGAATAACTTATGAGAATCACCTTATGTTATTGAAGCTTCAAGTCATTATTTCTACAACAACTGTTTTGTATTATTCGTACTTTATTCATACCGTAAAAAATGTAAGCCCCTATAATGTGAATTTTGTGTGTGTGTGTGTGTGTGTGTGTGTGTGTGTGTGTGTGTGTGTGTGTGTGTGTGTGTGTGTGTGTGTGTGTGTGTGTGTGTCTGGACTTTTCTCAAAAACTATGACAAATTCGATCCATAAAATCAGAGATATTTTGAATTATCATCGCCCAGGGAAGATTTTATTGTCATTTGTTTGAACGTACATGCATACATACGTGTAACATTTTTTCAAGCCTCGACTTCCTGACTCCAGCGGCCATTATGACAGTAGTTTGTGTGTGTGTTTTTTTTTCAGGTTTTATGTGAAAGAATCAAGTTGTCATTTATTTTCAATGTCAAATTCAATGGGAATTCGGTTTCTTTGAGGGAAAGACTTCGATATAGGGCGTGATATAACCTAAACAATACGATACGAATCGATAAAAATAATAAAGTTCGAGATTTTAATGGAGTTAAATAAAAATTAAAACGTTTGCCTTAATCAGCGCCTTGGTAATGGTTAGAACATTTTAATTAAATCAGAATTTCAATTAAAATATTTTCCAAGATATATATTAGGTTAAATTGTAGTTATTGAAGAGAAGAATGTAGGCTACGTGGCTATCTTCGTCTTTTTTTAAAATGAAAATAAATCTCGAAATGACACCAACAAGTTTCTTCTTCGTGTGATCTCGCACTTTAATATAAAAGTGAACTCTCTCTTGTTCTTTCTTTCTCTTTCTCTCTGTCTCTCTCTTTGTGTATTCGAATTTTCTCAAAAACTTTAAATGTTAAAATGAAATATGTATTTTTATAGGAAAGTATATTTTCTTATGCAATAATGGACATGACTTACTTCAAGAAATTATTTTTTGTAAGTTTTTAGGATTTCGAGTTACAACACTAGAGGTGACACTAACTTTTAAACATTTTAAAGAAAGTAGCGTGTTTTTTTCCCATTCGCCCATAAATTTAATGATTTAAAAAAATTAAATTGAAAGGTTGCGACTGGGAATTCATTTCGTAGTATGACAAAAGCATCAACACTGGATTATAACTCAATAAAATAACTTTTTTCTATTTAGGTTTCAGTGCTAAAAACAGAGAACAAAATCAGCATCCATTGTAACAGTCTGCAATGTAAATATTTGCATTATAAATTGAAAATTCAATGGCATAATATCCAACACAAATCAAGGTCGAGTCTAGCAATTTGTGAATTCTTCGATCCCTTACTTTACAGTCACCTCACTTGCTTTCACTTTAAAACTTAAATTTTCTCGAAGATGAAAGTTTTCTAAAGAAATGAAAGTCATTTTCAAAAATAACAAACGATATCCTACAAAATTATATACATTATTTAACCGACTTAGACCCGTAAAATAATGTATAGTTTGAATTAGCATCATCCAAGAAATATATATATATATATATATATATATATATATATATATATATATATATATAATACATTTTGATCGCAGTTTGGATTTAAATGAATCTTCAATAACTTACACAGAGTGTCGAGGTAATTTTTCACGGGAAAGCTAATTATTGGGGCACATTTAGACTTTTATCAGGCGTTGTTTGGTTTTAAATGTTTTGTGAAAATTACGAGAGGGTGATCAAAAGTTCTCAGCTCGAACCATTGAACAAAATATGACCAATACATCAGAATTTTTTCTTGAAGGGTTTCTTGTTCGGCTTTCGAACCCTTTCATATTTCAGTTTCTTAACCCGTAAAATTATGTTTATACTTGATAGTTAAGTTTTTAATGTTTATGCGTATTTTTGTAGCTAGAAAATTCTTGGGTGTAGACTTGAAATATGCTTAATGCCAAATGCAGTTTTTCTTCATAATCAACGATGATTTTTTTGTGTTTCATTCGAAGGGTGACATTCCTCAAGTAATGGTTCATTCAATAATCATCTCCGAGTTTACAGTTAATTTTGAATATATTTCTTTCTGTTTCACGGAAAATCTGTTTCGTGAACGGAACAGTTCGCCATTGTCATAAGACACTGCCGCTGAGCATGGCCTGCATAACGGAAATATCTCTGCTGTATGGCATCACCAGTACAAGAGAAATAATTCTTATACAGCAAAAAACTACAGGGACTACAAACAGAACAGACCATTTTATATAGTAAATTTTTCTCGTGTTTATGTTTTCACCTCAGTCATATCTAGTAGCTTTCGTTGAAGATCAAATGACAGCAGATAATTTCTCAAATCTCGAATGCTAAATACTATTGAAACCTTCATATTGCATTTTTTATATCTATTTTCCAAGTTGGGATTGTGTAATACACTTGAACTTCAAAGTTCTCCAGTTTTATTTCTTTCTATTCTCTAGGACAGATTAAACTATTCGTATGGTCAAATCCCAGTATAATATTGCGTAGTTATTTTCGTTCTTATACTTTTGATCTAATTTGTTACATACACTCATATTTACAATTTTATCCTTGCCTCTGAACAAGCGATTTGCTATTTTGCTTAGTTTATTTTTCAATGTTGGCTTTTGATGTAATTTATTCTAATACATTTGTTTTGATTCCATTTTTCTCTTCAAGAGACTTTCGTGTAATCATACTTATATCATTTCATCTGCAATTCTCTTCGTTTATCTCATGAATATTGAATTATTGTAGTTGTTTTCTTCCAACACGTGACTTCTTTCTTGTTCTAAAATATTCCTGCATTCTTTTTGTTTGACTTCATCCTGTTTAATCGAATGTCCTTTCAGAGTATCAAAATATTTACTGTGGTCTTCTTCCTTATCCTGATATTTCCATTGTTCTGTAAATCCTCATTTTCTTTGCGCTTCACCGTCATCATTATTATTATTATTATTATTATTATTATTATTATTATTATTGATCTTGTTGTTGTTATTATTTGAATTTTAATACCAATAATGGCTGGTAATTTTCAATAGAGATCAAATGATAACTTGTTTAGTCAGTAATGCAGAAAGCTAGTTAATTTCAGTTATGTCATCTGGAGGCTTTAAATTATTTCTCGGATTTCAAATTGATATAACCACTTGACAAGCCTCTATTGGATTTTTACATACACGCCTATAATGATGAGCAGAGTGACTACTTTCATGTTTTATGATCTTTTCAAATCACTAGCAAACTCTTGATATTTTTCTAGCCTACACTTTCACTCCAGGGTCTGTTGGGAGAGCAACATCCATTGGGAAGTTCTCTCCAGGACTCCTGTTTTGATTTACGTAATTAGTTTGAATTTTCCATATTTAGAATGTAAAAAAGAACATGCATATTTTACATTTTTCTTTTTTCATGAATAATGTAAAATTCAAGCATAAGATAACAGGAGTACCGGCGAAAGTTTGCCAGTAGATGTTTCCCTTTCAGAATTAAATTGTAAGTGAAACGCTAGAGAGATATAAAAAAATTGCAACTGATTGGATAATAACAGGGATCACGTGGGAACTGTGCAATGGATTGGAATTTCAAAATTAAAGTCATAGCATATGCACAGTTGAAAAGTCTTATTTTTTGTAATCATTCTCACGTAATTTCCTGTATCCGATTATTATCTTAGTAACGGGTTCATTTATTGTCATCCTCTGTCATGTCTTAATATTATCAGTTAAAATACCAACAAAAAGAATCTCAGTTGCAATAAACACATGTTTATGTAAAGTAAACTTGAAAGATGTAACCCCTATTGCAAACAACAAACAATAACTGAGATTCTTTTTGTTTGTCTCTTGAAGTTTCCATTATTACTATTGTTTTATATTTGTAGCTAATATGAAATATAATTTCATTAAATTGTAACATTTTTAAAATCTTAAAAACCTATAATTTTTGTTAAAGTGTTAACTTTATGTTCTTCCTATAAAAGAAATTTTTATCAACTACATCAACGAGCACATTTTAAACTATATATAATTTTATCACCAGAACATAATTACATTTTCTAATTTAATTTAACTTCCACATGCTTAGTTAAACAATAAATAATGTAAATGTACATGTTTTTCAAAATTATGTTGTTCTAAATTAGTCACTTTAAATTAGTAATTTTTTAATCGTAATTATAGTTTATTTTTTAGCAATAATAATGGGTTTATATCTAAACTTAAAAAATATTTTTAACGCTAGGATCTCACCGGTTTCATTAATCAGAAATGTATATGCTTCGAGAGATAATCCAAGACACAGAATAAAATTTTCTTAAAATAATGTTTGTTTTGAATATGTTTATACGATATTAAGAATTATAATAATTTTGTTGCAATATGGTCAGAAAAGATTGCTCAACAGAAGTTGTCATTCTATGAAAAGGAAGCTGACTAGAAGCTATCTCATAAATTACTAATAGCAAACGGAAGTAAGTATTAATTTTGATTCACTTTTATAACATTAACTGCGAAATTATTTATGTAATTGCTGTGATTAACAGTTTAAAATTACAAATTATTAAAACAATCATTAAAAGACAATTAATATTCAGGGACCAAACATTTTGTTACTGATTAAACAGAGTCGTATTAAATAATTTCTTTAGAGTTCAGAGCAAGATTCACTTCTTCAAATGAGATTGTTATAGGAAAAGTAATTTTCAAATATAAATGGTATTTTCCATCCGTATTTTGTTATCGTATTCTCCAGGGATAACAGTATATTTCCACTTCTGGCAAAACAACTAAATGGCAAAAATCCTCAGTTCTAAATATAAAATTCTGAAAGCTAGAAATATCGTGAATTACTACACATTATACGCTCATTCAAATGTGATTTAAAATCTTATGTTTTCATTAACTGAAAAATGCTTGTTACTTTTAATTTATTGATAAACTAAATCGAGTAGCTTTCAGTTTGTAAGAATCTTCTTTTATGTGTCGTGTTTCTTCAGGTAAGAAAACGCATCCTTATCTTTCTAAGGATAAGATTTTTAAAAGTAGGTTTGAAGCAGATTTTTCAGTGCCAAGAAAACAGGGGTACATCGGTGGAAAAGAAAATAGTTAAGACTAGGGAAAAGAATGAACTCTTATTACAAAGAGTAAACTGGCAAATAGAATTAAGCATCAGAATATAAGTGAATAAGTAAGTGTATATGAAATAAAAGTGAAGTTTTCTTTTCTTAAATGAATATTGTATATTGTGTATTATTAAAAGGAACTATTTCTTTAAAAATGCATATATGTAAGAATACCTGCTTGGGATATATGTAATTGTTGGGACTTTTTTCCCCCTGCTACTTAAAAATGCCATTTATTGACGAAATTATGAGCTATGTACTGACCTCGTTGAAAAATCAATTTAGGAAAATGAAAGTTACCGACAATGTACTTTCGGGAGTATAATATATTGTCATTCAAGATTTTAGATCAAGTTGTCACACTCACATTGATACAATACCAAAGGAGATACAATTCGAATGCATGCTGATACTGAAAATAGACCATGCAAAAGTTATGAGCATAATAGAGCATGCTCAAGTTACTTCATGGTAAACGTATTCACAGTTTAAGACGCATGTTAAAATCTCTCATGTTAAATGGATCAAACGCATACTGCATGAAGCAAGACCTCTGATCGTGCGATCGGAGGTTTTGTGGAGCGTGACCAGGTGTGGTAGCACCTGTTAGGGGTCCCAGCTATGGCTAAATAGTGACCCCAAAACAAAAGCAAAACACTATGAAAGTATAAATATATATTCTATAGTAAAATTGCCAGTAATACATATTTATAGTAAAATTACCAACAATACGTATCTATAGTAAAATTAACAACAATACATATTTATAGTAAAATGACCAGCAATACATTTTATCTGTGCTTGAAGGTATGCAATTGCATTGAAATATTTAGATTTCGGCATTAAGTAACGCATAGAAATGGATATGCCGTCAAACAAAATCAGCCAAACAATGAACATGAAAGAACTCTTTCATGACATTAATCCATAAAATATCCTACAATTTCTTAAAGTAATCAAACAGTATCTCAAAATATAACTTTAACAAAAATACAACATAAGACACGCATATCATCGCCTCCTAGTAATTATGTCCACACAAACATATATATTCACAAAAGCTGGATATCATCTATCGTGTACACAATTGTTAAAGCAGAATAACATATATCATATTTTTTTATTATTTTAACGCTACCGAGAAAATAAGATTTAAGCATTAAATGATCCATGGGAAGGTTGATACGCCGTTAAACTAACAAAACAAACAAAAACATAATGCGTTCATTTTGCCGCCTTCAGCTGACTTTTAGTTTAGATTATCTAAATTTCATAAGTAGTGAGTTTGGAAATGGGAATGGATCCATGTGAAATCGTCAAGGAACTTTGAATATCGAGACCTTCTCCAATTAGCCCAGAGCAAGCATACTAATGTTGGGAGGGTTTTGACAGGTAAATCTTCAAAATTAGACCAACTAAATCTAAGGAATTTCGCTAGGTTATCAGAACAAGTTAACTGTTAATAAAATAATAGATGAAAACAGTACTATCAGTGAAATGTCAGGTCATACAAGAAGAACTATACTACGTAGAAATAATCTAAATGGATATATTGCAGCAAAAAAGCTATAATTAACAAGAAAAAGATTGATCAAGACAAAATTACTGTGTAAAAGAACAAAGAAAAATGGATACCAATGATATTTAGTAAGGAAAATAAAATTGAACTAAATTCTAATGCAAGAAGACAAGCTAATACAAGAAATAATTCAGTATATACAACGAAGCGCGCAGGATTTGATGATGGAAGTCTAAAAGTTTGGGGCTATATCAAACGGTGCAAGAAATTTGATGTAATTTGATGGAATACTGAACAGCAGAAGGTAAAATATTCCAATACGAACGGAGAACATTGCCATACATCTCATGCAATAAATACGTTTTTCACTGATGAAAAAATTCCCGTGTTACAAGATTGGTCTACCCAAAGGTCTGACCGTAACATAATCGATCTATGACAAAAAAACGTGTGTATAACAGAAAGCTAAACAACTTGTAGTTATTTTCGATTTACTGTTACTGCATAAGATTACTGGTGAAACAATTTTGAATTTGTATTCCTCCATTGCACTTTGAATTAAGGTTGTAGTTCGGGACAATGGGAGACATACTACGTACTACTTATGAATTTTTAATGTCCCTAAATATATAGATTTAATGGTAGTTTCCTCTTTTGCCTCTCTTCTTTTCAACATTAGAGTTTAATTGTGTCACTGGGAATGCATGAATGTATGAATTACAGCCCCAAATGAAAAGATACGACTGCTGAAAGTACACTATTGAATACTTATATTTTTTTAATAAAAATTAAATTTATTATTTTAGGTTACCAATTTCTTTTGTTCGTTGCTATATACTCTGTTTATTTCATTCTAGTAGTCATTATTGGTGAAAACGACTGTATTCCAAAAGAGAATTTTTCGATTTAAATAATGAATGATTGACTATATCGTATATTTCCTTACCCGAATGCAAAATATTTTGTAAGCAAACTCTCATTTTGGAGATGATTAGTGTAGAGAAATGGATCTCCAATTTTTATTATGAAAAACGATTTAGAACATGTCTTTCCTTTTTGCAAACATATGAATTTTTCTAAAGTTATCATATCAGAAGTTGACACCAAATTCTCTCCAGATTCTATCAAAAAAATATAAGAATAGATAAATTTAGAGAAAAATCAACGGGAAAATATAAATAACACACTTGATATAGATTTGCATAATACAGATAATATAAAAAACGACAATATTAACAGTGGATGACAGATTTATTATTAGCAAATAGAAAAAACGTTGATATGTTAAAGCTATTTCAACAATGACCGTTGTTATTGTCATAAAAATAAAAATAACTCCAAATATTTTATAATTAAAAAAAAATGTCAATTTCTTTAGAAGTAGTCAAGTAACATTATTTCATTGTCTATCAACTGTTTATCAAATGTTATGAAAACACCAGCAGATACATTAAGCAATGTCTAGAATAATCATTTACAAATCTATCACATTAAATGTATTGCTTATTTTAAAAAAATTATAATTGAATATTCAGTTCATTTCTAATGCTTTCTATTTTCCTGTAGATTTTGTAATTAGTGATGTTAGTTGAATGTTGACGACTAAAATAGGATGACATATTTTCTGAAACAGTTTAACTTATTGCCAAAAAGCTCACGAATTTTTTATCAGACATTAAAAGAAAACGTTACTTACAATCCTTTTTTGTTGTTGGTCATAGATTTTCAACATTATATGTCATTTGGGAGTGGCTTGTATCACTTTATCTTTTATCCGCCTCCTGCTTGAATAAAAGCTCCTCCTATTGCATTTCTTTCTCTCAAAACATTGGCAGCGTACATTTTATGATTTGACTGAGTTACACGCGCCTCCGTTGTGTTCTGATTGGAACAGACGGAGTTTTATTTTTATGTGTCATCATGCAATCATTAAATGAACACTATCAGATGTCGCCTGCCTACATGATAAGATTGTTTTCAGAAAAGTACATTTGCTTTACTCCATTTCCTACAATCAGCTCTGTTTTAAATTAAATATTTATGATGCATGTGTAGAAACGCCAATAAAATTGAATTCTGCGTTTACTTTTACAACATCATTATAATAATGTATCTAAGATATAGTTGGCTAGCCAATGGAATTTAAGTGATTTATCTAATGATATTTTTGAGAACGATGAAATTTGGCATTTAAAACATTATGCGAAACTGTTAATTTTCGTAGTACATTTGCAAACTTTTGCCAAGTTCAGAATAATTCTACGCAGAATATAGAAGAGTAAAGCCAGATAAGACATCTTAACGGCTATCATCAATATCAGGCATGGCCAAACTGTGGTTCGCAAGCCGCATGGAATTCCTTGTCTTTTAATATGTGACTCATAGAAACTGAATGAGCTCCTTTTCGTACCACAGAAAATTAGGTGAGAAAATTTCAGCTTTTTAATGATTTACCACATATGAATTTGACTCCAATGGATTAATGTTCGATGTTTGTAGTCAGTAAAATCATTTAAGAATTTCGATCCTAATTTTATTGTGCTTCAGGTAAGGAACACTGGGTTAGAGTCGAATTAATTAAAAGTTTTGTTCAGCAATGGTTTTACAGATGGACGCCAGAGGATTGAGGGAACAGGTAGGAGGATTAAATATATGGATGGGGTGGGCGAATGGAAGTGACCACATCACTTCCTTCGTGTACGTTAATGCAGTGTAATACAAGATGTTGAACTATGCGAACGGGGCACACTTCAGGTATAATTTTTGTTTAAAAATGTCCATGAAAATTTTGTGAAAGTTGTTGTCATCTAATTATAAGAAACAAAAAACAGAATTTTAAATTCAGTGTGGGAGGAAGACTTTGCATTTTCTGATACCTTTGTGTCCTATCTGTAATGTGTCACTCAGTCATTATTAATGCAACTATGAAAAAAATCTTTTGTCTGATAATCCATCTAATTCAGAATTACCGAAAAGGGAATATTTAAAGTCATCATTTAATTGCCAGCAGACATTATTGATAACGCTCAGTAAGGAATCCAAGAAAACGACTGGAGCTTTGTTATGGCATGGAATATTGCTCGTGCTAAACGTCAATATATGCTGATGATAAATTTATTAAAAACTAAATGCAGTTGTTGCAGTATTAGATCCAAATAACAGAAAACTTCATTAACTAATTGCGCAAACACCAGTTTCACGCCACATCACGGTGAGGCGTATTTTTCAAATCAGTACTGATATTGCAGGAAACAAGCGGAATAGTTAAAAGTATTCCCTTGTATTCGGCTTAGCTCTTAACGAATTCAGCCTAAGCACTTGACATATACAATCATCCACAACTAGCCGTATTTCTTCCTTATTTGTTTGTTATATTTCCTTTTCTGATGTAAAAAGACATGTTGGATTCGGTGATATTAAAATAAAAAAGTCGTGGTGTTAACATTAACATACCTTTGACAGGGCCTTAACAAATGAATGCTGATTTTCTACTGACTAAACTCGTTATTGTTGCAATGGTGGGTAAAATATAGCATTAAATGCACTTACGAATAGTGATCCTACCTTTCCAGTTTCTCATTCATTATTCATTGTGAAAACCTACCAGCCAGATGTTATGAAACTTGTTCATGAAATGGTTATTTTCAAACGCTTAAAAAGAAAGACTTACTGATATTTCAGAAATATTATAGAAAGACTGAAGCATAAGAAACCCTGTGAGCCGTTTTTCTACTTTCAGCCACTCAACCATCAAAATCCATTGAATAGGATTTATTGTTCCTCAATTTTAAAAGTGATGCCTGACAAATATCATCTAAAAATTTTCAGTTTGGTTCTTCAGGGGATGAACAAGATTGTTTATGATTTTATCAAACAATTTTCAGCTTTCAGAATAAAATACAAATTTGTGAAAGAGGCATATTTTTTAAGAAACTTTCCTTTTTCAATCAAAGAAGGACAGTAAATATTCCCCTAATACTAAAATGAAAAATCACAAACTGGAAGAATGCAAAGATAATTTTAAAAGACTGCTTGATAAATTTAGAATCAGATTTGATGACTTCCTGAAGATAAAGCCTAACTTTGTCTTGCAAATCCATTCGTATTTGATGTGATCAATGATAAATTGTTCAATTCTTGAACCCATGGTTACAAAATTATTTGCAATGAGAATACAAACTAATGGAATTCTATGTGGAAATAGGTCTAAAGAGGATCCATACATTCGAGTTCAGAATTAAGTGCTGAAAAAATGTTCCAAAAATAAAGAAAAAAAACTTTGAACAATCTATCTCAGTTTTCAACAAAACATGTTAGGAATCATTCAATTTTGTAATGAAGTTTGTGAAGGCATCGAGTAATTTTTAAAAATCAACACCCGATGCAACTAATCCTTTCAGATTTGACATGATTGTTCGATTTTTACCGCCTCATAATCAAAATGGTTGATCACAAGACAATTGTTAGCTGTAAATAGTGGTTACAAGCCAAATTATTCCAACATTGTCGGTATCAAAACATATTCTGGTAAAACTGTAATTTTGTAAGTTATCTAATTAAAGTTATCTTTAATCTTAGTGTTTTTTTAAAAATATATTTTGCCTCGTGTTTTGATCAAATATTTACAAATATTATTTTAAATATCTCAGCTTCTTTCCTCCTTTTCTTTTTATTTTCAGCGGTGGAATTCGCCTATCTTTTTCATCCCATACCATATTAAATACACCCAATATGGTTCAAGGAATCACCAGTCAAAAATGTGAATGCGTGTGTACTTTTTTTATTATTACTGATGAATGATAAATGAATGCAAATTAAAAGTTAAAAATGTACTTGAATAAATATAATTGTGTTAATATTTCTTAATATACGTTTACAATTTTAGCATGCAAAGTTTTGCTTACGCTTTCCTGCTGTCAAACTTCACAAAAGCTCGTTAATTAGGTTTCCTCCCTATTTCCCTCTGCTTCTCTTGCCTTCAATATGCTCTGTGAGTTTTAAATTCTTTTGGTCCCTTTTTCTCATTATGTGTCCCAGATATGTCCCTTTCTGATTGTAAGTATCAGTTACTTTGTAGTTCCTATTTTTCTTAAAAATTCTTTGTTGCTCACATTTTCTATCCATGGTATTTTCATCATCTCTTTATCCGTGAGGAGATTTTCCAGTATTCACTTCCATATACGAGATTTGATATTACATGACACCAATGTCTCCTTTGTTTCTAATGATATTTTCATATCTCTTACTACTTTGCTTAGTTTCTGGAAGGTATATTTCGCTATTCCTATGTGCCTTCGTATTTCTGTGTCATATATTTCGTCGTCGGTTACTATATCATCCAGATAATTAATTTCTGCACTTGCATTATTTCGACGTTCCAAATACAAATCCCACACCTTGGACTGGCTCTTTTACTGAAAACCATGTATTATATCTTCTTACAATTAATAGTTATTACTTTCTTCTTGCATTACTTGATACATTGTCCAAGAGTTATTTCAGCTTCCTTTCTGACCATCAACACAGTGTCATTCGTCTATGTTGTTAAGATTATGTCTACTACTAATAAATACTGGGTTAGAACAAAGGTTTGTAGCATTTTTAATAGGTGGCTTTTGAACACGTGATTCAATTTCACACGTGACTAAAATTCATGCCATACATATTCTGAAAAGTGTCATTTCAACGCGTCTATTTATACCATTCGTGCGTGGATTGTGAATTTTAAATGTTTTTACTTTAAAAGTGAAAATGGAGGAAGATGAAATTCATTTTCATCATTTGATGCTCTTTTATTTATTAAAGGAAATAAAAACGCTGTACAAACAGCAAAAAGATATGGAGATGGTGCCATAACAACAAAAATGACTAATTTTTTATAAGAATAATTACAGGTGATAAAACATGGATTGTTTCCAAAATATGTGAAATAAAGGTCCTAGTGAAAACAAAATAAGCCACTGTTAACCACTTCAAAAGTCTATAGTCAGTTGTACATAATTTAGTTATGTACTACTGACTATCGGCAGTTTCATAGGAATATTTTTCTTCGGTGCAGCCATAACACTGACACTGTACTTACAAAGTTACGTGTTAAAAAGCAACTTCCAGGTAATACAAACTTCACTTTCACCTGTTCAAAGTACCTAACGTCTTATGCAGTACCTTCTTTAAAGTTATTATATATGACTAAAATTTCTTGAAGATTGTGCAAAGTTAGTGAAAAAATATATTAAAATTTTATCACTCGTAATTGATTCACAAATTTTTTAATAAAATCAATATGATTATTTTGTGTTAATAATCGTTATGAATAATTCTTTAAACGAGATTGATTTTAATAGTTCGAAACTCACTGAACAGATATATTTACATAAATCTTTTCTTGAAACATTTATACTGAGAAGAAAATGGTTTTTAGTTATTTAAATTTAATGAAAAAATTAAAGCACAAAATCAATCTTAAAATGTAAACAATTAATTATAAATTTAAAAAATTCTGGTATAATTAATGTCTTAAGTTTCGAGATTATCTGTTGCATGAAAGATTTCAAATTTTATTTTCAGAAGTTATACAGTAAAAATACTTGTATTTACTAAAACGAGATTACATAATTATAGTCAGTTTAAAGAATGTGAATTAGAAACTGACTGTGTAAACTAGTTAGCATACATAGTAACGTCCATACATGAATTAAATTCGAGTTCGGTAAGACAAAACTTTTGTACCTTTATTAAGTTGGTTGATAAGGTTGGTAGGCAATGACAATCTTAAGAACATTATGTCAACTACAGTCCGTCAGATCTTGTGACGTCGTTTAGTATTTCTTGTGCCTGTAAGTGTTGTGAAATACCAATAAGTATATTTTATAAGAACAAAATCAATTCGCTGAATTATTAATAAAATGAATCTGATAATTTAATTTCGTCAATAATCTGAAAACATAAAAGTTTATTAAACTTAAGGTTAGATTAAAATGATCTGAAACTTATTTGACAAATATATTCATACAAGCCTACGACTGGCGCAATGAATTGTCCAAGGTGACAAGTTTATTTTATTTTATTTTTTTCGTATCGTCGACATCAGCAAAACATTCCTCCTTTCAGGTCATGTTTTATACAAGGAAATAAAAATAATAATATAAAGCAGTATCGGATGATTTTTATGTTGTTGTTCTTTTACCAAAACCTATTCGGCATTCAAAGCTTTTGTGTTGTAGGTGCGAGTACGTAACAAAAGATCCAATCTACTCGACAATTTTGGTCATTTTTTTTGCACATTCACACGCAATCTTTTCAATATTTCCAAATGAAACTGTCAATTCACCGTCTGTCCAAATTCCGTCTGCAACGATCCCATTCACATAAAAAAGAAAATCAGTCTTTCCACACCATCTTGGTTTTTGCTAAACTTGGAATTTTCCATTTGTTTGATGCTTGTTTCATTTCCAAGTCGTAAGCGTAGCACCAAGACCCGATAACATATTTGAAAAGAAACTGTCAATCATTTCGAACTTGTTTCTCAAATCGTTTGTCATTTTCGATCCGTGATCAAATAAAGCATGGCCGATGCGGAAATCCGTTTCCTTTTTAAATGTTCCGTTACCATTTGTCGGCATAAACTCCAAGAAAAACAGTCATTGCATGTCATCAATTCTTCGATGACGATTTGTATTGATCTAAGGGTGAAAGATTTTCCCAAACTGGGTTTGTTGAAATATGAATACTACTCGTACAATTGTTGTTTACCCAAAAGATTCTTTAAGAGCTTCTGAAAGAATCACAACAGTTTTAGTAGCAGTTTTCTCAAAATGAAAATAAATTCAGACATACTGTCCTTTTCATTGGCCACCCCCAAAACTGCTGAATGTGCTTACAAACAACAGGAGAAAAAGACAAAAATCAGTCAGTCAATAGCCTTTTTACATGGCAATCTTACGCAGAACGTTGCCGACTTGTGACACCTGGCGGTGCTACGTGCAATTTCTTTTAATCATTTCACCCCAAGCAAGGTGATAATACCACTAAGGCGGAAGTAGGGTTGCTGGCAGCAAAAGAGAATGAGAAAACTTTAGCGAGGAGAAAGGATAATAATAGAACAGGATTCAGGAAGACAGATGATGGAAATTGGCATTGCATTTACATTTTTGAAGATTGTAGGTGGCAGGGAAACAAGAAATCGGAAGGGAGTTCCACAGGCGAGAAGTGCGACAAAAGAAACTATCAGAATAGAATTTACGGTTACATCTAGCTAGTCTCATCGTTTTACAGTTGAACTAGCTAGACGTAACCGTAAGTCCTATTCTAATAGTTTCTTTTCTCGCACTTATCACTTGTGGAACTCTCTTTCAACTACTTAACTATTCATAGTAGTTGGAAGAGAGTTCAAAAGAAACTGTTAAGATTTTTTGTACTCCCTTGTACACAGGGAACGAAATTGAAATCATAACTGCTGCCAAAACCAAAATGAAGTGTGCATCCAATCCTATTTATTTTGGTAGCAATAACTTTTAGTCTACAATCTTAAGAGATTGAAGAATTTATTTTAGGATAAATGGAAGACAATCTTGCATATATTGATTAACAGCAATTACTTTTTAAGTGAATTTGTGCGCCTCTTTTCAGCAAAAAAAATTTAAATCAAAATGTAAATTGTTGAAGAAAGATAGAGAAAAGTTCGCTATTGACCGATTATTGTATGAGCGTTAGAAGTGATTTTGTTGTCTGAGCGTTAGAACTGATTTTCAACGTTAAACTGTTTTTAATTTTCCCTATATAACAAAGAAACTTCAGCCAACATCTGAGAGATCCTTGCATATTCAAAAAAGGGAGCCAATTTTTTAACGAAGAAAACGAGTAAAACAAAATTAGTACTGAGATTGGGCTGAAAACAGAGTACTGCCGCCATATCTGGGCTTGAGCTGCCCAGCCTTCATATTCATTTCTTGTTAGAATCCAAAAGCATCTACGTGACCTTGTGAGTGATGAATCGTTTTCCACCTTGCAACTCCTTCCCACAGACGAAACTTGTTACTCTATCCCTGTTATCATGGAAATGTTCAAACGAGCAACATTCCTTAATTCCCCGAACTCTAACCGTCCCAAATAAGACCCGCCACACAGCGTACATTAAGGTGAATCACCTTCATTCACTTCATATTCCATTAGTAAAGATTAAGTTCCACGGATAATTTTTCTCTCCAAAAGCTGTTGATTTGTGGAACTGGATCCTTTTCCGACCATTACAATCTTAACCTCTTCACGTTAACTGTTATCTTTCACATATATTCTCATAAACTTCTTTCCTTACTTTTACCGCTCGCACAACAACCGCTTTCAGTAACCCTTTACCTTGAGCGGCCTTTGAGCTTTGTATAAGGTGAACATTAGTAAGAATATCTAACAATATATGACGACAGAACACGTGGCAATATAACGCTAAATTACGTAACACGAATAAAACTATGAAAATAAGATATCTGTTAAAGTAAAATTAAACAATCTTAATCTCTGAAGATGGGCAAAGTGACTCAATGTACTTGGAGAAACGATGCTTTATATGTTTTTAATCTTGAACCACTAATCAAAATATTCTAAAAAGAAAAAGAAAACTATTTACGATTAAAAGAAATATTTCCGTAGACTTTAAAAGTAGCTTGAACGCAATCTTCAGGCCATGATCACTTTTACCCACAAATATATCATACTTTAAAACTACATTTTTTTATCCATAACATAGGTGAAGAATTTATCAAGTGAATCTTTTACAATCAAGTGAGTCTCAACGTAATGCAATGAGTTCAATCCTCGCTAGTTTCACCACCAATGTAATGAGCTCGGCATAGTGCATATGAGCTGTGTAAACTAAAATCATTGCAAAAGAGAATGCAATTGCAATTGCATTCAGTCTGTCATTACTTTTAGTCTGTATAAAAATCACCTAAAATGAAGTAAGAAGAGACGAAAAACTGGGTAATGGGAAAAGAATATGTTAACCTTTAATCCCATTCTCTTCTTTAAACGCTTTTTGCTTCTTCTAAAAAACCGTCCATCACCAGGATAATCCCACGTTGCTACCAACCCAGAGAGTTGTTTTTTTTTACTCGTGCAAGCTTCCCTCTGTGTATAACTCTGACTCACTGACTGACTTACTCGCCCTGTTCCGTTGAAAAAGACCACCCACATGTAAAGAACTTCGGGCTGCTTTTTTTTAAATTAATTTTTTTCATTTTCTAACACAATGACCGTAGTAAAATGGATTGGCTGGATTTAAATAGTTTTGAAATAATTCTAATACCACTTTACTTTAAGTTCAAACTTTAAAACTCACAACAATTTCAGAAGAAATAAGAAATTAACTTTTGCAATGTTGTGACAAATACATTACACATTAAAATTTGAATTAATACTATTTATTATTTAAATATATAAGACCAATAAACATATGAAAAATAACAGGAAGAGTTAGAAACAATATTAACATTTTAAATCGTATAATATTGTTGAATTATAATTACAGCTGATTATACTTTTCCTTCGTTTATATTATTGAAAAATAAAATACGCGAAACCTGTTCATATTTAAGCTTTAAGCCGTATACCTTCTCTTTCTTACAGCAATACGACATAGATGTTTGTGTATGTGCATGTCCACATTTGTGAGTTTGTGTCTGTGGACCAGCAAATTTGAATCGTTAAGTGCATGCAACCCTCTTCACGCACATGACTACTGTAAACACACATTGATTATCGCCATTCTATAATGTTTTCTTTCACGGAAAGCTATTAATGAACAGAGATTTATAAGTAAATACGCCAGTGATTCATAATGAATTAGGATGTAATTTTGTATGCTTGAGCTGAAAGACAATATTTTGAATCACGTTAAACGTGTACACTAAATGATGTGAAAGGCAACAGGGCAGTATCATGAATGATTGAAGATTAATTCAAATTAGTTTCAGGGGAAAGTATTCCTACAGGAAAATTAGCGAAACAGTATATGCTGCTACTGAATACGTAAAGAATGACTTTCAATAATAATAAAAGCAACGGAGGGTTATTTTGCGAATCAAAGAACGTAAATAAATTTCTTAAGCAAGCCCAAAATGATTCACACACATACACACACGCACGCAAATAAGTTTAAATTATTAGTTAACTGCCATTCTCCAATATATAATTTCAACCTTCACGATAAAGTGAAAAAGTACATTGTACCACCTTCGTAAACGTAGTGAACACAATATACTGGTCAAAATGCTGAAAGCTATTCACAGGAAGTTGAATTGCCATTAATGCTTAAAATTGAAAATTGATGAATTAACAATCAAATTTTGTTATGTTTTAGATGAAGTTTGTTCAAGCACTTAATTTCTTACTCGAGATGTTCATTGAAAATCAGGGGTCTTACTAGTCAGGAATTAATTCAAATTTTACTACTGACTGAATAGAGTTCTGATTTGTATAATTAATAGATGGAATTAATATTGACGAGCGAGAGTTCTTTGAAATAATTAATTAAATCATTTGAAGTAAATTATTTTCTTGTAATGAAATACCTTTCTGAAATAAAAACTGAACTTAGTTATTTAAAAATAATCTGAACTTCTAACTCCGCGGATTTAATGAACATTGGAGACATAATCATAATTATAAAGACTTATGTTCTCTCAAATGGAAGAAAAAGAAGTTTATATTATTTTTTCGCTTCCTTTGTTGACGTTATAAACAATTCTCTTAAGTAAAATTACATTTTCTTATGTTTACAGCATTAGATTCATAAGCAAATATACATTTTTTGTATTTAACAATTTATTCTTTTACTACGACCAAATCTACAAGCAGAACATAAGAAAAAAATTTCGCGAAAAAAATTAAATACACAATGAATATGCATAATTTAGTTCATCAGATTATGAGCATTTTAGATTCTTATAACACTTGAACAAAAAAATGAATACAATTACAGATTATTTAACTTTAAGTTTGAAATAAGTCAAGATTTATTTTCCTTTTAGTCCCTTTCCAGAAGAGATAAACTGCATACATTGGCAAGTGCTTTATCGACAAGCTGTCATATTATAGATTTTTCTGAAAACTTCTTCCCCTCAAATATTAGCTATAATTCTTTTTATTGGCTATAAAAGTTATTTTTATCTGAATTTATTACAAATCTATTAACAGCACTGATTATAAATTTGAACGATTAATCAATTAAATTTTGATCTAGAAATTCAATGTTAAATGCGATCTTTTTCGATGTCTGATATAATCTCAGAAACATATTTTCAGCAAATAAAAATATAATAAGAAATAAGAATAAAAAGAAACAAATAAAGAATAAATATAAGTAATGAAGTATTTAAGCGAAGATTATCCAATGCATTAACATAAGAAAGAGAATGTTAATTGTAGACAAGAAGACAAATTGTGTATGATGCATTAAAATATTGCGAAATAAAATGCATAACAATTGATGTTCTTTTGCATGAGGTTTTCCTAAAGCTGCTTTGATATTCTTTTCCAATAATAATAATAATAATAATAATAATAATGATAAAAAGGACCGCTTCATAATAATAATTGAAGTTATTACTGATATCTTGTAGATTATATTTTTTACAAAAACAATTTTATGTAGTTACCAATCTAAAATAAATGAATGAATATATAAATAAGCTTACTCATAGGACAATTTGTCAACTACTGTTCTTACTTTGAGCTATTTCAGATTGTACTACCAAGTACAAGATATTTATGGATATTTTAAAAACACATTTCGCGTCAATTTTCTATAATTGCTTCATATATTATATAAATATTCCGATTCCACTAGTAAAGAAGAATGACCACATGATTTCTTGATAAAAAAAATGAAAAATATGTCCAAATATATTTTAATGACTTTTTTGTTTCATTTATAAATTAAAAAGCAGTGAACACAGAATAAAGTGCATTATAAAGTACAAAGTCCGAATTTGCTGAATTGAGTCTTTGTTATCTCTATCTCTCTTCTACATTCAAAACGAATTTAAATTGATTAGAATGTTTTTTTAATCAATAAAAATGGCTGCCTTTAGCCATATTCGCAAATATATATATATATCGAGGTTGAATCCATGTAATTATCTTTTTTAATAAATAATTTTTTTGAAACTTTATTTCAGGAAGGTTAACTGATTTAAAATTTAATTAATCTGATTTGAAACAAATATTACGTTCAGTTTAAAATATCACAGGAAATCATTTTTTAACATCAGGTGGGTGTTTTTATGAGGTATCTTGATAGACTTATGTTTTGAATTTTTTTTACAAGGGGATATATCTGTAAAAAGACATGTCGAATATAACGTGAGCCACTTTTTTATATAATTTCTTTTAACTATCCAGTAATCTTTAAAATTTAGGAAAATATTCTAAGTAATCTAATGTTTTATTGAATTTTAGGTACTTTGGGTTTAAATTTGTTACAGTTATCGCTTTTATTTTCCGATAATGGCGTGCATGAATGGTCTGTATTTATAAAAATTCACACGTTTATACACGCACAAATAACAAAATTCTTTAAAAAAATAGCGGGGGTTGCTGAATTATAGTACACTCTTCCATTTATGATTAGTAAATATAGATTTTACTTAATAACAATATCACCTAACCGCTAAAAATGAATACATAATTTCAAATGATTTAAAACTTCATAAATTATTGTAATTAAAATTTTAAAAAATGCAAACAATTTTTGTAAAAGATAATTATTCATTAAAATTTTTTTAAAAATAATACTGTCCGTAACATATCTAATTCATAAAACCAATTAAAAGCTTTATTAATGAAATAATGTCTTAATTTTATTGGATTTCTTATTTTACGATCCAGAGAGGATTTTCTGCATTTGTGGTCCTGTTTTACTTTGAAAGATTGACGATTTAAATTCTCCAAGGACTTGTGCTTATAACTAATATAAACATTAAGCCCTACAAAAATGAATATCTCAAAATTTCATAAAAATAAATAAGTGTGTATGTCTGTGGGGGGAAATAGATGTAAAAACATTTTTACCAATATTTTCTAAAAAAGAAACAATTCTAAAATAATTTAATTAATTTGTGAATATGTGCTAAAAGATTCATTAAAATCTGACAGTTATTTGCTTTTTGCAAGAATTTCCATATCAATGTGTTTTTTTACTATACTAATTTATGGTCACACGCTGAAACAAGATAAAAAAATTTTCACCAAAATTCTGAATGTTCTAAAAAGGATTGAAAAATATAATTTAATAAACAAAAAATCCTTTGATCTTTCCCCTAAATTGACAATAGTCTGACAATAAAACTTTGTTTTAAGGTTTGGGCATCATGTGCGCTCATTTTTTATTGAATCTTTGGAGGTACATATTCTAGGAGGTATATATATATATATATATATATATATATATATATATATATATATATATATATATATATATATATATATATATATATATATATATATATATATATACACGAGGAGTGCGGAAACGTTCTCGGCTCGATAGACATCCCAAAATATGATCAACTGACCAAGAAGCAGAATCACTTCTTGGTTGGGCCCAGAATTTTTGTATGCGGGCACACTCGCACATGTATATATAATTAAACTGATATATTTCACCCAATATTGTTCACTCAAGAGCTACTCAATGTAGAGTGTTACTAAATGAGCTTGTAACAGCTGTAAGACATTTAGAGGGAAGTTTCACTCAGTTTATTACTCAAAGCTGTTGCATTGTGAAATAGACTTACGAAAGGATATTCCTCGCTCGCTATAAGTTTGGCCTATTCAAATTTAGGGTCAGACATTATCAATCCTACATATACTTATAATATGCACCTACTGCTCTCTCCACAAACTCAACGAATCAAAATATATTATTCTACGTACTAACACAACTACAAATGAAAAGTATTTATCTATGCTTAAGATAACATTTGTTACAATTACTACTAAAACAATAAAATCTTGAAGGAGGAATTAAACTCTATCACCTGTAATAATTGCCACAGGGAATACATAGGAAAACCTCAAGGGATTTTTAAAAAAATAACACAGACAATGCATTAGTCGCTCACCGTAATTAGTCTAACCATAAATTCGATTTTAAAAATGCCATCTTAATTAAAAGAGAAAGCAATTTACTAAGACGAAAGTGATTTAATCGCTAGACCATCCACAGTAAATTTGTGTCCATGTTCTTGCAATATTTCACCTTTTTTGGGAGATCTTCTATTATCAAAATGTGGGATAAATCACTTTAGTCCGATGAAGATCAAAAGGTCTTTTTTCCACGTTTTCATTAATTTTCTCGTTATATATATATATATATATATATATATATATATATATATATATATATATATATATATATATATGTTGGGGGTAGATAAATGAATGAGAAAAAATATGAAAAGACTACTCACTTTTTGTTCCGAAAACAAACATCAGATGAAACGTGTCACTACGTATATTTTTGCCATTCACTCACCTACTATAGATATACATATATATGTTCAATGCTTATTTAGGAATTATCAGACTTGCATATGGTATCTTCCTTATTCCATCATAAGTTCAATATCTCGTTGAACCTGAACTCCGTGAATAAAAATAATGTAAAAAATGATGAATAATTCAGCTGGAAATATTCATGAATCTAATTGTGCTTTCCCTTACATATACCCATACGGAATTTGTTTCTTTTTGTGTGGCAGGCATAACGTAACTTATAGATAACCGACTGTTAAAAAGAACGATTGATATTTGTAACTGATAAATATATTAGTTGCAATATTTTGAATGATTGAAAAAGAATACGAAAATATACTCCTAATAAAGTTGAAATTGAATCTATTATTTTCGATATGCATGATTAGAAGTCTTTTACTCAGTATTTTGCATGCAATATTCGAAGGTCCATAACCGAATAATGAAAAAACATTTCGGACAACAAAAATATATTTTTTCAACATAATCTCCCTTCTTTTCACTGCAATTTACTCAGTGAATAATAATAATAGTTGTATTTTCAGGAACTAACATGTTCCTGAAAATACATCTATTATTACTATTATTATACAATTATTATTATTATTATCATTATTATTATTATTATTATTTCGGTGGCTTGGATTATTAAAGAATCAAATTTTCTTCGTATAAGGCAAAATGTCATTTACATAGTTATAAATATAATCTCTCCGTTGCGTCACAAAATCTTGTTCGTAGAATTTTAGATTGACCAATGAGTTCTTGGTTTTCTTATTTTTTATTCTTTTATCATTCTCTAATATTACCGCTACAATTTATGAACTCTGAAGTTTCTCCATAAATTAAGTGGCATTCTCTTTTGACTTGGTTTAGCCACAATGGTGGAATCCTCTATAAGGATCTAACTTACTGGCAATGCCTTCCATGAGTAATCTATTAATTATTGTTTTACAACAGACGATCTTGCTTCTTTTCATTTTATCTTATTTTATTTTTAATGTATTTGAAATTCTATTCCATTTGTGTTTTATCATTATAAAAGAAAAAAGATTACGTTTTATCGCTTATCAAATCTGTTTTGCTTTAAATCTGAATAAGGAAATCAATAAAATTATTCTTTGGAGTTTGTCGATCCTCTTTATGTATATTTTAGCATTTACGTTGGAATGATTTGTAATGATGGCAAAAGGCATACACGCACGTGAGTACACATGCGCCCATACAAGCACACAGGCAAATACACACAAAAAAATTTAGCTTTTAAACATCTTTTGGTTGATAATTAAAATTCGTAGGTACAGCATTACAAATATAAAATGAACTGCAACTACTTCGCAAGATAATTATATTTTAATAATTGTTTAGTTAATAACCAAATCTTTTTTATTCAAGAGAAAATGTCCGTAAAATTATGAAGATTCTTGAAATAAATTAAACGAAACTAATTTTGGCTAATGTGGAACAAGTCTTTTGTGCATATGAAATAAGAACGAACAATGTCGTTGGACTTTTCCCAATTGTGATAAGAAACATTACCAACTGTTTTTATATAAAGATCGTCTGCTGACAAAATGGAAATCTCAGGCGCAGCATGTCCTCCAAAGTGTGAGTTTGACAATATTAGGCATGTCAAAACTCAGTGAAGAGGCCGTGTCAAGATGGGCGTGGCAAAGAAGTAACAGAGTTTGTAATATAACCATTACCAATTCTCAAGGAGGTTTTGCATTGGTTATATGCTACTAACACACACAAACACACACACGCGCACACACACATACACACACACGCACACACACACACACACACACACATATATATATATATATATATATATATACATATATATACTATAATGAAGCTTTAAAAAATTGTGAGTTTTATATTACCCCAAATATTAAGAATCTCACATGAATAATCCAAATATGTGTGCGTGAAATAAGCTCTAAAATCACATATTAACTTTCCAATTAACTTTTCAATCTTTTGGCCATAATTCTTCTTTCTGTTTGAGATACTTTATACTCTTACAGCTAAAATTAATATCATTCGAAGAGAAAATAACGACATAAACAATATGTTGACATTTCACACTACTTCAAATAAAAGATTATGAAGGAGACCCACATCAATACTGGAAAAAGCCACAACAGCTACTGGACTTGAGGAAATTGTATTAAGAGAAAGATTTTAGAAATTTCAGCCGACAGTAGTACAATACGGTCGGTCAATGAATTCCGACTGTTTCCTTATAAGCCATTAAGCAACGGTAGGTGAATTTTATTACATTTGAGTTATCGGATAAAAGCTTGAATAATGTTAAAAAAGTCACGAATGTATAAACACGCATACATAGGCATGCACATTAATACGTGTATAATGACACACACACACACACACACGTATATATATATATATATATATATATATGTGTGTGTGTATATATATACATTAAAGTGAACACAGAGGTCAACAAAAATTACACTCTATCTCTGATATTGAGCACTTTCCCCCATAAATATAGCATATCTTAAAACTATACTTTATCATATATATATATATATATATATATATATATATATATATATATATAGAGAGAGAGAGAGAGAGAGAGATAGATAGATAGATAGATAGATAGATAGATAGATAGATGTGTGTGTGAATAAAAATGCTTTGACTGAACTTTCAACCACCTGATGAACATTTATGAACGTTCTCAAATTTATATGCATTGATAAACCAATGACATCCTCACCTTTGTATATGAACACGTACAGCAATATAAATCCTACATTAACTTGACACAGTCTCAGATAGAACGAAACGCGTCGGCTAAGAATAGTTTTATCTCTTGTCACGTATTATTCATTTTGTCTTCTCTACAAACACACTCCATCTGAGAATATATATATATATATATATATATATATATATATATATATATATATATATATATATATATATATATATATATATATATATATATATATTGGGAGAGAGAGGCACAGACGGACAGATAGAGAGACAGATAATATATATATCCGTTTGTCTCTCCCTCATTCTCTCTCTCTCTAAATATATATATATATATATATATATATATATATGTGTGTGTGTGTGTGTGTGTGTGTGTAAGTAATTAACGCATTTTTTAAATTTATATTATTTCTTACTATAAACGTTATACTCAGTAGCTCCATGTGTTTGAGAAAACACCAGTTTTATTTTATTTTTAAAGTGAAATTAATATCTACTAGCTGAGAGATCGAAAGTCTTGTTAAAGAAAATGAGATTTTCGATATTTTCTTAAATTGCCTTTTGATAGAATAGATATTAATTTCACTGTTAAAAGAGAAAAAATAGATGTCTCCTTAAACTGTACCGACTGAATATAGCATTTATAGAAATTAGACATATATGTGTATATATGTAGAAAGAAAGTGAGGGGTTTGATGAATAGTTACACTGACGAAAAAAGCATAAATGTGTAAGAGATTCATAGAAAAAAATATTAAATTTTCTCGATATCAATTTTATATGAATAAATCAAGTATTCAGCAGAATCTGATTTACCAAAAGACTTTATGATTCGCCAGAAATTTGGTTATACGTTCTAAAGTTAGTAGTGCTATGATAAGCCATCATTTGATAGATTATTCGTCAATATAGATATTTTTTCTTCTTCCTTCTAATATCCTTCTCTTTCTTAGTATCCATTGTTGGTAGAGATCATCCTTCAGTATGACAAGCACACCGATTGTGCGGGACAAACAGTGAATTATCACGTAGAACAAAGGCCTTCATTAAGATGAAGACTCCGCCCCTGGCGCTCAGCGTGTTATAGCATGGTAAGTAAACGTCTCTCACTTTGCCGAAGGATTCTCTACGCGAACATAGCCATTACATTACTATAAACTACATTGCCCATACACTCTCCTTTATTCAGAAAAACGAAAGGATAGAAAACCACAGATACCTCTGAGGGAGAAACCAACAGCACGTCTGAGATAGAGGACTTTGAAAGAAATTTTAAGTTTAACAGCAAGAAGAGGTGTAAGCAACGCAATCACTTACATAATAATTATTATATTGTAATATATTACGTAATAAAGAATTTTTAAAAATGTGCTTTTAACAATAAATACAGAATTTCGGGAAAAGATATATTTTCCACGAAAATAATTCTATTTTCATGTAACGAAAACAAGTTTGATTAATAATTTTATCCATGCAAGTTTTTTTTAATCAGATTTCCCATTTATGTTGGAATTTGAAATACATTTTACGTATACGTTTAGCATGAAATTAAGTGATAATATGTTATAAATTCTTGACTAAATTGTCTGGATCTAAAAGGAAAACATTCCTAATTTCACATCTTAAAAAAGATTACAGTTGTCACAATATGTACGCTATTCACTTATGGAAAAAAGTCAGTTAAATTTCCAGAAAACAAAATCAAACTTTACAGTGAGAAATGTTTGAAAATTCCAATTAAAATGTCTGGAAATAACTTTTGGGGAAACAGCAGGAAAATAATTTCATTGCGGTATCACTTCCTAATATATATCGCCTTACATTGTATATAAAAAGATTTCAGTATATAGAGTTTATCTATCTTGTTAAGAAAAAATGAAGCTAAACTAAATACTTATGTTTTAAATAATTAGCTGTTTAATAGTTACTAATTAATAAACTTATCCATATTATAAAAGTTTAATAATAATGTGACTAATTCTCAAAAGCTAAATAAATAAAGTCTATCGACCAAAATAAAATACGGTCAGATTGGAAGCGTTTTCGAAGTATATTTTGTATATGTAATATATCTGGCGTGATAAAAAAAATGCATCATTCTTTGAAATAACACCGAAAAATGAAAGACTAAGTCGAAATGAACGTTTCACAGATGACAGAGCAATGTTAAAAACAGCAGGGAAGATGGAAACATTTTGGGTCGAGGTTACAGGTTTATATGCTAAAGAAAATGGTTCAAATAAATATTGGTTAATAATTTAAACAAATTAAAAGTTTTCACGATTATTTTTTGGTTCGCAGAATCAGTTGAGTAAGAGAATGTTACCATTTTTATACTGCGTATCGTTTTAACCTAATAATGAAATGAAAATAGACTCCGGCTATTTCGGAAAGTATTAATCAATAATGATATTGTTATCAAAGCCAAAAGTGTCGTAATTTTTTTTAATTGAATGAAATTGCCCGCAGACTATTTTCACATTCAAATTTCTATTGCCAACTTAAACATATTTGATATATTCCCAGTAAAATCATCGACATCCTTTATTTTCAAATCCATACATTCTGTACTGCAGATTTTGAGGATATTTATTCCTTTTATGTATTTCTATTCTTTTTTTTATTTCTACAGAATGAAAACAAAAAAGCGGAGACAGAAGAAAGTGCAAATGTCCCGCAGGTAGCAACAATTGAAGAAACACTCAAGACCAGCCGCTCGTTTTCACGTTGTTATTTCCACACTAAGACTTTTACTAAGTATTGTATTGTGCAAAAAAAAAAAAAAAATCAATGACCTTATACATTCTATTTTCTCGCTCTCACTGCCAAAACAAAAGCTGTGCATAGGCATAGTTTTTATTCTTTACTCTCATTCCTGTTACACTTATCATCGTAAGTAATCGGAATATTGAATGTCATATTAACATATTAATTTAACTATAGTTTATTAGTAATACAATTTCTATAGTTTTATCCTTTTTCTCGTTATTTTATTTACATTGTGTTTGGCATACGGACTTAACATTTTAAACCATTTTATCTGATGCATCCATTTATCAGCATATGTTTTGTCCTACGTGGATCCTTTACATTGCAAGCCAATTGAAAAACGTCGTCACAGCATAAAATGGCGACCTTTATTACATTCACTTCTCCACTGAGAAAGCTAGCCATATCTTGCTAACCCAACCTAGTACGTATGACGTATATGACACACATTCTATCGAGATTTGATTATAGTAAAAATAATCGTAGAAAAGTAACTAAAGCGTTCTTACGCAAACGTGAGTGCGTTTGTGAAAATATAAGGCGTTATTGAAATTGGACAATAGTAAGTGTAGAGGTATTTAACTAAGTTAAATCCCCACTCTAAAATGACACGACAATTCCTGTTAATACATTGTTGACCTTTGAGATAAACAAGAAATGCTTTTCTCTAGGAAATACATGTAAATGGCGATGTAGATAAATTGGTTTTCGGTCAAATTAATTACAGCAAAGTAGAATAATGAAACTTGGTATTTTCTAGAAGCAAATAAATATGTAAATGACATTGGATGTCTATAAATATCAACCTGCAGTCAAAGGAAGAATATTGTCGGTTCCGTTAATATATTTGCAGGTCGGTGCACTCTGAAAGCAGCATTTTGCTAATATTTAACTATATTGAAATTTAGTTACGTGTAAATTTAAATTACATTAAAATCATTCCAGTTATCTGGAGATTACATGGTCTACAATGTTATCGGATTAATGTGTTCATAGTAGTTATTTATTTTAAAATTAAATTATATTACAGACCAGAATATCATTTGATTAATGATCAGAAAAACAAATCTAAATATTCGTCTAAAACAAATAATAAAAATCAATTCTGTTTGGGAAACTTAATAAAACTACCTATAACTATATAATAATAGCATTATTATTTAACATTAAATCAGGATATATTCATTAATTTGTTTGTGCACAACCACAAATCCATATAAAGTGTCTGAATAGAGCTAGGCAAACTTTCGAAATGTTATGCCATCTTCATACATATTGAAATAATATTTAAAAATAATGTAAGATATGGATAAATTTGCTCTAATCTGATAAAGAAATTGCTACTGATAAAAATTACAAAGAAAATTATATTTGTAATATTTCAGTATTTCTTATGGTTAATGGTAGTAAAAAAATAAATATTTCAGTACTACGTTTTTATTCTGTAATAATTAAAGACAGTCGTTTACAGTCATTTTTGAAGGTATGAGGAAATACTTTTAATATATAGTTAATTTGTTGAGGGAAAAACGTAACAACTAGAAATGGATGTTGAATGTGATTCGTTTATTACGAAATGATTAACGTATTTTTCGGTATATAGGACGCACACTTATATCGAAGAAAATCTTTGGAGAAAAAGATTCACTCGTAGAATAAAGACTTTTACTGAACAAATTCAGTCTGATATTTTTTTAAAATCGTATATATTGTTCTAAACATCGAAGTGATAAAAATATAAAAATGAAAAAATGCCGTAAATAAAAAAAATATTTATTATTATTTAGTTTGATTCAAATCCTGCAAAATCTTCATTGATTTTACTATTGCTTGGAAAGGAATAAGACATTTCATCATAGGAACCAATATTTTAATCAAAGAGAATGTCATCCTTGGTTCCATTCATTGCGTTACTGATACGTTACATTTCTTAAATGAACTAATCACTATATCGTTTATTTCCCACGAATTCTTGACCCACATGAACACCCGAGCAAGCGTCGTTTATTTCCATCTCCCAATAGGGGCCGTAGCAAAGTCTTCCTAATGTTCCATTTCTCCCTCATTAAAGTCTAAAGGGTTTGTTAATAGAAAGTTGCAGCTGACTTGTTAAACCGCTGGTCATATCAACCAGTTATCTTTGTTTATTTATTTATTTTATATTTACACATGGCTTAGGAAGTAATTACATGTAAGTTTAAGTTAACAATTAAAACTTAATGTTCATTAACATAATTTTTCGGAGCTGTGAACAAGAAAAATATGGCTGACATAAACTGACTTTACGTCATAGACCGCATAAAACTATTTATGAAGAAAAATGTTGTTTAAGACTCTCGGTTGAGGCACTACAATTATTTCATGAATTCTGACGAGTATCCCCATCTCTATCGTTTATAAGGCAATGTATGTATTCTTCATCCTTCCTTCTACATTCGATAAAATTTCAGTTTAGTCTTTATTTTTGCCATCCTGTAAACTGTCATGTAACTGATTTTTAAAATACTTTTGGATGTACTCTTTTACAAATACTTCAAACGTCATTTATGATAATAGTTTAGTTAATAAAATGATTTTCGATTACCTTCAATTAAATAATGAAGCAAACCCAGTAAATATTTTAACGAAGTAAAAATAAGTGGTTTGATAATTTGTCAGAAAATCTTTAGTTAAAAATTTCGTTCAATGATTTGAATTTGGAATTAAAAAAATTTCATGTAAAAATAAATTATTTTCTTAAACTTATCGAAAATGAGAGAGAGAGAAAGAGAGAGGGAGAGAGGGAGATAGAGAGGGAGAGAGATATCTGTATTATGAGCAATTCATTTCTTCGAAATAATTTTATCTCTCACATAAATGTTTATACGGATTTTAAGATTTTTAAAATCAGTTTATTTTTTAGATTGAAATATATCATAATGCTATAGAAAGTAACATCTCGGCATATAAATAGTAAAATGTACAAACATTATTTCCTACCTATACAAGAAACCGCCGTTCTAAAACAAATAAAAAATAGGATTGTAAATGCCGCTTTTCCAGAACACACACACACACACACACACACACACACACACACACACACACACACACACACACACACACACACACATACACACACACACACACTTCCTCCCTCCCCCTCTCTCTCTCTGACCTTATACCGTTCTAAGCTAAGTAAATAATAATATATTAAAGTGGTATGTGAAACATGCCTGAATAATAAAAATAACTTTGAAAATAGACACGTATCTAATCAGAGTATTTATTTTTATGAATATTACGATGTTCCTTTTCGGCATCTTCAGAATATTTTCAATAAAAGTGATCAGTTCTTCGTATTAACAGGAATAGGTTCGCCTATCGCCCGGTTCACACTCATCCACAGGAATAGTTTATCCCTTGTCCCCTGTTTAGGATTGGGTTTCCGGTTCCTACTAAATTCTTTTCAATCACTTTCACTCGCAGTAGCTCCTTGCGTCTTAGTGGCATTATCGCCTTACTTGGGGTGAACTGATTAAAAGATTACAGGAGCATATAGATACAAAATAATAAAATAAACGGTTTAATAATTATAGTGAAATGTTGTATATAAAGTGAAAATTGTAAGTGCGGCATGGACCGATGCTGTTCGCGTCTCTGTAACAGGAGCGACAGAAGTTGACAAAAGAAAAATAGAACATGTTATAATAACTTAATCGAAAGAATACACTGTCTCTTAGAGCGAAATAATGGTTTCCGTGTGAAATTCCATGCATGTTGCCAGATGATATATACACTTGAAGAAGGCTGGAGAGTATACCAGCTTAAAACGAACATACGCTACCACCCACAAAAAAGAACAAAAAAAAAGAACAAAAAAAACAGAAAAAAGTGAGAATGCTGACATATACCACCGATACTTAACTCTTATTGCATCTGTATTCACAAATCGATGTGCATATATGATTTTGGCACGCGCAAATCTCTCTCTCTCTCTCTCTCTATATATATATATATATTATGAAATGAACTAAGTTCGCCAATTATCTTAATATATATATTGTTTATACGTTATTTTTATAGATACAAATATTTAATTAAATGCTCTGTTTATAATAAGCAGTATTAACAACATTTACTGGGCTGAATGTCTGAGAAATTTCATAGAAAATATGTGTCCTCCGACAGGAATCGAACCTGTATCCTACACGGAACCGCCATATTGCTTGACGGGCTATACTATTTAGCTACAGAGGAAGCGTCTGGTTAGCAAAGTCGAGTTACCGCTACAAATAATAAAATATTTAAGTAAATGTTTTGTTTATACGAAATTCAGGCCGGTAAATGTTATGAATACTGTTTATTATATTATTGTTTAAACAGACGCTTCCTCTGTCGCTAAATGGTATAGCACGTCAGGTTATATGACTGTTCCGTCTAGGATACAGGTTCGATTCCTGTCGGAGGATACATATTTTCTATGAAATTTCCTGGACATTCAGCTTTAATAATATATATATAAATTGATCCTAGTAGTAGACTTGAAGAAGCTGTAGGAGAATCGAAACTGTATAAACTTTCTCTCACCATAGAATCGTCGAATGGGACATTGAGTGATAATCTTTCTATACCTATTAATGTATTAATGTATTACTAGTTTCCTGTTCCGGTGCAGAGTATAAAGATGAACATGTTGGAAAGATACTATGTTTCATTGCTATGTTAAAAAAGAATATTTAATGTTTCTATTAATAGTGAGTTGATATCTTGTGATTAAAATCTTGACATTAAAACGTGTCATTTTACCATGCTGATTTTTGCAAGTGACTTATTTTTTTAATTTTGAAATATCCAAGTATTAATTTTCTAACTAGAATGGGGTAATGTATTTTAAAAAAATTACAAGATTTAGTTGATTTTGAGTCGTCAATTGGAATGACAGTTTATCTACAAATCGTGATGGTTGTAGCAGAATCTGCTGAAAGCACATGATCATTAATATATATATATATATATATATATATATATATATATATATATATATATTTTATAACACATGACTGTTCTCCGGTTGATATAAAAGTAGATGGGCTTCAAGATTGGGGAAGAGATTTTCTTTTTCCTGGTATTCCTGCAGTGTGATGGAGAATCAACAAAATCTGGTGGTATCATGAGGTATTCTTGGGGTTGGCGGAAATGTTGCCGCGGTCCCCAAAATAAGCCTGAACTCGAGGTCATCATCTACTGAGCTTTGTTTGAACCACCCCTGTTAGTGAACAGGAGTTGCTAGTGGTGGCGATGTGTGTGTGTGCGTGCGTGTGTGTGTGTGTGTGTGTGTGTGTGTGTGTGTGTGTGTGCGTGTGTGTGTGTGTGTGTGTGTATCTGCGTGTGTATGTGTGTTCGCCTTCCGATCATGAAACCCAAGTTCAAATCTCACCACGGTCGGTTTTTACCATGAAGTTGGTTTCTTGATGTTATCGGCCCGGGGATGCGATCTCAGTGTGTAGTACCTTTGGAAATTCCCCCGTGAGTGAAATTAGTCATTGTGACCTAGGGTTTGAGCGTACTGGCCTTGTTCAAACTGTTGATCAGGCCAGAAGATGTGTTCTCTCCTAGAAGCTAAGGTTCACACAGATTCCGCACAATTTTGGTAAATTTCCACCCGACATCAAGCGGCTAATTTGGCACCAGGAGAAGCAGATTGAAAGGCTTACAGAGATTCTTTGTCCATTATGTTCAATAATATACATATAAATGTCAATTAAAATCGCCGAAAATTACGGTTGAAGCAAGCTCTACTTTTAGTTTCACGACCATTCAGTCACCAAGCAATAAATGATGAAAATTCTTGATGTTTGATTGACCGAAAAACTGACGGTCTCGGTAAGAATCATACTGCGACCGGAATGTTAAGTGATTTTAATTGTCGGTCTTTTTAATTGACTATATAGTGGCTTTATCTGACACCGAGCAGATTTAAAGACAACGTTACTGCATTATTTGTTCATTTGTTAGAGAGTGGGGAGAGAGGAAGAGAAATAGCTTCTTTTTTTTCTGTAGCAACTCTTCTTAGAAATGAAACAAAAAACTCTTCTTAGAAGATGTAGCAAAATAACTTCAACCAGTTTTATTTCTACAATGTTCAAATCATTTTTTTCGTTTATTCAGGAATGTACTGATTTGAGTGTTAAAAGATTATGCAGTTATGTTCATTATCTGTTCATTGTTTCTCCGTAGTCTTTGTCATTACTGAACATATCTTTAGCAAGATCCTATGCATATAGGCACTATCACCAATCAAGCATAGGAACACACACACACACACACACACACACACACACACACACACACACACACACACACACACAAAAAGTGATTTTTGGCTAGCATTCGTGCAGTGACTTGAGGGGTTGCACATCTAATTTATAATTTCTTATTCAACCGGATATAAAATATTGTACATAAAGCATTGTTTGATGACGACCACGTGTTACAGTTTTTTCTTAGTGCGTTTTAAAGGTTTTAATGATGTATTATACAACGTTGCAGTCTTTTTAGGATTTGTAAATCTCGTCGATGTATGTTAGAGGATTTGATCAAATTCAGTAAAAGTCAATAAAAATCACTTGATGTAAAATTATTAACAATAAATAGGAAGAAAAATAAGGAAAATCTACATTTGACAAATTAAGCTATGTGTAGTGACATGAGTAGTCATTATTAAACAAGCTACCAGATAAAGGTACTTAAAACCCACTCTAATATATTAATATTCTTGTTGTTACATAAAATATTTGTTTTGTTTTTTTTCATCTTCATAATCGGGTTGATGGAAACAGTGTCCTCTAATGGATGAAATGGATAATCGTCACGAAATTTCGAACTTTATTTAATCTACTGCAGTAGATTGTTACCCTTCCGCTGTCACTGGAATAGTAGCCTAGTGGTTCGTGAATTTGGTGGCATAGTAAATGGGATTTCAATTCCTGGGCTCGGTAATACAGACTTAGACTTAGTGGAAACAGGTCGAGTAATAACAAAGCAATATCAAGAAAAGAACAAGACAAGATATCCCTATTTATGCAACATGTCCCATAATATGAACAATATGCTTCCGTTTTATAAATAATCTCCTTTTTCATGCTTATTTTAAGAAATAACAACTCAATGTTCTCTTGAATTATAGAAGTCAATATACCTTTCTTTCTTCAGTCATTATTTTCATAACCAAATTTTTTAAAGAAATGATAATTCATAGAATTCTCTAGAACATATATGTAACGTCAATTTCAGATTCTTTAACTGAACAAGGAATAGACTAAAATATCTATGAAAATATTCAACCATGAATATGACTGATGAAATAAAACTACGTGTACTGAACAATCTGATAAAAATAGAGATATTTGATTTATCAATGTCAGTTCATTTTCAATTTTATTCTAATTCATGATAATCTAAATGAAGTATTGGCTTCATTTTGGGACATGAGGATAGTTTAATAATAGTTAAAGCAATCGCAGTATATATTCACTTTCTACACCGAAAAAAAGTTATTCAAAGGGACCCGAACACAAATTTCCAAGTAGTTATGAACCATGTTGAGTTTCTGCCTTAAGCTAATAAGTGCATTATACGATATACAACACATAGAGCCCATCAACATCAGATACAAACAATAAACGGTAGTAGAAGGAGATTTAATTGACATGCCGGATTAGTGTGCGTGATTATATCTAGGTTAGTGGTTGTATTTGCACACGTGAATCATTGAAGCGAAATTGTTACCAATGTCCACTGTTGGAGGTGATTATTATATTCGATACAAAAATTACGTATCAAGGTTTCTCGGTATGTATCATTCGCCAAAAACGTCAACCTCCATTTTATTTGCACAAAACAGAAAAAACAACATTTTCTGAAAGCAACTGATGGCCCAGTTAGTATTACTGTTTAATAAATAATATTATCAATCTTATTGATTTCATAACTCCCAACTGTTCCATTTGTTTCATAATTTAAAAAAAATCCATAGATTTTACTTTGCTTAATCGTGCACATGAACACAATTGAGGATCGAACTCACTACCATAACAAATTATTCTGCGAAGTTAATTTATCGACTATTGTAGTAATGTGGAGGTTAAACTTGAGGTTAATCTGACAAAGGTCCACAAGTGTCTGGCATTGTTACATTAAGTGAAAACCGAACTCACTGCAGTAGTAATGTTTTGTGTGACTTGCTTACTTAATTTGCTAGTGAAGTACTTTCACAGTATATATATATATATATATATATATATATATATATATATATATATATATATATATATATATATATATATATATATATATATATATATATATATATATATTCGATATACATATATATACATTCTAGTATGTTTCTGTATGTCTGCTTGTCTTCTTCTAGATATTTGCATTTTCGAAGTAGTTAAAACAAATTCGACTTTACAGAATTGCCATAACCAGTTTCATCTTCTAAAACAATATTACAATCAAACTGTCAACGTTTGCAACAACTATTAACCGTTTTTCTGACTCCATTACTTATTTCAGTTTGAAGGAAGTTTTCAGGAAGCATTTAAAGGACTGGTGGAATATGAATAATTAATTAAAAAGCCATTAGGAATTAGCGAATGTCTTTAAGGAAAACAATTACAAAAAAGTCAAATTCTTGAATGTAATGTTAATATCGATTCTATTCTAATCATTACCGATTTAACATGTTTTAGTTAAATCATCAGATTCGATAGATTCCTAAACAATTGCAAGAATAGCACATAAGTTATAATAAAATAAATAGATAATAAAACCTTTTAAACTTAACGGGAATCTTCTTCTATTCGTACTTATCTGTGTCGTTTATGAAAAAATGTTTTATTAAAATATTTTGTAAGCATTTTTTTAATTCTCAAATCGTACTTAAATTTCTTTATAAATTAATTAAAATTATCGTTTTTCTTTACTTTGTAGTTGTATTTGTAGTTTAAATTTACTCTATAAAACTGCTTTGAGTATTTCAGAATAATTGCCAATTTTCATATATATGAAAATCTAAAATCATTCTTATCAATCTACAGCAAATATCCGTCTATATTTCTGAGATGAGGTATTGCAATTATTTACATTACTTACATTGTTCGGATCGTTGTCCTCATCTTTATTGTCATATTTACTACGTTTCGGTTATTGTACGCTCCGGCCTACTTTAGGTACTTTCGAACTGAACCACCGGGACAGATTGTTCTAGTTCCACGTGCCATGCCTTATCTGGATGTCCAAATTATCTCCCTTTTTATTCAATGGGCCATATGTTCTTTAGGATATCCAATAGATAAAAGCGTTGGTTGGATTCAGTGACTTGAATCAAAGAGTTGTGAGTTCTTTACCTGGCTACTACAGTGGCGAACAAAAATTTGTAGAGTTGTGTTAAAGTGAGATAATATATGACAATAAAGATGAGGACAACAGTCCGGCCAATGTAAATAATATAAATAACTACAGCAAATAGATGAATAATTAGTAAATTTTCTGTAAACTTCTTCGTACACATTTGCTTTAAAATTCAAGTTGCTTATATATATATATATATATATATATATATATATATATATATATATATATATATATATATATGTGTGTGTGTGTGTGTGTGTGTGTGTGTGTGTGTGTTTGTGTGCGCGCGTGCGTGTGTTTAATACTTTCATCTTCATTAAACGGATTAAATTGTTCATGTGAATCCATATTTCAGTCAAGATAAGAGATAAGAACTGAATTATCCAAACATACACATATACAGACATATGATAGTTTGAAGTATAAAACGTTGGAAAAAATGTTTTAACAACTGATGCTCATAAGGAAGTTTCCTTCAGTTTCCCTTATGTAGAGGATTTTTCCTGATATTTTAAAAAAGGAATATATAAAAACAATAAAATATGTACTGAAGAGATCTAAAGAAGCATAGCTGATCAGGCAGGTAAGATGGAAGACTAGTGAGAGTGATTAAAATAAAAAAAATATCCACTTGAAACTTGTGCATATCTATAATTCTTGTCCGTGATCAGTGAATCAGTTCAAGGTTAACGACAACTGAAAAGATCTAAACTCCATTATTTCTACACTTATTTATCAACAAACAAAAACAATTCAATTTAGCCTAGAGCTTTCCAAACTGGTGTCTCGCAATACTTTAGTTCTTTCTTCAAGTATGAATAATTTTTTCATTAGATTATTTCTTTTATGAATATTAGAACTTAAGTATTGTGTTGAAAAAATTGTATTTTTAAAAAGTATGCCGCCAATGAAAACTCTGATAAACTTTGGTTTAGCCAGTAGAATTGGTAAATTTGTCGATAAAACCTGATTACATCCAGGAAAAGGTTTTGGTGGTATCTCTTGTTAATTTTCTGTATGATAAATTAATAATTTGGATGAGTGAAAACGTAAACAGATGACTTAATTTTCAGTATAATTAGCATTTGTTGCTTGTGGAAAATATTATTTTTCATTTTGAAATTTTAAGTGTATTTTGAAGGACACAGCATTTTTTCTGTCAGAATCTGACCATCAGAATCACAAAGTGGTCAGTGAAAACTTGGTTTGGACTTCATTTTAAAATATATATACCACTCTACTTTAACAACACAGGCAACTTTAAAATAAATTATATGGTATATTTTCTCAAATATTTAATGCTCAGCTCATAGTGCGGCATACATGACAATGTGTTTTACTCACCGCAAACGAACAAGAAATTAATGTGAAAAGCAGAAATGATAAACAAATGTCATTCATAATATAACGATTAATGTATGCAATGGCATATGCATATTTAAAATAATGCACTAAAAGATTTCCAGCCTATTTTGATGATAGTCGTTGGTGATTGCCGAGATGCAATCAGAACAAGTATATTTCAACTTTTTAATTCACAAAATATAGGACATAAATGAATGTGTTTTATTATTAAAAAGAGATGAGACATTGTTTTGATTAATTGGAATTTATTCTCCATACTGAATTTGTGAGAAGATTCTGTATTGGAACTGAATACGCTTTAGCAAAGTGAACTAAAGATAAAGTTTCGAAAGTAAATGAAAATCTTTGAAGCCTTTCTTGTTGCTATAAGTAATCCAACAACTGATGAACATACTGGTTTTGTCGTAACGATATTATCGAATAACTCTCTTTTCATTACTATATACTATTTTCTGATATTAGTAATTATGAAAGACCCTGCTGCTCATGACGATTGCGTCAGAGCTTTTCTTATTCTTACCGTTGACTGTTGACACGAAATGTTGAATCGCACGGTCATAAAGATGTGTCTAAGAAAGACAAAAAAAAAAAAAATAGAAAAAAAGATTGATTAAAGCCTGGCAGACACATGTATATAGACACACACACACACACACACGTAACGTGCGCACACGCACATATGCACAGATAAATAATAAAGTACAACAGGAAAATGTTTTTAAAACTGATTTTCAAAATGAAAGTAAAAATAAAATTAGATGAAAAGAATCATATTAATAATAAAAGACTACATATGAAATATATGTATTTACATAATTGCAGATATGTTTAAATTTATGCTTGTATGTGGGTATGAATAGATTTATATAAATTCGTGTTTGCACGAGAAAAATCATGCTAATTTGTTTTAGAGAAAAATTGCAATTTAATATCTATTCATAATTTAACATTTTTATGACGCACTTTCATGACTAGTAGACATTTTTCTCCGTTATGCTATTTTGCAAAATATGTTTTACATTTTTCTTTCCATTGTTTTTATTTAATAAAAATAAAAAGTTTGAAAAAGAAAAGAACAAGTTGAAAAAATCGACAAATTGGAATTTTCCTCTAAAAATTTATTAATATTTGCGAGTCGCTTCTTGCGACATACTGTAAAATATTATTAATTTTTGACTCGTATTTACGTTCTTTAATTTAATTTTTATTGTTTTTTATATTTACAATTACTAATTAGGTGCCAATTTGTTGAAAATTATTAATAATGATAATTATTGAAAATGTATCAATTTAATAAAATGATAAAATAAAACTGATATTAAGTTAGGATTTTATTTTTTTATTGCATCTCTACCTTTATTGCGTGTGTAATGCGTGTGTGTAAGTGTGTTGGCTTTCTCTCACTTATTAATTTCTTCCAGTTGATGTCATTTTACTTGTTTCAGTCGTTTCCAAAATTATCAGAGACATATAATGTATTTTAACACTGCATCTCATACCCTGATTTTTTTTAGTTTACGCGAATTAACAAAAGATTGTACTGGCATAAAACGTAAAGATCTTTAGGGTTGGGGTTGTTTTATGAGTCGCTAATAATAGTAATTCTGATGATTGTGTCATTGTTTAACATCGCCCACATTTGCTGGTCTGTGGACGGCTGACTATTCGCCTGACAAGTCAGCCCGCACTTTCCACTGGGACAATAGTTACAACTATCTGTGACATCCTGTTCGTTTAACTTAACGTGATGACTGTGACAGGAATAAATCAAATAATGAAAGAAGTTCCTTAGAAAACATCCATATCTCCGCCCAGTTCTTTAATTGTGTCGATAGCCTTTAATCTTCAACACTTGAATTGTACTTTTAAAATTCATTGTGGCAACCATCAAAGCCGGACAACAGATGATTTACTAGAAAAAAATCCTGCTGAAAAAAACAAAAGAAAAATAATACTTTTCTGGTGGTCGATGTGACCGATTGACTTAAAAATTGTTAATCGATAAAAATTAAGTACATGTAATTAGAGTTTAATATAAATAAATATAAGAGCAAAGTGAACTAAAATTATTTTTGTAGCTATTCTACAGATGCAGAATGTACGCACAAACGTACAAGCCTAGCAAAAATTGTGGATTTACACCCAGTGTCAAAAGTTGGCGTTCGGGCCAAAGTAAATAAAAAAATTAAATGTTTTTCTAGGGAAAGAAGACGTTTTCTACTTGGAAGATAGGCGCAACACAATCTATGCGCGTGTGCGTGCGCGTGTGCGTGCGCGTGTGTGTGTGTGTGTGTGTATGTGTGTATGTGTGTGTGTGTGTGTGTGTGTATACAATGTACATGAATTTAAAGGGTAAGTTTTGTCATTGAAATCCCATATTAATGGGATGCAAAATGTTTTTTTTATTATGCAATCTAATTTTGGTAAATTATTTTCAAAATTTTAGAATTGGTTAAAGAAAATGTGCCCAATTCCACTTCTCTAAAATATTTAGTAAAATAAATTATTTCACAAAATAAAGTACATGAAATTAAAAAAAATCTTTAAATATGACGTAAGCATAGTTAAAACATGAAAAAAGAAACCCAGCAAAATTAGCGAGCAACGATTTACGATGGAATTTTCTTCATAATTATAGTACATAATGAATGATGAACGCCGCTGAATATTATTTATTTGAAAAGTATAACATTATAAGTATTAATTCTGCTACAATAGGCGTAGATGCAATTATATGCTGGTAGCTTAATGATGAAAATAAAACATTTATATCGCACAAGATATTTTTCAACATAATCTCCTTTGTTAATGCATTTAGTGAGATATGAGATATGATAATTTCAGTTAATAATTATTACCATGAACTTCTTTTGAAAATTTTGATGCATTTTCGTATATTATAAGACAAACTGACTCTAAATTTGTGTATTGAGCAAAATGATTTCGGTTCTATGGAACATTTTTAACGTTACGTTTTTTAACGTTTAGTAACTTCAATTAATGTGCAGATATTTAAATTAACAATAATCGAAAATTTCATTCATTCAGAAGTATATCAATACTTTGATAAATTTAAAATTTCCATCCGGAAAACTAAATCCATCTTCTTATGTAAAATATTCTCTTCTAATTTTGGGGGTTTTGATTTTAGGGGGAGATTTTGAATTCCTATCAAATTATTAAAAATTTAATAAAGATACTTGAAATAAGTTCTTTCAGAAAAATGTTATCGTGACAAAAATATATTGAAACGTAATTTTACATTTAGTTATTTTATTATTTAGTCAAAAGTACTTTTAAAAATGTATTTGATGGAGGAAAAATGAATTTGTTGTTTGACTCTATTCCGTTGATTAAAATCGTTTTCTCTCTTCAATATTTTAATTCCTGAAGGACAATCTTTAGCAAAAAGTGGACATTGCATTTTTTCAATACATTCGTTGTTCAGGAATCAGCTGATACAATCTTCAAATTTCAAATTATATACGCAAAGACACTTTAGTTAAATAGTACGTAGAAATTTAGAAGTTTAAACAAACACACACATTTTGATAGTTTGTATAGGCACTTTTTACATATAAACAGACATGCACATGCAAAAATACACTGATGTTTATAGGTACTTGTATCTTCTGTGAGTATGTATGTGTGTATCAGAAAGAGGGAGAGAGAGAGAACGAGAGAGAGAGAGAGAGAAAGTGGGAAAAAGGAACATTTGCAGTGTGTGTGTCTGTGAAGCTTATATACAAATACGTTCAAGACAATCTGGAAAATGAATTAAAAAAAATGGACCCAGTTTGTAAGAAGGAGCTGAGCAAAACAATGAAAAGTAAATACATTGTTTTTACTGTTAAGGAATTAAATGATGTAAAAAACAGGAAGAAATAGAAAAGAAGCACTATATTGGAAATTGCTGTGAACTAAAGAGATTCAGAATAAAATGCCGATAGCGCTACATTGGTAGATAGATATGAATAAAGAATGCAATAAACAGGCTCGAGGAAGAAAAATAGTTTTCTTCTGATTGTTGTGCCAAGGTCCTTTCTGTGAATAAATCAATGAAGAATGATAAATAAAAAAATAAAAACTGAGTGAAGTCGCTGATTGTCCTGACTCTTCGACGTCGTAGCTAGCTGGGAATAAGAGAGCAAATGCCAGTAATAAGCCAATTGGTAAAGTTACGATGTTGTCTTTCTTTACACAACAATTTGTGCCTCGAGTGTTTACTTTTTTTACTTCCTTCTCCTGCAAAGTGTCACTAGAATTTTAGATAAAAGAACCAAGTACACAATGCCTTTGCAGATCAGAAGAACTAGAATCAAGTGAAAGCATGATTCATTTTAGAACTTGCTAAATTGCACATCTATTTTACAAATCTATCTAAAAAGATACCTTTTTCATGTTTGTGTTGGCAATATAGGATTTTTTAATGCAAAGACAAATTTGACGTTTTCCTGAATAGTGTTCACTTCTCAAGCCATTTTGTAATCAAGGTTTCTTTTATCACATATGATCTGAAAAAATATACGAATACATTACCAAAAGGAGAAAATGATAAAAATTACTTTGAATAAAAAAAAACTGTTATGAAATATTTTAAATTGCGTCTGATGTATAAACTATGTCAGATTTTATTATGCAAGTCAATAATTTCATTATAAAACTGGTATTAACCAACCATTGTGGGAACTTTTTTAGTATATATTTATGATAAATGTATCCTGTTAATGTCAGTTTAAAATATCTATTTTTGTTATAAATATTTACAATAACGTATTTGATGGGGTGATATTTTATCACGCAACTCGTGTGTTATATTGTAAATAAATATATATATATATATTAATGTTATTTCTTTTTATTTCAGATATATAAAGACATTAAAGTTGTAAGAAAGATAAAACCATAAAAAAGAAACAAAATATTGTAAAGTTATTATGTGATGGGAACGCAACATTGAAAATTGTGAAAAGTTAAAAAGCAAGGAAAGTGAACTCATCAGCAAGAAAATATTGAAGAAGTTGATGTTGCTAATGTAAAAATAAAGAAAGGCTGCAGAATATTAAGAAAATTGGTTAAAGACATGAAAGTAATCAATATACCACTTTAAATAAACATCACAAAGAGACAACAATATACATCACAAAGAGAAATGGGTAAGTCAGGCGCTGAATACATGAAAAAACTAATTTCGCAACAGTAATTTTTAGTGATGGATGCAGAGCTATATTGGATATACGTGATGGCTGAGCTAGAAGCTGGGCCTTTATGGAAATATTCAATCAATATAACTTAGAAGACATCATCAGGGAGGTGAACTACAGTTCGAGCCACTATTCTACTCATTAATATCATATGCCCTTTCAAAATTGACGATGGTGTCAAAATAAATGCAGGGACGAATTTTAGTGGTAGGGTCACAACTAAAGCTTCATCACATTCTTTAAATCTTACTATTGCACATCTTATGAAAATGTTTCTACAATAGAAAACGTGTGACCTTCATTAAAATAGGTGCATATGAAAATAGAAAACAATATTCAATCAAAGATCTCAGCGAAGAAAAAAAGGACAGCTGCAAATTAAAGTCGAAAAAGTTGAAAGATTAACAAAGCGAATGGGAATGACTTATAATGAGCCTAACATAACGTAAAATAATAAAACAATAATTTATTCAAGTAGATGGGATATTATGTTAATATCCCATATGTTTCTTTTGTACATATCTTTTGGATTTATTTATAAATAAAAATGTATATTGCATCTTGCATAATAAGACCTGACGTCATGAAACAATATATCAACAATATTTTTTTTAATAAGAATAGATATGAGCTGAAAATAACGTGATGCATTTTTCTTCTAAATATCTTGAAAATTTTACCAACATCAGTTGATTAATCCAAATTTTATTGTAAAAAAATAACCTTAATAATAAAATCTGACCGTGTATTATAAGAAAGCCAAAGGGATAGGGATTGTTTCAAAAGTGACTTTTTACTACATTACATAATCTGCCTTTGAATTTTGAACTAATTAACAGTATGTTTGGATAATGAAATAAATCAAATGATCATGTCATTTTTTGTTTTTTGAATAAGTATATGAAAATTTAGCACTCACATCCCTGCGCACACAATCCGCACAAGAAAAGTCGTAGTCTTGTAGAACATGGTTAAGTGAATTCGATTTCCACTAAGCATTCTCCCTAATGGCTCTCTCAAAGAGAAACGACAAGATATGTAACAAAATGTGAATCCTACAGATCAAATGATGAAACTCTGTAAATTAAATGTAAAGTTTAATGGAGGACAACATTTTCCCAAAATTAAAAAGCGCAAAGATTATGGCAGTTGATTAAATTTTAGATACGTATGCATAAATGCATACATATATGCATACATATATGCATACATATATATATATATGTAACCATCCATAGATGAAGAACGACCTTACACGGTACGAGGCAAATTCTCAAAAAATGTATCAAGAGAATTCACATGACAGCTTCGAATTTGAAACATGAAATGAAAAGGCACGCCAGAATCACAATTTCTTGAAAGTGGCCAAGTAAACAGAGGGAACGACAAGTGGCTTTGTGCAGATCACAAGGAAATACCCACGGTGACGCACACGATAAAGTTCACATCGTCTGTGATGCTTCTGAGGTTGTGAGCAACGAGGGCCACATCATGCTACCTCACTTCTTGCAGAGTCTCACGATCAATGCTACCATCTACAACGTGGTACCAGACACGGTGGTCCAGCCCTAGGTCGAGGGGGTGGCCGTTCATAATTTGTTCCCTCCCACATGACCCATATGATGCAGGTTAGGTTGACTGAGAATTTTCACGATTATGTCACTACAAACATGTGTTCTCGTCTCCTTGCTTTGAATCCCATAGACTACTACATCTGGAGCATCGTCGTGAGAGAGACCAACCATAGGGTCATAATACCAATGATTTGTTTGAAGCTGACATCGTGGACGTGCGTAGAAATCTTTTGAAAATATTGATTTTTGTCGCTTGAATATCTTTGTCTTTATAATAGTTTCAATTGTCTGGCGCACCTACGCGCTGACACCACTATATATATATATATATATATATATATATATATATATATATATATATATATATATATACATATATATATACATATATATATATATATATATATATATATATATATATATATATATATATATGTATATATATATATATATATATATATATATATATATATATATATATATATATATATATATATATATATGTGCACGAGCATAAGGTGTTATTAAAAATTCGTGACTAGCTCCACTCGCCAAAATCTGACCAAAAATTTTGGAAAATCTCCTCTTTATCAGAATGAGCTGGCGATATTTTAGTATTTCATCGTATAAAAAATGTATAGATACATATATACATCCATGTATGCGTATATACGCATATGTTTGTTCCTTGACGTGAATGAAGTAAATGTATAGTAAAAGTAAACTCGTAAAAGTTATTCCTTTTATTTAATGAGGGATTATATTTTAATGAAGATTCAAATAAAAAAAGAAAAATAATTTTGATGACTAATTTTTACAATTGGAATTCTCCAAAAATACGTTATTTTCAAGGATGTACACATTGTTAAAAGAAATTGTAAACACGTCATTTTTGTATTTTAGACGTGAACATTTTTCCTGATATAACCGTAAAAAATTAAAATGATATGTCATATATTATGACATGTTGTTGTTAATTGTCCTTAAAAACGCATATTTTTGTGTGAGTAATTATCATAATTAAGTTATTCATCGAGTTTTAGAAGTAACCTCGACTGTATGCAGAAGCACAGGACGGTCGTTTCATCCTATATCTGGGGTTCATCAGCAGTGCGCATCCACAACCAGCAATTGAAACCCGGACAGTTACGTTACTAAGCAAACGTCATACTGACTGTACCACGGGCCCGGTCATGACGAAGGTACCGAATTAAACTTGACATAGCACTGCTTTCTGCATTCTGTTGAGGTTACTGCTAAAACTCGATGAATTACTTAATTATGATTATCTCAAATCCTACTAATAATTTCTTATATATATATATATATATATATATATATATATATATATATATATATATATATATATATAGAGAGAGAGAGAGAGAGAGAGAGAAAGAGAGAGAGAGGATAAAGAGTGAAATAGAGAGAAGTAAACAAATACGAATAACGAAAGTATAATTTTTAAAAATCACTAAAGAAAGTATAAATGAAAATCAACAGATTAATCCATCTTTAACACACCACATAATAATAATATAGTAATATAATAAATACTTATACGATGTGATTAATAATTTCCATTAAAATAAGATGAAAGGAAGTTATTATAAAAAGAAGTTCGACGCGAACATATGAGAAAACAAAATAAACTTAATTATATATGTTAACTGAAATTTGTAACTAAATTTCATACAGAGAGATATACTTACACACACACACACACACACACACACACACACATATATATATATATATATATATATATATATATATTTATATATATTACCACAAATCAGTATTTCAATAATCCTCCAAATACAGATTTTGAAAGTGATTCGGGTTCAGAACTTTTCAGAATCTCTTTTATACACGTGTGTTTATGGATATGCCTATGTTATATGTACATTTATATAATCATACATTATTAAAAACTAAAATCCACTGTATTTCGACGTAAAAAGTAGATCCAAAGGCATAAAATGTAAGCGTATATTAAATTATGATGAAATGAAAGTTATTCAAACACATCTAATAAATATACTAACATATTTGCACACATAGACACACAAACATATATCTGTGTGTGTGTGTGTGTTTGCGTAAGATGAATATTTATTTGCGTTTGTTCGTACACATAAACTGAACGATTTCAAATTTGTTAATATATATTCATAATGAATATATTCATGAGCCTAATTAATGATTAAATTTGATGTATACTTTCTACACGCGCCAGCATTTAGTATGATTAAAAACTAGGGTATACAAAGCAAATATACCTTCGCTATTGGAGGTTTGGTGCCACAGAATCTTTCTTTTCTACATTTGACAACATGCTCCACAAGCAAGCTTGTCTCGCTAGATCAGAAAAGTGAGTTCGATCCTCATTAGGTGTTCCATACTTTCGGCCCTGTGCCACATATGAGCTACCCTTGGAAAATCACTATATATATATATATATATATTCTTATATTTTTGTTTTGTTTCATGAAGTCTTTTAGCTGAAATCTATAATAAAGAACGTTTTTTTTTAGAATAATAGTATATTAGATAAACAACAAATCAGGAAAACTGAAAAAAAAAAAATAATAATAATAAAAACGAGAGATTACTCAAACATTCCCACCCCACAAATGATGGATTAAAAAATATTCAGTCATTTGATAATATTTTGGTAAGTGGGTCGGTCCGTGAACTTTTCACCGTCAACTTGTTTATGTATACATCAACATATAATCACACATGCCTGTAAATACATGCGTGACTATCAATGAATTCTATTGAGGCTTTTCTTTATTGCAGAAAGAATCCTTAAATGTTTTGAATTCGTCACTTAATTAAATTAACATACAATTCATACTCTTACAAGGATGTTTGTAGTATAACTAACCTTCGATAACACATTTGAAAACTTTTATGTTTGACATTTACAATTCATTTTAGATTATTCATCGAAAGAATAAAGTTTTGATAAAATTGTCTTTCTTTTTGATTTTATTTGATTATTTTTAAGTGTCAATTTTCTTTTGTTTTTTTCAACATTATTTGCTCAAATTGTCCGATGTAGGATTAAGTCTAAATAACTTTCTGGAGATTCTGGTTTAAAATACACTCGTAACGAATATGTGGCTTACTTTTAAAATTTTATTTTCCTTTAGAATTATACGATTAAAATGGAATTTAATAAATATATAAAAGGTTAAAGAAATAGTCCAAAGTTTTATGCATAATGTGACTAAAAGAATACACACTTACAAACACTCAAACACTCACTCACACACATATATATTATTAGGTTAGTGCATTTAAGTTTCTTGGTGGTAATGTTTTTTATAGAAACCAGCAACGAAAAAACATTGCCGCACACACACACACCCACCCACACGCATGCATATATATATGTATATGTATATATATATATATATATATATATATATATATATATATATATATATATATATATATATATATATATATATATATATATATATATATATATATACACACACACATGTTGGCATATAGATAGATACCTATGTAAAAGTTATCCAAAATGAATAGTAACAGAAGTCAATTGTAGAAATAAATCTTATTTGCAGTATCAGTTGAGTTTTTGCAAAATTATGTATAAAGTAAACTAAAATGAATGTCGCATAAATAACTGATAATTTTCACAAGTGGTAAACATCCAGAAACTATTTGAAATAACTATCGATGCAACAGAGATTCGTCATTTTAAGAAGTTAATTCTTCATTCATAACTAAAATTATTAAATCTATACTTTGGATTTGAAACAATAAATTTTGTTTTGTTTTGATAAAGTTCGATGACTTTTAGCGTTATCAGTCCTTTTTAAAAGCCTCCTCATTCAATTGATCTAATAGTTTTGAAGCTGAACGGATCAAGGCAAATCTTGAGACGAAATCGTTCTTCTTTCATTGTATAAGCGTTATGATGTATTGACAATGCGCGTAGAAAATGACCAAATTTTGACAATAAATTGTTTTGAAATTTACAGTTTTTCAGGATGACCTCTTAGCTAAAATATAATGATTACAAAGCTCCACTTTTCTTTATTTGGAAGGTATCAATCGGATTTTTATCTTCTGTACCAAAATAAAATGTAAAAAAAATATAAAAAATGGGTACAAAAGAATTTATAATATGACAAGGGAATATTGTTCTTCATGATAATCTTTAAAAAAAGATTATCATATCAATTCAATATAGTTACAAATAAGTTAATAGATGTTTTACTTATGCTTGTTGTGACAAGAAATTAGTCATAACAAATAACTGTCATAAACGAACTCGCACACTAAGGACATGAGAAACATCATTTTAATGATTAATGCATTTACAAATTTTTATAAGTTTATCAACTTGCCTGAATATTAATGATATCTCTACAGATTTGCGTTAAATGACATTTCACATACAAACAGTGAATTATTAAATTATTTATATAATTGAGTAAGCAAAAACGTCGAGACATATACGAACATTATACATTGTAGTCAATGGAAAATCAACCACACAAAACACAAAAGCATAAGAATTAAATATACTATGTTAATTTAAAATTTCCGCTGGATAATAATCTCTGCGACAGTTTGAACGAAAAAATTTAAAGAGTAACAGGACAAGCAACACAAAGTCTGGGAATAATGTATAATCTATATTTTGACTATCCAAAACATTTTGATAAAATAAGCTTAAGGCTAACATACATACAGACAAAATACATATTTTATTAATCCTGTAGATCCCGTAATAATCACATTACTCACTATATTTAATAAAATTATTACTACATAAAAATATCATTTTAGATTTGATTAAAAACTAAGAAAGGATGACATTAAGCTGTTATGAATATACAGAAAAAAAGACGGCGCAAAATGAATTATGGCATTCTTGTTTTCATTTTAAGGATAATATAAGACCGAAAACCGTCTGCAATAATAATAATAAGAAGCAAAATCAAAACACGAAAAAGGACGAAAGAACAGACCGTGAATTATAGTCCAGTATGTTGCTGGTAACAGAATCGCGCACTGATTAATCTGAAGCAAAAGCACGTGTGTTTTTACTATTCGGTCCGGTCTCTGTGTATTCCACCTGTGCGTTTGCTATTCAACAGACGTTCAGGTAGGAACACTTAAAAGCCAGTTACTTGAATTCATGTACATAAGAGTGAATAGATAACAGTCATGTGCGCAGACTCCGAACGCATGTGCGCGCGGACACACAGACACAAGCACACTCTCATACTGATTACCATGTGCGCACATAAAACACAATACAGATACTTTGCTTTTCCCGTTTTAAAACTTAGTTCTTATGATTTCATACACATTATCAATTATTCAATTATTTCATGCGAAAAATTTATGATATAAAATTGTGAAAGTAATTACTTTCAATGCTTGTGCTGTTAATTTAGGATTAATTTCTCGAAGTTTCTATTAAATGAATTAAGAAATATTGATGAAGATTATTATATATTTATTCTTTAAAGATTAGGAATCAGTGACATTGAATGAAAAGGAGAAAAAGTAAGAGACGCAGTGTTGCTGTTTACTGTCATAGGCAAGCGCATTTGAGAGAAAGAGAGAGAGTGAGAGAGAGAGAAAGAGAGAGAGAGAGAAAGAGAGAGAGTCGGAAGAATTCGATCCATAAAAAAAAGAAATATGATGTGACAGTAATGAGTCAGGCATGTAAAGCGATGCCGTAGAGAGTGAAAGACAAAATCTCCACGGAACAAGCGAGATGAACTGACGGGATGTGCGCTACTGAGAACACACACTAACATTCTACAAGAGTAAAGGCCTCGCTTTCAATAGACTCACTGAGTTTTTCGTCGTGGCTCTACCGCAAGGGCCACCCACTGTCGGGACTACGTGACGGTCTTTCGGCCTACGGCTGCTGTCTTTCTTTTGCAACTTCCTACACCCTCCCAATAACAGCTTGCCTTCCATTCGCCACCAAACTAGCGGCTTTGTATCTCTTTCACAAGACCGATATTTCACGAGTAGCTAACACTGAAATTTTTCGCCGCTTGTAAAAACAACAGCACAGCAATAACATAAACCTAAAATAGCACTATAATTATTTATGAATAACTCAATTCCAGATTTAATCCTGACAATAAAAAAGTTTATTATTATAAAAATTACAATAATAACAACGTTATTTTTGTAATCATCTTCATCGCGACACTCATCATAACCCTGTAGCACTTCAAGTAAAAAACACCCTTGTTTTGTCCAGACAAAATGGCAGAAAGAAAACTTTTTTCTTAGTTCAAAACATAAAAACTTTCATGTAATAATAATAGAACTCTCTCTCTCTCTATATATATATAAACAGAGCAAGCTCTGTTTATATATATATATATATATATATATATATATATATATATATATATATATATATATATATATATATATATATATATATATCAAATAACTTTAATTTGTGTGTGTTTGTGTGTATGTGTATTGTATATCTGTGTTCGCGTGTGCATGTTTATTTGCCTGTCTTGAAATAAGAGTTCGCAGTCGCGTAACATTTCGCACTCTCTCTCTCTCTTTTTCTCTCTCACTCTCTCTCTCTCTCACGCACACACGCACAGGAGCGCACACACAAAATGAAACATATAAGTGTGTGTATCTGTATTGATTGGGTCTGATTATAATCGTATATTTTTACCAATCGTTCCAGAATTATTGCTTTTCAAGGTAGGCATTCTGGAAGTTTGGCACGGCACAATCTTTTATAAGTCCTTTCCTGTATATGGCCTAAGTTTATCATAACCAGAACAATAAATAGAAGAAAAGCAAAATAATTTCTTATATACATTTGTACGCAATAGTCTTTGCCATAAGTGTACCTTGTATGCTGGGTAGATTTTGTGTACTTTATTCTTATTTATACGTTCTAAATTGAGACGACGCTAAAATGGTGTATATTTTACGATGCTTACGCGGAAACGTTGTGGTTATAATACCATCTGTAAAAAAATCAAGATGAAAACAATAGTTCGAATAAATTAACAAGTTTATTGACAATTACCGATTTCAAAAATGAATTATCAGAAAAACCCACTATGACAACTAAATATTGAAACCAACTGACACTGAATATAAAGGGATCCATAAATACACCACTGATATAATGAGTAATGGATACAGGACTTAATTAAATGTGTTGTTTTCTTCTAGTGGTGATGATGTTAAACTATGGATCAGATAGTTCAGCAGGAACGAACAAAACTTGGCATCATAGTGATACAATAATCAACAGATATCCCATATCAGTCAAACAATAGACATTTGAAGATAGTCAGGGTACTTGGCTGAAAGATAGTGCTTTTAATAGCATCTACAATAATCAAGATGAAAACGTTAGTTCGAAATTATATAGTTCTTTCATTGCAAACTAGTAGTCCAATTGATATATTATCCTTTTTGTTGTAACTAACATCCTAATGCAAATGCTTTAAATAACTTATATTTGTAAAAGTATTTGTAGAATTAAGTAAAAATAAAAACATGTTTGTAAATGTCTAATTTAAAGATATGTTTTTTTGTTGTTAAGCAGATATTATGGAATATTTCAGGCACAGGGAGAGGCACATTATTAGTAAGATGTTTCGATGAATGATTTCCTAAATAAACATTAGTGATAATTTTCTTGGTCATCCAGAAATATTTGCAATTATTTCAATTTAGAACAAATCATATTGATACTTTAGATTTTATAAGTAGTAATGAACAATAGATAATTTTCTATAGCAACGAATTATTTCGGCATCGAAAATAAATTCATACATTTTTCCTAAGTAGCATCCCTATAACAGTAGATACTAAAGGCTTTATGCGTGTGGGGTGTGTTTAGAAGAGATTTTTTTAATCTATTTCTTTATTGTGTACAATTGTATGTTTCCATTTCAATAAATAGTTCAAAGTTAGTTACGATAAAGCCAGACGTAATTCTTTAATAAAATCCCCGAACACATTAATCTATTTCAATCATAAATAGTCTGTTAACTTCAGTTTTCCATAAAGAAATGAAATATTGGACTAAAGCTAAAGCTAGAAAAATAGAAATATCATTGTTATAGAAATATATGGAAAAACGAGTTTGCATATAATAAAGACTTAATCATTCATGAAAAGAACAAAAGTCGATCTACACAAGCGTCGACGCTTGTCATTTTGTTCTGCATTGCCAAATAAAGAAAGAAATAACTTAAAGTGAATTTAACAAGTGTAATGTTATAAAGTATGCATTTCAATTTCTGAGATAAAATGACAATGAATTCTTTAGGGAATTGGTAGAGAAGAGAAAAAGGATAATTATTCCTGAAATAAGATTCAAGTGCAAAAATGAGATTTCAGTAAGACACCTATCGTAAATTATCATTAGTTTTGTTACTAAGCTTGAGCTAACAATTTACATTCGTGACCACTAATTTAATTAGTAAGCCATCTACAACTACAAGTTACTTCTGTGATGGTGAACCGGTAGAATAATTGTAATGTATTTGTATGTTGGTGAATAAACAGTAAATTGCATTTATTCAGAAATAAAACACGTTGATAAACTCTGAGTCAGTCATTCGTATTACAGCAACAGAAACACGAAGTTAAATGAAGATCAAGAAAATGAAAATGCGAGTGTTTCCGCCACATTCTATAGAGCAGCGGAAGTCTGTGTTTCCTTAATTACAAACAACACCCTTTTCCTCAGCTCACATAATAAAAGCGATTTATCGAAAGATTGAAAGATTTGTATACTGGGGTTGCTCAGAAAGTAATTTCTCCTATTTTATTATGCTACCTAAAAGGATCAGAGGCAGATGTTGGTAGTATGATAGTAGAATCTGACCCCCCCCCCCGCCAATAATCTGGAATTTTTCTACCTTTTTTTTACTGTGGTAGTTTCGGAGATTGACGTCTGACATAAAAGTACGTATGAAACAGAAATGTTCTATCGAATTCCACATATTGACATTCCTTGACGCTTGCTGAAAGTTTAAAGAGACCAAACAGTGGATGTGAGCACGGATGGCATAGTGGCGACAGCGAATTGTGTGACAAGCTGCGTTCCGAGCATAGCGTGTAGGCTCTTGTTCATCGCCGTCATAGTCAATGGTGGTGATTATGTGAAAAAAGTTTTGTAGGTGGATACTTACTTTATCCAACTGTGTTATTGTATTTCTTATATTTGTTGTAGTATTCGTGGAAATATATAAAAGGCATTAATTTAGGAGCGTCCATATATAAACAACAGCAAAATAAAACTTTATTGTCTTGTTCTGCTTTGCGTTCTGAATTTATTATGCGCTTCATATACATTTAAATATGGCTTCTAACTGAACAGAAATGAAAAGCTAGAAATGATGGACATCTTTTCATTCATCTCATCGCTTCAGAATGACTGTTGAGAAAATGTGAAACCTATTTATCATATGAACGTTACTCCTAAAATGAGACAATTTCATTAAAGTATTTTTGGAAAATAACAATATAAAAAACAATTTTAAAAAATGTTTAAAGAAAATGGTGAAGAAGTGCTATAATGCGCTTTAAGAATGTAACATACATTAAAAATAAAAGAGCTTTATTTATACTATTTACATTGTTCGGGCTGTTTTCCTCATCTTTGTTGCTATATTCACGACGTTTTGGCTGTTGTATGCTCTGAAGATGAGGATAATAGTCCGGACAATGTAAATAGTGTAAATAATTAAAATACCTCATCTCAGAAATATAGACAGATAAAGGAGCTTTAATAAATTTTATTTTCAATTACAATTGTTAAACGGACTTAGAAACGTTTGAAATGAAAAGAGTAAACAAGAAATACCAAGAAAAAATTATATATATATTTTGTACTATTCTCAATAACTATTCGTTGAAAAAAATATTAGCTAATATCACAGTGAAGTCTGTAGAAGCATTGAATGATGAACTTTCATTTGACAATATACTCTTATGGTTGATAATGTGTTATGAAGCCAATGAGCAGATATTATTTATTGCATAAATCAAAGGTTTTTGAGAATACAATGTAAAAGTAGCCAAGTAATTTCCACAGTATTTCTTTCTATTACTAAGCCTACCACTAAAAATCAAACAGTATTAAAAGTAAATTAATAAAATTAAAAATAGAGAGAAACAAAAAGTGCATTTTCATTTCTGACAGAAATTAGAAAATAATGGCACTCTTTTTTATTTGGTAAATCACTTTTATTGGTAACAAAAGAATAGAAAGATAATTGTAATAATCATCTTTTATGTATATAAAGTTTCTGATGACTGAACTGTTTTTAAAGTAACGAAATACGAAATATTTAAAATTGAAAATAATTAAAAAATATTACTTGATTGCAGTTTATAAAATGTAAAAACAGCACATATTTTAGAATATGATAATTCGATTCTAAATACTGAATATTATAATTCAGAATTAAAAATTCAAGATCATTTTATCAGGTTACTGAATATTTTGCTATTATATACCTAATAAAATAAACTCTTTCGTACTCAGAGTCCCTTGTTTAGTAACGTAAACGTTAAACAATTACAAAGACCAGTTACAAAATTTGACCACACTTATAAAATCAACAATTACTGGTGCTATCATTATTTAAGAGAGCATTAACATAATTTGTATCTAAAAGTAATTCTTAGTGTAATACTTCAACTATTGGTGCTGCCCGAAGTTTTGCTTTGATCAATTTTCGCACCAACAATATTTTCTGTGTCGATATAACTGCTAAGTTGAACGGCGATTTTCTCTTGCCAATCACAATGTAATCATCGCTCAGCGTTATTGAGCTTCCAGAGGTAAGCGTTCAGAACTTTCAATCCTCTATTCGCCTGTTAATAAGAGCCATTGGCATTGCTCTTCTGCAGTTTTCGCGAGAAAAAGTCACTACCTTACTATGAGTCTATCACTGTTAAAGCCAAGAATTCTTTTATCAAAGGAGCTTCAAACAAATTATTTTATTTCTTCATCTACACCTATATCTGCAAGACAAATACAGCACTAATGCTTATGAAGTTTAGGCTTGTAATATTGAATATTACATTGCCTAACTCGCCAAGTACTTACTCAATACTGAATTATAAACTACAGTCAATTGAGTAAGGAGAGCCACAACCTGTTTGATGTTGTCTTAATGTAAATATTATCTCAAAGATTGGCTAAGAGGATGCAAAATATTAGTTCAATGTTATAAAAGAAGTAGTTAATGTAATGAAAATGAACTTAATTAAAGAATAATGAATTTATTTATTGAGCTATTCATATTTTAATATATATCTGATAAAAAACTATATTGTCACTGTGTGCACACACATCATATACACAACAAGAATATATATATATATATATATATATATATATATATATATATATATATATATCAAGGAATTTACAAGGATATGTACTTTTGTACGCAGGATCACATAAACACATTGAAATTATCTAGTATCATTATAGTAGCTGAAAGCATAGAGGATAATCAACTGCGAGTTAGGACAAATGTATTAAGTGAAAGGAAGCAGACTTACCTGCTACATTACTGATTGATACTTTAATGAAGATGTATAAGGGGTTTTGTCATAAGGGTTCGTGCGAAATATTCTTCCTACCAATTGAACAATGGGTAGTTAAATTGTTAAATTCATAATAATAATAATAATAATAATAATAAAATAATTGTTATGCATTGATTAGCCAAAACAATATGATCACCTATCTCGTAAGGTGTTGGCTTCCATCTTTTTTCAAAACAGCACTTACCCAATCGGTTATGGATTCTTCAAGATCTGTAAAGGCATACTCTGGTGTCAGAATTTTACCTATGTCCTTTAACTGTAAGTTACGTTTTTGTAGTTCTCCAGAGTGAATTTGTTGGTCTAACACATTCCATTCGGGTTCAAAAGGATAGAGAGTGAATTCTTTTTCATATTATCGAAATGTCTCGCGTATATCTCATACGACGGACTACTGAAAGCAAATCAAATAACTGTTTTTATGAATAGATGTACCTGATCGTTATTGATATTTAGCGAGGTGGTACCGGACAGAGTAACTTCTATGTATTTCAGGAGCCAGTGATTCCTAGTAGAATATTGTTCAAACAACTACATTCTCCAGCGGCTGGTTTGTAATTTTCACATCTCTTCGCTATGATAACAATGCACCTTTGTCCAGCAGATAGCGACACTCATAAACGTGACTTTCGGCCATTGACCCAAAATAAGTTCCGAAGTTTGCTCGAACTTTTAGGGATGGACATAATTTAACAAGAGTACTCGGACTGAACTGCATCCCATTCGGTTCATACACAACAATAATCCTTCATCTTTATGACTATTTGCAATATGTGTTGCAGTAACCATTTCATTGGCTTGAACTTGGTGAGAAAACCTCATTTCACTTATCGCATCGTCCCCCTCCTTGGCTTGTCAGTGGTTGTTGATTTTCTTTCTTCAAACTATTGCTAATAGTTACACATCTCAACGTGAGTCTCCGACAAATGCGGTTTCGGAAATATTTTGACATAGTCTTCTTTGACAGCAAAGTCATTCAAATCGGACTTAACTGCAGCATTCAACGCATCAAAATGAATTTCTCAAAACCGCATAATCTGCTTATATAACACCTCCTTGACAAGCAGCACGGACTTTTACAAGAAAGTGTCTGTCTTGTTATAAATTGCTGGTCATAAGGTTTTTCCTAATCATTGTAAATACGTAGTTACGAAATATTAATGAAAAAATATTTGCCTTTTGATTATACACATAAAATTTCCTAATTTTGGTAATATATTTATTTATAATTTAGACATTAAAATAACTAAATGTATTGAAATCGGATGCAAGTATATATTCTTAATATGTGTGTGTATGTGTTTATTGGTAAAACTATACCTACATATATGTGTATGAGGTAGAGAGTATTTGTTTTGCATAAGTTCAATGAATATATAACGAACATCATCAGTAAAATTAACTTATTAGATTCAAAGAGGCCTATTCTCATATAAACGTTTGATGTGCTTTGTACTTAAGAGCGTCTGTTAAAATTTTAGGTCAGCACTAGGCCTTGTACTAAAGTTTACTAAGTCCAATAAAGATTTACGTTTTGTAATGATTGCTTTGGTATTATGATGCAAAAAGCCTCGGGGGCAATTTACTTTGATAGATCTTTTACGAAGTGTTTTGATTTTATTTATTTTCCCGAGAGCCTTTCCTTTTTGTCATTCTCTAGTTTACTTGTCGGAAAAGTATTTATACATCCTCCGATGTCATCAACTTGAGAACTTTCTTCTTTATTAAGAAATTAAAATTATTCATGTTCGTATTGACATGAAATAATGACATATTTATAGTTTATGTTTTTTTATTGTATAAATGAGGTGCATCTACCAAAGTTTCATGATTCACATAATGCAAAATGGATCAACAAATGTGACGCTGAATTCAGTGAACACTGACCCAGTATTGCTTGCCACTTTCTATGGCGTTTGAAAATGATTAATCTCGAAATACGTTAAATACGTTAATATAACCCATAAAACTTCGAATATTAAAACTTTGTTACATGATACCAAGAATAGATTATTAAAACCAAAAGAATTTTAGTAATCAAATATAACATAAAATGTCACAAATGCCTTTTTTCTTATTTTCCTACGATTCGTCTAAAGAATAAGAACTTCAAATCGTCTGTCAATCAAATTAAAATTGTTGAATGTATGATAAACAAGATATATTAGATAAGAATGTTCCTCAAAATAAACTAGATGGTAAAAAGGAGCAATATTTGCCGGGAATAAAATATTCAAACAATATTCAAATCATAATTGATTACGATATCAGAAAATAAACTTTTTTTAAAGACGTTAAGTCCGAAGCACCGCCATTCGCTTCAACAAACTATCAGACAAGACATGATATCCTCGCAAATAAAGTGATTCAATTTTATTTTATAAAATAACTCAATTAATAGAGAATGCAGTGGCAGACAAAGAGCAACTCTGTATGTAACATTAAAAAATGAACTTGACATATTTACCAACTCCGTTCTCGCACTAAAAGATCACTCATTTACTAAAAGACAAAACAAAAAATTTGAAACAAAAAGGGCATGAAAGAACTTCAAAGAATAGCCATAGAAAGAGAAACATGAAAAATAATAGCTAACAAAATATGTGATACCCAAGAAGAAATTCTTTGATCTATACAACGGAAATGACTTGCCATCGTTTGAAAGTGCTCAAAAACAGTTGATGCAACAGGGAGAGACACCAAACTGTAGTAGATGATCCATGAGACAACTCGGGAAATCTGAAATTACTCCCGTGGAAATTGCTGCCAGATTATTGATTGAACAGGATACGGATTTTGATATTGGTGATAGCTAACCTGTAATATATTTGAACAAATGATATTTTTATTTAACTGATTTTCTATTTATAAAATAAATGTATCTTTTTCTAATTTAAAATAATTTACCAGTTTTTACTGTCCTATACTTTTTATGCGTAAGTCCAAGTTTCATGGAATTTTTATAGATGAATATACAAATACTCATCTATAAATATTCCCTGAAACTGACCTTCTTTTTAGTATGTCGTTAGAAAACAGAAAAAAATCTAACAAATATTTGGTTAGGTGAGATCAAATACGGTGAAAATAATGGGAAAATGTTTTTACTTATTGACTGACAATTGGAAATTTCTTGTTGTCAATTGAAAATATAAAATCTCTGTACAGGTTCTAATATATTTAATTCAAACATTAAAAAATTTTAAAATTTACTTTTTATTTACCATTAAATTTTAAGGAATTGCGATCTACTTAAACAATAATTAGTGATTTACTTGTAAGCATTTCAACCATAATTAAAACTGCACTTAAATATTTCTACGGTTGATATAAGCAATTTTTACTTCATTAGACTTGTTAAAAGCTAATTTTCACTCATAAGTACAAATTTTCTTATAAGTGATTGTTTTCTGTAGAAAGATATAATTTTTCCTAAGAATAATTAAAATGGCGCGAAAGTTCCTGTCGTTTATCATAAAGATTTTATAATCCAGGGTAATTTGGTATTTAGATCGATGCTCAGTATCGCATTGATAACGATTATTTAGCATTTCAATAAATATTGGCAACAGCTGATGAGGAGGAAACACTTAATGAAGTAAATCAGTCAGCCATAGTATACTCGTGCACATGGGTGCACGCGGACACACGCACACACATAATGATGGCATAACGAAATTCATTTATATAACAATAATTTTAACAAAAATCTTTTTAATACGACAAACTATTGAGAGATTTGAAATGCAATTCGTGAATTTATTCGAATTTGTTTTAAAAGAAGTAGAATAATAAGAACAGAAATGCCTCTATTGCTGATGTAACACTTACAATGATCAGAATTTGTTCAGAATAAAATGCTTTTCTTAATTTCAGGATATTTTGCACATTTTAAAATGCAGTTACAGGAAATAATTCTGAAGAAACAATCAAATGTATTCATCTGCTGGTATTTTCAGGATCTGACAATTTTCTTGATTTTCATATAACATTGGGAACCTTAATATAAGCTTTATATTTTTTATTTTTGTCTATCGATTGTTATTTTAATTGGATTGCTAAATTTAATAGATTCAATAAACAAAAAATCGAAATAAAATGAGACTATAAGTTTGTTCATAATTTCTTGTAACGATTGTTTTGCTTTTAAAAACTTCTCCATTCAATAATTGAATAATTTTGTTTGTTCACTAATCAAATATTTCAGTAATAAATCCATTCATTTTAAAGCAAAATATCTTTTTACATTGTGTGTAGTTTATTGTTCCTCGATTAAATCATCTAATAACGTCATTAATCTTTCATTTATTTAAAATATGTTGCAGTAACTTTCACTTTTGAATGTGATTCCTTCTAATATTTGTAAAGAAAATTATTTACAACGACTCTATTAGAATATGTGTAAGTCGTAGCGAAAATAATTCATAATTATTTGTAATTAATCGATTTTTAAAGTATAACAAACAGTAGGGATAGTTTTAGTGATGATATAGAAAAACCTTTTATTATACTAGTTATAGACTAAAAACATATACTGAAATTTCGGCAATGCAACATTTTGTTAGACTATTCAATATTTTTATTAGGTTCCATTTTCTATCAAAAATAATAATTAAGTAAGGAATTGTGTATTGTCTTATAATATATATAATACATTGCTACACAAGTACATAAAGAATATTACGATATATTATCATTTCAGTAGCGTAGGAGCAGTAACATTAAAACAAAAAGAGAAATACAGAATGAAATGTTTCTTCTATTCTTATTTTGTATAAGATTATAATTTGAAATGCATGAACAAATATTAAATTAGGAAAAACTAATTGCATATTACTCGGATGATTCATGTTTTATCGCAATGAAGCTTACTTAAAAACAATTTCTAATGTGAATTTTGATAATTTTACTTTTACTGCGTAATTCTGTCTGTTACATAGATTATCAATGTGCGTTAAATGAAAAAGTATTACACAAAATGAAACGCAGAAAAATATGATATCTGGCATCCTGTTGCTTCGACTTAACATACAAATGTCACAAATCCAAAGATTCAGCCATTGATATCAGTTCATTGGGATTTCTTAATAATTCACGGAAGGAAGTTCAATCATTTAATGATGAAGCATCCAATTATAAATTTTATGCAACAGAAATGAGTAAAGATTTACCCCTTTTTGTTGTAATACAAGAAGATTCAATGAATAATCCAAGTTCAATATGGAATCACAAAAGATGTCTAATTCTTTTTATTCTCATGAAATTTATACAAGTAAATTTTCCTAAATTTAGTATAAATCTATTTAGCATTTAGTATAAATTTACTGTAGGGGAAATGATAGTAGAAATGATGGTTGGCCAAATCCCAAAATATTGAATCTGTACTTTTGATAATTGAATACTTTTTTTACATTGAAAACGGATTAGCTTATCAGTAAGAAAATAAATGAATATAAATAATTTCTGATATATAATTATCAGAGAATAAAAAACTTTTCTAATATTATTATAAAACATTACAAATATATTTTCAAACATTTATTTTCAAAGCAGAAAATTGAATTCATTTATCCAGCTTACTCAATCTTTAATATATTTCTAAAATATGCTCATTTTTTATTCTAAGTATACATATCATTTTTAGTTATCAGATGATTTCAATATTTGGTCAATGTGGTGTTCGTTTCTCATGGAAAATCTCGACAAATTTAAAGGTAAATATAAAATGTTAATAATAGATTAAATTGCTGTTACTCTCGTAGAATAACTTTCAGTTGTTTGAGTGTCGAAATCAACTTTGCCAGGAATTTCTGAAATAAAATGAAATATATTTAGCAATTAAAACAAACAAATACTGAAATATAAATGTGAGAGGATCACTGTATTCGTTATCCCTAAACTCTTACCTCTAAATGAAAATTCATTTATTATTCAGAAACGAATATAATGTTCGTTAATTCAGCATCAGTGTGAAATTTTTCTTACTCAAATAGTCTTGTGTATTAATTGTAGGAAAATGTGATTTTCAAAATGACGTTACTATTGTATTTGTGATTAAGACACAGTTACTTAATTATTTATTTTATTTTATTTTATTATTATTTTGTTTTATTTTATTTTATTTTTTTCGTGTAAGAAATAATTAAGAAGGAAAGGAAAAAAATTTAGAATGAAAATTAAAATCGACTAATGTTATACTAATAATATTATTGTCTGGATTACTTCTGAGTTCACATATTTTATAAATTTCGATAAAAATTATAAAATATGCAAATTCAACACGTTTTGTTGCTTTATTAGTAAAATTATTATTCAAAAGGAAACTCATTGGTCCTCATTTATTAAAGTAATTTTATTTAAAGAAAATTACTACATTCATTTTTTTTTTTTTACTTAACCATCAACAGAATTATTTAAATAAAATAGCAATGTACTTCACACATTTTTAAAATATTCACAAAAGTAATTCGAAAACTATAAAAATTATTTTTGCTTTTATCAAAGAAAGGCATATTCTTTGCATATGTCTGGTCGTGTATGAAGCGAGAAAGTTATCTCAGAAGAAAAATTTAGTTAATATTAAACTTGGAACCCTGCAGGCTGAACGTGATGGTGAAAATAGATTTATAAATCGATTAAATATAGTTGGTTGTTCACTGTAAAAACCAAGTTATGGTAAGTCCTTTTACAGAAAAGTACATCTATTTTGCGCGAATGACACAATAAAAAGAAATTATACAATGATATATTCAGACTAGTGTCCTCGGATGTAATAGCCATAATGATTCGGCCGTTTTATCCTCCGACCTTCTTCAGGTGTGGGAATTTCGAACCGAATCTTTATTCAAGCCAGTGGGACAGTGTGTTTTCATCTTACAACACATGTTAAACGAAATGTATTAGTTCATTCTGGTATCACATGATCCTTTCACAGACCGGGCGGAGAGGACTTTTACATTACCCGAACCAGAGATTGAAATCACGACTGCCAGGAAACTATAGCCGCTTAACCGACACTTTTATTCATCAAATCATATGTCCAGCAAAAGCATCCAGTAGTGGAAATTTGAAGCGTTCAACTGAATGTTGATCATCAAATGTATTTGGTTAATACAATCCAAGATATATGTTACTTCTTCTTTTTCAATGTCCCGTGTTCATTCAGGACGTGGGTGATCATGGGTCTCCATAACTTCATGCTCTTTGTAGCTCTAAGTATCTTTTGATTTTTTTGTTCTCTCCTAATCTGTGTTCCACCAATCATTTGCACAAGCTCGTTAGGTAGGATATTCGCTGTTTCCTGTCCATCATGCCTTTAATATATCCTCTATTTTCTAAGGTATCTTTTCTTATTATATGCATACGAATCTCAGCTGTCTCTGTTTGATTCTAAGTATAAGTGTCATTTTTGTTTCAATTTTCATCCAGAACTTTGTCGTTGCTCACATGTTTTTCTTCAACTGTGAGGATGATATATATAATAGGACCGATATTATATAACAATTCAGTACTCTTTTCTTTGTTTCTAGCGAAATTTTCCTGTTTCTTAACCTTTGCTTATCGACTTTCGTTGTTCCTAAACGCCTTCGGATTTCGGTGCAGCATTCTCCAACCTCTGTTATAACATTTGCTAGATATTTAAATTTTTGTAATTGTTTGATTTTGGTGTTTCTAATTCGTAGTTCGCATCTTGGACTGTTCCTTTTGCTGACAAAGATACATTCAGTTTCCTTACAACTGATGCTTAGTCCTTTATCCTCGCTTTTCTTTACTGCCTTTTCTAGGAGTTTCTGAAGTTACCTTTCCGTGTCTGCTATCAAAACTTTGTCATTTTATGCTGTTAAGATTATGACCGTCAATATGAATAAAGGTACGACTTCTAATTATCTCAACAAGTAAAGATGTCAAATACTAGTTTACAGAGCACTAGAATTGGGTTCAACCACAGAACTGGCTGAAGAAGTAAGGAACAATTAGTTGTAAATTCGAAATCATTTTTACTATTCCTAAAGATGTAAAGAGAGTTCTGTATATCATGAACTCTAGAAAAGAATAATATATTTTGCAAATGACATTAATGCTTATAATTGCATTTTCTGAAAAGGCTCATGGGCTCTTTTTTCATCAGTCAGCTATGTGTCATGTGTGATACACATTTAGGCGATCATGTATCATGACTGACAAGATAGATTTTTCCCGCAGTAGGTTGCCATTTCTTTCTGCGGTAGACCAGTTGCCATCCAAGGCTGTCCTGCTATTTATCCATAGCTGGGGGGGGGGAGAAGAAGAGGATTCATACCTATCGAGCCGAAAAAATATCACTATTTTGCTGATCACTTATACTCATAGATGTTCAAATACAATCATTGATATACGAACAATATATATAGTCATGAAAAACACCAGTAAGATGTTTTTTCTGCAAAGTTTTCATTGTATTGCGTTATGAATATTTCAAGTATTAAAATTAACAGAATTCAGAAAGACTTAACAATCTATCTTTTTCCAGCTATGTAACAAAAATTGTATAATATAGCTGAATATTACTGAAATTTGGACAAATAATTAAAATAACTAACTTCCAAATATAGTCTAAAATCGTACCGTGTTTAAGAGTCATAATTGTAGAAAACACAATCGATGAAGTGCAATATTTAAAAAAATTGTGAATGAAGTAAAAGGAACTGCATGTAATCACCAAATCCTTTTAAAAAAGCAAAGATTATTCCGAAGGATAATGAAATATTTTTTTCTGAAATCCAGTATTAGATTAAAAAAAAATGAAATGCTAAGTACCGTTAATTAAAAATAAAGTTTCTGATCAGAAATTGTTTTCAGTAAATAATGTGGAAGACATTGAATGGTACTGGCTGTGATTTAGTTGAACATTCTAGGACGTCTATTTGGCTTGTTCACGGATAATTTACCTCATTTAATATAAATTATGTTAAACAGATATTAAAATTAAATTACAGTGTAACCCGGATATAAGAGAAACCCGGATATAAGAGCGATTTTCTCTGGTCCCAAATTAGAGCCATACTTACCTAAACAAAATAGACCAAACCCGGATATAATAGAAACCCGGATATAAGAGACTGGTTCTGCGGTCCCGACAACTCTCTTATATCCGGGTTACACTGTAGTAAAAGAGAATGGTTGAAATCACAAGAAAAATGTTTGAAGAGAAAACACACCAATACTAAAAATCAAATATTGACTCAAGTAGAATACATGGATTTCTCTCTTTTGACAATTTATCTCTTTACAATTTACTTTGAAATTTTCTACTCGTTGTTCAGTTTTATTTATTTTCTTACTTTTCAATAAATGAAAAGTAATTTCCGCCAATAATAATCTAAAGATGATATTAAAAAACATCGAAATATTAATGAAATCCCCCAACAATTTTTTTATTAATCATTGATTAAATTTTTTGTAATGTTTGAAAATTGTCTGATAGACAAGGTTTTTTAATATAAAAGGATTGATGTGATGTTAAAACAGAAGACGAAGTAACTGCTTTTTTATTTTGAGTGAAATAAATGATAAAAGAAATCAAAGTGACATGGCAAATATTTGATCTCAATGCAAAAACGTAGAAAAGATTATGAAACAGGTAAAAAGGAATTGACAAAAATAATATAAAAGCACAAATGACAATTGACCTGGAAATTAGACGTAAGAAAATTCAATAAAAATTTTCAGTAAAATAAAAAATGAATATTATATAAAATTATACAAATAAAACAAATTGAAGTAGTTACTGATAAATCTTTGAAAATTTGGGAGCTTGATCGGAAACAACCTTGTGAAGCTGATTTCATTAGAGAGCAATATGTGGATTGTTTTCAATCTATAATTTTAAACAAACGATTAAATAATTTATGTTGTCACGCAAGGACACAGGAAATGAAAATTCTTTAAAAGTATCGGGAAGAAACATTTTCGCTCAATTTCCCAAATAGTAAATAAATGTTAGCGGTAATATTCACTATGGTAGGTCAATAAGTTCGTAGTCTGATGTGTAGTCATTAGCTGAATTTCGATCTGAAAATCTCACTGTATAATGTTCGATATATGTGATTAATCTTCATCCACTGCATTAGGAAAGAGATTATGCTAAAAAATATTTTCTTTGTAAAATAAGGGTCATTCCCATCATTAAACTAGATATTGATGTACCGTTATAGCGATGGCGCAATGCAAGTCTAGCGTGTTTGTTGCGTGTTCCATAAATGTCACCGTAATGCTGATTTTTTTCACAAATATCTATCGAAACAACTTTCTCCTTATAATAATGTTACTTCTATTGATGGATCGATTCATAAATTTTGCTTCAAGGATGTTGATTACATCGAGCTACATTTAAATTTTATATTAAAATATGGCATTAAATTCTTGCTACATTACCAAGTCTTGATTATTGTTAGGATCAAGGATGAATTCCTATCAATCTTCATTGCCTTAACAAAAACACTAACAAAACACCATTTTCTGATAATTTTTAAAACATTTTCTCCGAGCTAAGTGGTTAAATTTAACAGCAAATATGTTAATATGTTACTTTTGTCCTGAATTGTAATTTTTTCATAAAACTTTATGTAATACTTAGCATTTGGGAAAAAATGGAATCCCACAAAGAAAGAGGTGGACGTTAATAGTAAATATTTTGGGGATCAATATTTACCTTTCAGGAAAATAAAAATATATTGTGCTGTAAACAAGCTGAAGTCTCGATGTTGAACACATAACAGCAAAGAGTAAAAACAAATGTAATCTTAGAAGACAGACAACCCATATTTTGATGGTAACAATAAAAGATGTAAATATCAAGACATATCAGTGATATGACATAAATATAAACCCAGCAACATAGAAGTTTAGAATGTGTCAAAATTATATTGCTTGCGATTCGAACTATTCTAAACAGATGAGAGCTCATTTCATTTCCATACATATATAGGATAGTTACTTAAGTGTTATCAGTTAACAAAATTTTTAAATTGCAAATGAATGTTTAAATCGTGTGCAAAAAAGAACGAACAGTAGAAAACAAGATACATGGCACAAACGGTATTTTAAGCATTATACCAACAGATAAGCATGAAAAACAACCCAGATCACTTCTTTTAAAATTAACAAATATGTAAAATACGTATGTGGTAAGCAATTGATTACAGTTTTATTGAAAAAAATACCCGAAAGGATAAGAATGAACAAATTGAACAGTTTTAAATCATTTATCATGGATGCAGTTTTAAAGATATTATAAGTAATAAGAAAATAATTGGCAAATTCATTAAGATATCAATCAGTTCAGATAATAAATTGTATGTAGTAAATTAAAAAAAACTGTAGAGGGAAACTCAATTTTTTCACATTTCTGCGGGCAATTTGACATGATATTTGGTAGAAGACTTTTACAATTGATTGATTTGGGAATTTAATCAGTTTCCTTGACATTCAGAACAAAAACTCTGTTGGTGCTTTCTGTTAAGATCAGTGTTAAATACGGTGAAAACGATACTTATTTCTGATATTGTGTTAAAATAATGCAGGTCTATATGTAGATTAAAACTAAAATGGTTTTATTTTTATTTTGCGACAACCGTAGACAAAGTAAATTCCATCTGATAGAGATTGAAGCAAGAACTGTTAATACAACAATGCTGAATCTTATAAATAAACATATTTACCTACTTTGAAATGAATTTATAAAAATAGATTTTAGTTTAAAAAGAAAAATTCAACTAAAATTTAGGCATTGATTTTGTAAATTTTCTGTGGAAAGCAACATTAATTTATTTTAGTTTGATCGATAAATTATGATATTTAAAATGTTATACTTCAATGTGATTTTCTATGGTTCGCTCAAATATACAGAAGAATATTCATCATTAACTATTTAGTCTAAATAAATAATAATGCCAAAATTAACTTAATAATTTAAAAATAGGTAATTATTTAATTAACCTTCCAATTGCATTCTGACATACACTGATTTTGATATTTTTTAGATATTTATATTTAAAACTAATAAATGTATGCTTCTGTGCTTATAATTATTAATGATTTCATAAGAAAAATCAAATTTACGCCTAATTAGATACATAGATATAAATTTGGTCAATATACAATTTAAAACTTGAGAAGTTTGAAAGATTTTCTTTGGTAAGCAATGAATTCGCTTTTAGTTCCAGAAAGAAAGTACTTCGTATAATACATATCTACTGTTAATCATATACAGACGCATACATAAATGAGAGAATACATTTTAAAAATTAAAATCATAGATAAACGCTGTTACGTGTAAAATGACTAAAAGCTATAACTGAACAGTAAAATTATGAACACTAAATAATAAATCAATAACTCAGTCTAACATTGATCACCAATCTGAGACTGAGTTATTGATTTGTATGCCAAAGAAAAAATGTAAATATTTGGGATGATTTTGTTTAAAGTAATGTTTTTTCAATACTTCACTAAACAAATGATGCAGAAGGTTCTGACATTTCTTGATCTGATTTCACACAAAAGATATATAAAAAGTATTTGTCACTGCTTAAATATAAGTTTGTTTCTAGACAGCAGTAGAAAATGGAATAAAATTAAAGTTAAATAAAATAATTGTAAAATAATACTGTTTTATTTGGTCTAATTTTAAGAGGTATTCAAGATTTTTTCACGTATATTGAACTCATTCTTCGTGCTACGGAGACAAAACGTTTCAGCAGAAACATTCTACAGCCTTCATAAGGATACAGAGGTCTCTCTCTCACTCTTTGGCCTCTCCCATTTTGTTTGTGTATTTTGTTTTTTACAGAATCAATGAC
>OZ038476.1:95441511-95489011 GCA_964036315.1 Acanthosepion esculentum
ACATTAAAGACGACTGACAAGTTACTGCGACTGAACATTTTATTCAATTTTTATTGCATACTTACACATACTTTCTTTTCAGGGAAAAACTAGAAAACTAATCAAATTACACACACACTCATACACACACATATATTTGTAATTATATATGCACATATATATACGCACGCATATATACACACATATATACACATGCATATAACGTATATCTATCTATCTATCTATATATATATATATATATATATATATATATATATATATATATATATATATATATATATGTATATATATATATATATATCCGATGCGGTGGGAACGAAAGTAATATATAAAATATATAAATTTGGATAACCATTTCCGACCCTCACCCGTAGATGTGCAGTTAAAATGCACTGAAACCAAGTTGCATCTTTGTTGTGAGTAAAATGGTTTTGTCTATATGATGAAATTATAATATATATATATATATATATATATATATATATATATATATATATATATATATATATATATATTATAATGCAAGTAGCATACGCTTTGTGTATTTGTTTATATTGTATATTTACACTTACATATTAATTTTTAAAATCGCATGTGTGTGTGTGTGAAGGTGTGCGTATGTATGTGCGTGTACGTTTAGATGAAAGTTCACGAATGATTAAGAATTTATGCTGAAATGTTTATTTTCGAACATAACATGATGATAATACACTGAATTTAATTCTGAATATTATTCACCTTAATCGAACATTTTGCAATTTAAATTTTCTCTCACTCTCTTATATATATATATATATATATATATATATATATATATATATATATGAGTTAATCTTTACTGTTAAAATGTTCAATATCAATAATTTGATAAAGGAGTCAATACATAACTAGTGGTATAATATTTAGTAAATTAAGATAGGTTAGTATAGACATGCACATATATAAAATGCAAAATCTGCAAAGATTGCTCACCTGCAAAGACCACATATAAAATATGTAAAATTCTGGTAATTTCATTTTTTTACTCAGATGTTGTCTTATTATTAGCTTCTGTGATCTTTGCAGTTGGGCATATAACTTTTTAAGCATATACATATATAAAAAGGCTCAATTTTGTGTCCATATAAAAGGATTCTATATATATATATATATATATATATATATATATATATATATATATATATACACACACACATACTAATTCATACCAAGAAAATATCCGAAGCTGGATTAAAAGTTGTAAAAGTCAATGAAAATACATACAAACGATAAATAAATATATTTTAAATATGAAGATGAACTAAGGCGCATTTTTATTTCATAAATAAACATAACGAGATGTTTATAATATATAAATTTTAATATATATTTCTTACGTCATCATTTATTTATCACTACTCAACATTATAAATATTTCTCAATTAAATAAAAATGATTTTGAAATATAAAAGGCATAATCTAAATTTTGTTAAAAAACTTTCGGCAAAACAGAACGATATAGTCAATTAAAAGTAGAAATATAGTCTGTTTTGCATAGACATTATTTGGAAGTTTTACTTCTCTGAAAAAGATAAGATTCATCTATGTTATAATTTGTTTAAAACAGTGTCTTTGAAAATCTAGAATATGAAGAATTTTCATGTTATAATTCATAAACGGGTTAGTTAACCATTGTACTTATCTCTTCAGGAATTTTATATTATTCATATAAAAAATAAGTATGTGCATAAATTTATGCGTGTACATATTCAAAAAAGTATATGTAGCATATAGAAAAGAATGCAAGCATATTTCTTTATATGTGCATGCGTGGATTTTTGTTAGTGATTTTCAAAATTATTAAGAATAGGTAACATTTATTTGATTGGATATTATTAAATATGAGTATTTGATTAAAGTCTATTGTTTTTGTTCTCTTGCGCCAAAAATATTTTTATTTATTAAAATGAATTTTAGTTTAAAATCATTTAGCTTTAAATTAAAAAGAAAATCCAGATTAAAGGTTTAATTTTTTATTCATGAACACTCACGAAGTTTGTGAAAATCAAGGTGATTTCGTAAGTTTTGGGAACAGGAACTTTCTTACTTATCGCGATGTTGAATCAAAAAATGTAAATAACTAAACATTTTCAAATCTGCTATTCTGAATGACATGAGTATATAATTACATATTAATGATACATTGCAGCAATTAAATAAAAAACAAACAAGTTATTGACAAATAATATAAAACAAAAATTGAAAATCATAAGATTATCAGAATTATTGTTAATTTAATTATGCATAAGTTAATATGTATTTTAATCAAAATAAAGTTGTATCACAAATGAGCAATTAAGAATTGGTAGAAAAAATCAAAAATAATTTCGTGCGTAACGTGAAAAAATGTGACAAAGTATATTTCAAGACAACATGCTAAATGACTACACACACAATTTAATCGAAGTCATTGTGCTTTGTGTTGAGTTTTAATAAAAGCCACGCATTTAGATTCGTATTTTATTATTATTATTATTATTATTATTATTATTATTATTATTATTATTATTATTATCATTATTATTATTATTATTATTATTATTATTATTATTATTACTAGTCGTAGTAGTAAAGACATCCATATATATATTTCGTACATAGAAACAATATAATTTTGTTTGTTTGCCTAAACATTGTTGCGAAATTACATTTTAAATAGAATGCTTGTGACTAATTTATAAATTAATATATATATATATATATATATATATATATATGTATGCAGAAAAATAGGAAAGAACACGTTAGGTAGATAATCCGGTGTTCCTTAGTATTTTGCTTTTATTTTCAAAAAGACAGTGCTCCATACAGAAGTAGAGCTTATATTATAATATTTTTTATTAAATTAGCAAAGGAATCATATTTTTAAAAACAAAAAATATTATTATATATATATATATATATATATATATATATATATATATATATATATATATATATATATATATATATTAATTTATAAATTAAAATATATATATATATATATTAATTTATAAATTAGTCTATATATATATATATACATATATATATATATTTATATATTTATATATTTACATTGAGCTCTCTGGATTCTATCCTCATTGGGTCTTCCCATACGGATTACCTAGTTTTTCGTAAACTATATATATATATATATATATATATATATATATATATATATATATATATATATATATATATATATATATATAGATAGATAGATAGATAGATAGATAGAATAATAACTTCCACTTATTTTCATGATCTGTATGAAAACGAAGAAATATTTAGTACATGTGGCCTGTAATATATAATATTTATAATACGGAAATTAGATTCAAATCTTTTATTTTAATTTACTAATTTATTAATGGTAATTTTCATACAGAAATTATTAAATTTTTAATTATTATTTGTTAATGTTAAATGAAAAAATGCTACTAAATCTCTTCCAAATCACGAATTCCTTTTGTACTTTGAATTCTAATTACATTATGCATTCATTTTAATTTTTATCATATCGTAGGCCATCATCGTTTTATAGGACATTAAAAAAGTGTCTATTTGTTGTTCAATTTTAACCTTTAATCCTAAAAAATATCCATTTGAAAAGGAAACCTTATTTTATAGAGAATAATGAATTTAATGGATATTGAATGTTGGTAATTATCAGATGATTTTGACACGATTAGATAATTAAAAAAAATTGTTATTATTAAACTAATTATATATTAAAAACTTGGAATTTGTTTTGTATTGACCTTACCTTTCCTTGCATTTTTTAAATAGACAAACATCTGTTAACGTTTTCACCCACTTTTTCTTCTTTTATACCGTCATAAATTATTATGATCGAATGCTGAAATTGAAATGAAATTCCAAAATATTCTCAAGTTTCGTCATCAGTTCAAATTTCATAACTCACTTGTACATAATAAAAGCAATAACTTTAAAATCGTTTGTAATAACATTATCGATTACATAAAATTGTAAAAGTAATTGCACCCTTATTATTTTCCTGAATTCGCATTCTTTTTTCTTTACCGCATAAAAAGATTAGTAGAATTTAAATTTTCAAATATTCTCAAATTAGAAATCTTAAATAACAATGCCGTATAAAGTAAAATGGCTAATTTTAAAAAATTAAAATTATTCTAAAATTCAAGACTTAAGAATTTAGAAATTTTAATTAATTCTTTTATGGAGCATTATTAATTACTAACATTTTTTTACTTGTCTTTCTTTCATCTTAATTTTTGTTGCAATAATTGCGATAAATCGCAACTCCCAGATTATCGTCCCATAATTTCAATACATAGTCTCGATCAGAAAAAAAGAATGCTTCAGATGAGATTCGAACTCGCATTCCATTTTGTTTTGGACAGTTTGCTTCATCACAGCAGTTGTATTATCATGAGGTCACGGAGATGAACTTAACCGTATATGATACTTATTTTTCCCAGACTCCTGATGCACAGCTCCAAAAATAAGATGAAAGAAATATTATTTTTAAAAATTAATAATAATAATGATAACCAATTGTATAGTTTAAAATATTAACAAATATGCAAAATACAGCGGTGTAAATAATTTTTACTTTATAATTTGATATGATTATATTATGCTAAGAAACATGGCAAATTTCTCCGAAAATGACATCAAGAGACATTTTAATCTGTTTTTCATTACAGCAGATTTTAAATATAAGTATTGGCTTTTATTTGTTGTTTTCATCTGTGGTTGTTAATCAGGATGTTTCAGAATTGTAACGTTTTCCCGTTTTCTTGAATTTTTCATTTAATATTTTCTTCTAATTTCATCTCTATTTATCTCTCTTACGAAATCACAGTTTCGATTATCATTACTATATTAATTTAATCATTTAGATACAATGCCTTTTTACCATGCAGAAAATGTTGACAAAACCACCAACTGTATAATCATGTATTATATTCTTAAAATCTTCATCGAGTATTTGAATAGAAAAAAACCTGAATGAAAAGTTCGTTGTTTGACTTTCTTCTTAATGAGATAACACTCAGCCCTAAATGTCGTTCAGTGTCAAATATTTGACTTATCACGCTTCAAAATTGTCACTTAACATTAATTAAACTAGTAGTATGAAACTGTTATTGTCAGCCATTGATATTTTCTCGAATTCCGCATTTCCATTGTCTACAGACATCAATTAGACGGTCATTTCCTCTCTTGGCACAGGAGACGAGTTACGTTTTACCGCAAAATTTGTCATTTCGTGATTGTCACTCTCACTCAATATTAATTTACATTCAGTTCTTGAAAAATAATCTTAATATTCTTCGATGTAAAATCTTCGGAAGATTATTTCATTGCTCTCCAGTCTAAAACATTGCTCATTTCTGACGCATCTTGTTTCTTTGTTTCAGAATAATAATCAATTATTTTCATTGCGAATTTAACCTGATATCCAGATAGTCTAGTGTCAGTTCAAATATGACACTTATGAATTCCCATGGTTTAATTTCCTTGCATTTCTCAATATATATATATATATATATATATATATATATATATATATATATATATATATAGATAGATAGATAGATAGATACAGAGAGAGAGAGAGAGAGAGAGAGATATTTAACTTCTCTGATTTGACGAAAACCATTGTTTCAACGTGATATGGTCGTAAACTGGGTGTGTGGAGGTTATAATGGATAGCGACTCAGAATAAGAAATCGGTGAGCCGAGTTCGAATCCGTTACTCTTCGAAAGTTATTCTTGGGAAAGGTAAATTCATATGCCCCCTAGCTATGGGTTAAATTGTAGGCCAGTCTTGGTTCTATAGTGTTTGTTAGTAACCACGCTAGACGATGGACAGTTCTGAAATTTAACAAGGTATGTAACCCTGGTGAAGCACATACTATGCAGACCGTAGAGTTCGCATTAACACTATGATCATGACAATAGTCGGCCTCCTCCAACTTTATTTCAATCTCGTTGGAGACGATTTACACCTTCTATCATCATCAGTTTAACAAGGTAGAGAGAAACATACACATTGTCTAATTTTTTAAAGCACACGTTTTTTATGAAATGATTTCAAAAGAACTTAAATTCTAAACAATAGCTCAATAGATTTAAAACTTTAATATTCTCCAACTTCAACATTCTAAAATGTTCTCCAAGGCATTTTTAATTATATGGCGAAATAAATCAAAAGATTCCGAATGTGGCAATCTTATTTAAAATAGTTTTTGTTTGTTTGTTTTTAATAAATAGTAAATAATTACTAAATTAAGAAAACTAATGAGCATCGATAAATCAAAATTAATTTTCCTTAAAAGAGTATACAAGAAAAAGACAGTAAATATTTCAAATATATCAAAAGATCAAATCGAGTTTTAACTTGAGTTGAATTTATTTTTTAAATGAACCGCGAAATAGATTAATTGTTTAAAAAGATAAGCGAGACTCGTAATGTGTTTAGAGTAGAGAGCGAAACTTTATTGCAACAGAATTTCTTTTATGTAAAATCTATCAGTGGCTCAATCAAATCCTGTTTAATTTTCGTATTCCATCGACTCTTTTTATAAATAGCTGCTAATTCTATTTTTGTTATAAAATTAATACCAAATCATTTCTCACGAAATTAGCACATTTTCAACTTTGTACTAGTAGTATTATCGTGAGACTACGGCGATATTTGAAAAACAGAAAAATAATTTGTTAAATCGTTTTCATCGCGTCGTGTAAATTGTTTGGAGAAATATTAATTTTTGCAGATGCTGTAATGGTAAGCTATATTGACTTTTGCGTTCAAACTGCAGAATTTAATATCCTAAATGTTGAAAGAACTAGAAAATTACTCACTCTAAATGGCATTTTATTTCTGTTTAATTTGTTTTGTCACATTTGACAAGAAATAATTGGTTTACCATTGTTAAATCATTTCATATTTTGCACATTAACATTAAATTATTCATTTGGCTTTTGAAATCAGTATTTTTTAGAAGTTGTATTCATTATTTAAAATTAATAACCATAAGTCCAGCAAAGCTTAAATTAATTTTATACTTTTCGAGTTAAAGATTTTAGAAAAGTTAAAATTTGAATGATGGTATTTATTATTATTTAGGTTAAAAATATTCACAGATTTTCTTTGATGAGCATACTATTAACTTCATTACCGTCTACAATTCGGATAAATCTTTAAATGAATTCAAATTCCATGTTTACTGTGGTTTTCAGGTGCATTTAAATAGAGGAAACACTTAAATTAGGAACAAATCCGTTCAAAAACCAAAATTGCAATAAGTTACTGTATTGAAGTTTAAACTTTGATATATAAACTAAGAATGAGATTTTTGTACAATATTCTATGGTTACTTGACCAAGCAAACAAGAAAATTTCCAATGAATTTAGCATTAAATCTTCTGACAAATATTACGCTCAAAAAGTGAATAAATACAAAGGAATTTTTCTCAATTTTCAATAAACGGTGATGGGACTTAATAAAAGGAAGAAACGGAAAATCATTTAAAGGGTCAAAAAGCGCAAAGTTCATAAACGGAATGGTCTTAATAAACTCGGGATGGGGTAGGAAAATTAAAAAATCCCTACCGTCTACTAGACATAGTTCGTTGGCATTTTTGTTTAATGAGAATTGTCATCTCGTGTTTCTTTTCGTTAACAATCAAAGTTTGGCTTTAATCTTGTCAGTTCAAGTTTTAAGATTCATATTTTCAGTTTTATTTTCTATCTTTTGTTGAATTTTGGAATTTATAAGCAACTAAAATGCTTTCTATTTCAATTCACACGCGCACCTACATAAGAGCTTCAGGGAAAATTCACATCCGTACTGGTCAGCATGATTGGTTCATATTCAACTTACTTTGACCCATACTTTGTTTTATGAAAAGAGAAAAATACACTTTACAATATTTAAAATTGCCAATATTTCCTTTTACTGATTTTAATATTTGAAGCTTGTACCTTCCATTATTTTATTTATTATCGTTCATTAATATTAGTATCTTTTTTCTCTTGTTGTTCTGCATGCTTGCTTTTTCTCTTGTTGTTTGCTAGAGTATGCTCTTCTTTCATGATTCAACTTTGATTGATGTATAGCGAATTATGATGCATGAACTCAAATGACGACTGAAGAGTGTCAACAGTAGGAATCAATATTAGTAAAAAGCATTAAATGATCATCTAGGAATCTTGCGCAGAATCACCTACTTAGTGATAGAATAAAGATGACAAAAGACGCAGCAAATACTACCAAATAATTTTCTATTGCGACCAAAACCCATGATGTCAACTGCGTTTACTGATGTCTTATCAATCAAATCACCGCGGAAATATCCGTGGATTAGGAAATGATAAAAGTGAATATCATTGGTTGTCATGTAAAGATTACCGTAACATGTATATTTGAGACAAGCACAAGCAAAATGAAATCACACAAAATTATACATTCATAAATTATTCTCATTGATATTTTTAGTTTTAGACTAAAAAAAGATTTGTGGCAAAATGAGCTCAATTGCTTTTATTTAGAGCGCATGAATATATTTTTGAGAGAAAAGAGAGAGAGGGAAGAGAGAGAGAGAGAGAGATAGAGAGAGAAAGGATGGAAGGGAAGGGAAAATAAAGTGAGAGAAAAAAGTATGAGAAACCACCGAGACAAAGTAAGATTGCTCGCTTCGGCACACTGACAATGCAGCTTGTAATCGCTGAACTGTTACCGCTGTCACAGCCATAATAACAAAGACAGCAGCAGCAGCAGTAGCAGTAAAGGCAGTTAAGAACGCGTTGAATGATCCTTGCTCAGTACAAGAATTCTATCCTTTTCCAGTATTCCACTATTGCAGTGTGTACAGTTGCCTTTTTTAAGATAATATCTTGCAAATCTTGAATACTAATTTTAAATGGTTTGTTTACCATGGAAATATAGCATGGTGTTCTGGACAAATATTCATAGTAGTTAAGAGAAAGAAGATATACTTTTAATAGGAATTTATAATATTTCTTATCTAACAGCTTTTTTATGTATTTTGACTTGACTTGTTTGTTTCTCCTTGTGTGTGTGTGTGTGTGTGTGTGTGTGTGTGTGTGTGTGTGCACGCCCGTATACGTGCAGGAGGTGAATCTTTAATAATTACATTCAGAGATCGTATAAAAGCCAAACCTGATGAGGATTGTGCTTTGAGAATGTTTATATAATTTTATATAAATATGTGTGACTTATATGTAAATGCATTTAGTTACGCCCATATTGTATAAGCATTAGCACCATCCCAAATAAATCTGGTGCAATAAAAATACTAATTAAGTTTAACTAAGATGTTAATTAGCAATATTGAATTCGAAAATAAATGGTTTCTTAAAAAGAATCCCCACTCACAAAAAAATTCTTGATATTTTACTTTTTTAATAGCGAATGATTCGTAACCGTTTATTAACTGGAAACAATACATGTTTAAAACTTTTATTTGCTTCACGTGCAGTTTTCCTAAAATACTAAATAAATTGTCTGTAAATAACTTATGAGGAATACTTTTAGCGCAATAACTTTTGCAACTAAATGAAATAAAAGTTATGCATACTTCATTATTTTCGAAAACACAACCAACAATTGCGAAAAGGGCGAAGTTTATTTAACGCAAAACCATCTGCAGATATCCATTCCTTTTTAATTAATTTTTGATAATAATAATAACAAAAATAATAATAATAATAATAATAATAATAATAATAATGATAATAATAATTTTAGATAATAGAAGGACATTAGTATGAAAGTAAGTCGACCGAACGTAATTATTAGTAATACATGCAATTTGCATCGTAATTGTTACCAGTTTAATCTTAGAACCACATTAAAAGCATTAGCAGAAATAATATGATACATTATGAACAGCTGATGAAAATGGAGTATTATCCTTATGTCTAAAAAATGGTATGCACCATTTTTTGTTTTAGCATTTTAAATTTATTTAATATTTCATCGATAACATACTTATAAAATCTACATTTTATGTGTTTTGCGATAAATAATGTATTTGTTAAATTTAAAAGTAAAATTCAATAAATCCAATTCGTTGGTGGTTTTCCTTTTTGACCAGGCACGTTGTGCTTTTTTAACAATTTAAAATATATTGCTTGTAAAGGCATTTGAAAGATATTTAAAGAAAATAGGCGAGAAAAAAGACATTGAAAAATGCTTTTTCTACAATTACAATTGTAGAGATTTAATGAGTTTAGCCAAGTTATTTTAGAATTTTTTAATGCTAGATATTTAGTGTATTTACTTGATACAATGAAGATGTAACAAACATTCACATAATGTCACTAATATTTTTGACACATTTTGGTAAAATCGTATAGATGATCGCATGTTAGATGAGAGCCTCCTACTACAAAATTGGGTAATTGAAAATAAGTTTTTATTCAGATGCACACAGAGTATTGATAAATCCGACAATGAACAGTTTACTTTTACATCAACATTTTACATTTATTTAAATATTTTTACTCCCTCCACCAAAAAATATCAAAATGCTTAAGTTTTATTTTTCCATGAAATGACTGAATATTCCATAACTTAAACAAATATGAATGGTATTTTATTATTGATAACTTGATTTTAATTATGTGAAATAAAATTTCCAACAATTTTATGAATGAATCATAAAATTGAGGAATGCTTTCATTTAATAGCGATAAATAAACAGACTACTAAACGCATTCACACGCACATATGTTAGTATCTGAACATATTCACATACATACATGAAATTTTATGGTCTGAAAAAATCACCTGGTTATTTTTTAATAACACATTTTATATTATTTACGTGTGTTTTTATCATTATGAATTTTATTTCGGATAAAATTCTTTTTGTTTATAAATTAGTAAAATGCGTATTATGCAACAAAACTAAAATAAAAATTAACATTCATGCTGATTTCAATTTAAAAAAAAAATTAACTTCAAAAATTATTATGTACATAACGTAATAAATTTTGAAGTTGTTAATATTTTCAGTATTTCAATATCTGGAAATATCCCCTTTATTCAGTTAACCACGAAATCATTTAGCTAAAAAATAAAAATTAATAAAATGCTCACCAGATTTCTTAAGAAAGATGTAGCAAGTTACATTTGGTAAATGTAATACTGTTGATCCATTCTATCACTTAATTCTTGGTTTATAATCAGTAAACAATTCACTTAAATGTAAAATAAAGTAATAACAATTATTTTCTGGCTTTGAATTACAAACATGTTATTAGATGTGAATATAAAATACACACGCAATGAGTGTGTATTTCTAATATAACATTTTTCTTAGATAAGTTCCCCGATTTTAATTAGAATTAAGTAAAATAAACAAAAATTTTAAAAACTTCATACACTTTATTGATTAATAGTAAATTAGCATTGTCTAAAAATATTAACTTGTATTTCGAATGCAAACGAATGTAAACGAAAAATCAAAATATATAAAGAAAAAACTTTCGAAGAAAACTGTTTTAATTTAATTTTTTTAACTTTAATTTCAGCGTAAAACTAATTTCACAAAAACGTTTTCAAATCCCTAAGTTTAATAGTTTATTGCCACATGCAGTGTTACATATAGAACTGTTTAAATATTAATTGAATACGGGTCATAATGTGACGAATAATATTTTAGAGAATTTAACAGAAAGCATAACCTAAATGAATATTTAATGTGCACCTGAACACAATTCATGATTTTTTTTAATTCTCGTATTCATATTTTAGCAATTATTATTATATAATATAAAGTAAAAGATATACAATAAAGCTCTGCCAATAATAACATTTTGCCGAAAAATATTTTAACATAGAAATGTAAACAAATACCAGTGATAAATTGAACTGAATTTAGATAAATAAAAAAAATAAAAAATTATCGTTTATCGAAAAATATAAATATTTCAAGATGAAAAGATGTATAGTATGAACATTATCACTGATAAGATATTGATCGAATTTCTGCTTTTAGAAGGGGAATAAAATGTAAGTAATCGGTATTTTAGATGAATAGAATAATTTATTTCAATAGTATTCACATTTAAATAAAACGAAGCAGTTTCTAAATCAGTTTAGCCTGCGAAATATGCATAAAAAGAAAACAAACTATATAAGTACCTCGGAATGGAGTTAGGTTTAGCGAACCAACCTAGTTGCCCAATACTAACGAGTTGTCAGTTCGAACCTCAGCGGGATTTCCCATACTTGAAAGGTCCCATAATTTTGTACAAAATTAAGTTAAGTAAATAACAAGTAATCGCCTTATAAAAATATATTTCAAAATTTATTTATTTTCATTTTCATTCTAAATTCTCTGAATTTCCCTTTCGAATAAGATAACTGAATTCTTTGACGAAATTTCTTTAACGAAATAAATTCTGAAATAAAATGATAAACAAGAAATTAAAACCATGAAGAAATATTAATTGCATTTTAAAATTTAAAATTTCACAAGGCATGAATTTTAATCTCAATATAATATACGAAAACATGTCATAATAGTATTTAGTTGCAATCAGTTCTTAAGAGTGTTAGATATCTATATTTTTAAATCTGGGTATCGTCAAAAATATTTAATATAAAGATTAAGTCAAAATTATCACAAATCAATAAATAAACGTCAAATGAATTAATATCACCCTATATATATATATATATATATATATATATATATATATATATATATATATATGAAAATTAATATCACTCTCTCTATATATATGTGTGTGTGTGTGTGCGTGCATAAACAGGATTCTATATATTCAGATATATATGCATATCACACTGTCAATATATATATATATATATATATATATATATATATATATATATGAAAGGGAGATAGTGCGAAAATAGGTATCAAGACGATATGGTAACTGTGAGATTCACACTTCAATGCGACCTTCAAACTATATACACAGGAAGGTGTGATCAAAAGCACTGAACTTACCCACTTTCTGAAATCTGTTAAACATCAGATTTTTTTCAAGAGCTTGGTCAGTCCGAACGATTTTCAGCTTAGAGCTGTATAAATAGTATATTATTAATGTATTATAATAAGAATACGATTTAGTGGGTTCTTTTGAGATCGTCACTGCAATCACATTTTTTACTAACATTTAAAGTGATTATTTACTTTAAATGTAGCACATATTGTATATTATTTACAAATATAATCACCAGCAATGTAAATGACAACTCAGTATATATATATATATATATATATATATATATATATATATATATATATATATATATAGGGTGGCTGTTTGCTCGCAAACGCGTGTGTGTAAGGCGGGATCACTACGTCCGAGGGTTATACAGTTATTAGCAGGATTCACTGCATAATATTTATAGAGGTAATTAATAAAGACGCATTTACAAGGAAAGTGATTTTATTGGAAAATATTTGTGTAAAATAAATGCTTATTTTCAGTATTATGCCATGGGTTTTTTTTGTTCATTATTAGGCCATATATATATATAAAGTTGGATATAATTTTTTTTATACCAAGAATAGTTTTCAAAGAAAAGATGCGTGATGAATTGCAAAAAGTTTCTGTGGCATCTTCTCATTCCGATGAATTCCTAACGGATGAAACGCGTCACAAAAACATTTTCAAAATTATATAATACTTTTTATAAAGTTACACTTTTGTTTTCAAAAACCCACCTATGTAAAGTCAAATAAACCTACTGCTCATCGACATATATGTGTCCCCCACAAAAAGAAACACCACTCTGAAAGCTATAGAATATATATATATATATATATATATATATATATATATATATATATATATATACACATACATATATATATATACATACATATATGTGTGTGTGTGTCTGTGTATGTGTGTATGCGTATATATATATATATATATATATATATATATATATATATATATATATATATAATTTGAAGAAAGCAAATTAAAATTATTGAAACGAGCTTTTTCTTAAAGCTGTCCATTCCCAAGGAAAACTAAACAATAAATAAACTAATGATGGAAACAAAAGTTACTTGTTTTCCACGCAAACTTAAAACAACAAATTGAAATGTCAACAATAAAATGAGAGGAAAGTCAGGATGTTATAAAACTTTGTATGCAACAGTCATAATTTATAATCTATTAACTAATGAAGCTCATCAGCTGATTGCTTTTCGGTATAAAATGTTCAATTTTGTAAAATACTGCAATATACAGAAGTAAATTTACTTGTATGGATCTTTTCAAAGTCAGTCAAAAAGAACGTAAGTCTTCGAAAAACTAAGTAATAAGCGTCTTTCGGCTATTTTAATGGAAATATTGATATGAAATTCTGCATTTTTATTATTAGTTTTTAATATATGACAACTAAATAGAATCCATTGTAAATAAGATTTGTAAACCTATGTATATCTAACAAAGCAGTTAATACGAAGTTGCACTGAAAAGTTGTCAGTGAGACTCACTTGCCAAATTCTGATTAATTCTATTTGGAATGGCTCCGTATACATTCCAAGAACTTTTCAGCAACCTCTGTAGGCATAGGATCAGATCAAGTTTTCGAATACAGACCAAAATAAAAATACATAAAGTTTAACATAGATTTAATAAAATCATAATCTTTTACTAAGTCCTGTTTTTGTTTTTCTCTCATTAGCGTCTTCGTTATAAAACCAACAAACCCTATACGTCCAACGAAACTCACTTCGAAGAGTTAACATCGCAATAGCAACATTCTCTCATGAGAATCGTTATTATTCTTCCTGAAATAAATGCATACAAAAATATGCATACATGCCTACACATTCTTTATCCTTTCTCCACCCCCCCATATATATATATATATATATATATATATATATATATATATATATATATATATATATATAGATAGATAGATAGATAGATAGATAGATAGATAGATATATGGGACGGAAAGACAGGAAGTGTCTTATTTTTATAAACATACACAGGGACATAGAATAAAAGAAGATACGAGAGTTGGTGGCGTTTTAAAAACTTGCATTTTAAATAACCTGTTTTCATGAGACCATGAATCATGTACATTGGAAAAGAAGAGAAATGAATTATAACTGATTATTACACACATGAATAAATAAATATACTATGTATATTTATTTATTCATGTTTGTATATGCTGTCGTAAGCAAAATATTTTAAAATTAAAATGGTAATCTTCTTGATTTTGGGTGTTTGATACTTCAAAAGTTTATCACTTAGGAATTAAAACAATATTTTACATATTTCTCTTTCTCCGTCTATTACCAATTCACACATCTTGACCTTTCCGATTTTAAATTCCCATGTGCTAAATTTATCTCCTCAAAATTGTTCTTCCAATTATTTTTATTTACATCTTGTATTTCTGTTTTTATTTTGAATTATTTCGCGATATTATTTAATATCTTGTTTTCTGTCAATACATAACGCATAGATGTGAATCTGTCCTTGTATACATGTATGTACATACGGGCGTTGTATAGCGCTCTGTGTGTGTGTGTGTGTGTGTGTGTGTGTGTGTTTGTGTTTGTGTGTGCGCGCGCGCGTTCTTGCATGAATGTATTTCTTATGATTTTTCCCTTTTTTCCTTTTTCTCACTTTGCGCTCTACAAACCTTCATCGTCATCGTCATTTCATTGTCTTACACACTGTTCCCCTACTTCAGCTTTTATGTTGTCACTATCACCACCTAAACCCTCTTCATCATCCCTACTACAAGCTTTTCCTTCTTCCTTCCTTTAACACTCTCACCTTCGGCCATTTCATCACTCTCCTACTTCCCTTTACTTCCATCACCAATGTTCTGGTCCCAGCGTTGCTCCGGTTCTACTGCTGCCTCTGTGCTGGTGATGAAAACACGACATAGTCAGTCAGTCAAAAACAAACTCCCGGAGGAAGAGTAGCCAACTCTTCCCACGTCTGAATTTCTATCCTTTTCTCAATTTACTTTCCCTTTTATTTCCTTTCTTTCTCTTCATATCTCTATCTCCAATGCATACAAGTTTGACGTTTTTAACTTAGCTAACCAACGTTAGCCCAAGAAAACGGAATGAAAATTTGATGAAATCAGTTTGTGCCCATTGCAATTGAGGCATATTATTTCACGAGTTGGTTACTCCAACATTTTGGAGGAGATGAAAGTAGCGAGGAAGGGCAGTAACTTGCATCAAAGCCGGTCAGCAAAGGTCTGTGAAGGGGGCATTGCTCTCATGAGGGCGGGACAGAAAGGAACGAGGCGTCCAGTTCTGACCGAGGCCCCAGGTTGGTACTAATCAGTGCGACCCAGGTCAGAGCTTTATTGTCTCATCTGTTCGTTGTTGCCCTGGATCTGCGCTCGTGTCAATATGTCAACGCAAACTCACTCTCCTATTGGCACAGTTGCGATGCCAAATTTGCCCCGCAGGAGGTTCGCTCAAACGGACAACTCTAACGTCTGTTCAGCTCTTTACTGGTCTGACTGTTTCTGCCCGGTACATTCTGGGCACATTGCAATCAACCGGCAACATGAAAAATCAAAATGAGAATAGAAGGCACGATACATTGTAGAGAAGAGAGATAAAGAAGCTTAACGAAAAAGCGAATGGCACAACTGCTGTTGCTGGTAACTGAGAGACAGACAGGCTGGCACGTCAGATAGATTATTCGCATTTTGTACATAGATTTCTTATCCAACTCCAAATGAAGTAATACACTCATAGATTATGCTATGTCAGGCAAAACACGAAAATAGTAAAACTGAATAGAATTAGGAAAAGGAATGAGCAAAGGGTATGAGTAAGAAAATAGAAAATAGACAAAAATTACGATAAATATGCAAATTGGATTGAAGAAAAAACAAAAAAATGTTAGGAGAAACTTATAGAAAGTATGAAGTCAATTTATTCCTTTTCTGAAAGGATTAGCATTGCCATGAACAATTTTCCTTGTTCTGTACATAATGATTCTCTTTTTCAGTTTCTTTCTCAGTTCCATTTTTTCCATACTCAGTGTCTTTCATTCTTATAAATGTGTGAGCTTGGATGTCTGTGTGTGTCTTCTTTTTCCAAGGTTTCTGTTGCAAAATGTCTTCCGGGTCTTATTCGGGTAATAATGAGCAAGATGACATCATCACAGAATGACATATACTTCAATGGGATTCTGATCCAGTCCCAACAAAGGCATTCTGTACCAGCAACGTCAAATGTTGAAATTTGCAAGCCAAGACACAACTCCAGTGCAGAACTAAGCAGACAAAATGTGATTCTTATCTTTGGTAACATTTTCCGCAACTTAGAATTCGCATATAAATATATAAGCAAGTGACAAAGATCTTTTTTATTTTTAACACAAGTAAAATGAACATATAAGAGGTTATTTTTAATGTTGATTGGAAAACTACTGACAAGGATGTAATAAGTTACTGTTTATATTTACTGTTAAAATGTCTATTGTTAATATTATCTATATTCTTTAGAGCCATATCTGAATTATTTACAATAGTTTATATACACGACATTAATATACATTGCGTATGGAAACGCTCTTACTCGTAGTTTTAAGTGTTAAAATCATTTGGACTTAAAGCCAAAAATATAGCAGCAACAAATACGAGCTTACTCTGGAACAGGAACTGAGAAAAAAACTGAAAAAGAGAATCATTATATACAGAACAAGAAAAATTGTTCATGGCAATGCTAATCCTTTCAGAAAAGGAATAAATTGACTTCATACTTTCTATAAGTTTCTCCTAACTTTTTTTTGTTTTTTCTTCAATCCAATTTGCATATTTATCGTAATTTTTGTCTATTTTCTATTTTCTTACTATAACAGTTTTTGGTTATAATCATGGTTATAAAAATGTTATTTATATCATTGATTAATAATTTTTGACAAACTATGAACTCTGAAAACAAATATAGACAGAAGTGCCACAACTGACAGTAGTTTTATATATATATTCATACACTATGTCAGTTATGCAAGTTTGTGATTTCACACTAATTTGGCCATTAACTAAGTGATACAGATAATTTTTCAAAATTATTTATGCTATAAATATACAATTAGCTGATAATATCTGTTTTTATTAGAAATATTTACAATATCTCATTTGGTGACATGAGGATTTATTACACATCTCGATGTTTGTTCATCGTATTGTAAATAAATATTTATAATAGTATAGTTATTGATATTTATTTTTTAATTTCAGATATATAAAGGTTGCTATGGGTTGTAAGAAAAATAAAAAACTCCCATCACTCAATAAATTTATAATATTTTGTTTCTTTTTTCAATGATGGGAGCACAGCGTGAGAAATTACGAAAAATTGAGCAGAGATTTTAAAAGTTTTGAAAAATTGACAAGATAACAAAAAAAAAAAAATGGCTTTAAGAATGCTAGAAAACAAATTTTAGGAAAATTAAGACGCTATTAAGAAAAGTGAATTGAACAGTAATAAGATATTTGAAGAAATTACTTTTGCAAATATAGAGAGAAAGAAAAGATGCACAATAATAAGAACATTGGCTGAAGACTTGAAAGAAGCCAGCCAACCACCTTTAAGTAAACATAACAAAGACAAACGCGTAAGTACATGGATACTGATTCATCAACATTACATTTTAGTGATAAATGTAGAGCTACATTACATGCTTCAATGTAATAGTCAACCAACATAACTTAAAAGACAACAACGGTGAGTGAGGTGAAATAATGTTTTCGGCTAATGTTTTATGTAGTAAAATTACAAGTTTCTTCAAAATGATGTTGATGTCAAAGAATTATTGTAAGTTCTTAGAAAAGATATATTTGAAAGATACATGTTAAAATAAAAAAAAAACTTTAATTCTGTTCCTGCAATAAAATGTTGCTTCAAATTCAGTAAAGCTGACGATTGCCGACCTTGCTAAAATATGTGTTGAAGACACCGAATAAATGGAATGGATACCAGCTGATCCAGATATAAATCTGATAGAAATCATGCGGTCCATCATTAAAAGGAATGTACATGAAAATAAAAAAAATAATATTCTAAGGTCTTTGGGGAGCAATAAAAACTGCGACAGAGCAGAAAAATTAACAAAATCAATGAACAGAAGACTTATAAATGTTATCGAATGCCAATATGAAATTAATGATTTATTAAGTTATATAATACATTGTATTAATCAAAAATATATTTCTTTAGTTTATTTCTTTTGGCTTTATTCATAAATGATGAATTCATATTGCATTTAGTTTATTAGCTTAATAAAAACTGATTCCCTCAAGATACTAAAATACTGAATATCTTCTGGATAGATATTAAAAGATGAAACTGGCTTGGTTTACTGCTCATATAAATATACAGTCAGTCCGTTATGTACCATGCGTGATACACGCTTAAGCGATCATGTATTTTTCGATATATGACTGACGAGGTAGATTTTATCTCGCATTAGGTTGCTAATTCTTTCTGCGGTAGACCAGTTGCCATCCAAGGCTATAGAACCTCCGGTCTGTCCTGCAATTTACACATAGCTGGGGGGATGGAGAAGAAGAAAATTCATACCATTCCCAAGGGCATTAGCAGGTAATTGAGTGTAATAGATTCGACTGGAATTCGAACTCGGCTCTCCGATTCCTCAATCCGAGCCGCTACTCCACCATTACTCTACCGTGCCTCCTTAAATATACAATAACAATTTTACATTATAAAATATATATATATATATATATATATATATATATATATATATATATATATATATATATATATATATATATATATATATATATATATATATATATATATATATATATGGGAAAACAATATATACATAAGTGGACACTGAGATTAACACCATGTCCACTTTCATATTTGTATTTACACACGTTCTATCATTGATATTGAGCAATTTTATTTATAAATATAACATACCTTAAAAGTATACTTTTATCAAATATATATATATATGTATATGTGTGTGTGTGTGTGTGTGTGTGTGTGTGTAAATTGAGACATATCTAAATGTATCTGAAAAGACAATATTCATAAATGAAATGATAAAAATAAAACTTTTATGCTGACTTGAGGAACTTTATCAAAGCAAATGTAGAAATTTTATTTAGAGATCTATATTTATACACACAGAAAAACTAATGTTGAGAAAAATAACAATATTGGTTCAATTTTGAATTAGTGAACGTTCTAAAATATTCGAAAATCTTTAAGGAAAGCAACAATAGAGGATGCTAAGATACGTAAATTATTGACATGTTCTTTAACGAAAATGAATTAATGTTATTTTCTCTTTGTATAAATGCACGTTTTTAAATAAGATTTCTACATTTGCCCTGATAAAGTTCCCCAAGGTCATTTCTTTTATTATTATTTAAAATTTACTGTATTTATAGGAGAAGAGTGCTCAGTGTTATTTCAGATGTGTTTGAAGCTTCGATAAAGTTTTTTTATTTGATAGGTTGTTAGATAATCTGTTGTTGATAGAGAGTGGAATTTGTTTAATCATACTGGGTGATTGGGTGGAGGATATATGCAAGTAAAGTGGAAGGTCATTTTTCTGGACAGTTGAAATAATACATCTGTGAAAATTTAAATTTATTTGGAAGAAATCTACCAAAATTTCAAATGAAATACTCTAAAATTTACACCGAAGTCACACTACAAATCATAAAAAAGTCACAAAAATACTACTATACTACAAACATCTACAAAATTTCAGTAAACAGCAACTGCATACAGACTAACATACATAAATATAGAAAACTACTGCATGATCCAAAAGAAATCCATAAAAATATACATTGGAATAACAGAAGATTCACAGAATCAGAGAAGATACTCAAAAATATATGGAAGCTCAAAAACACACACCAAAATTACCTGGGAAAACAGTACCATCTTATAACATACCTTAAAACATATAACCTTTATGTGTGGGAGAAAATAACAATAATCACCTTTCCAGAACAAGACAAAGTCCTAAACAAAAGAACAGAGCTCATTTTCAAATGCAGACATTAAAATAAATTCCTGTTCTGCTATCGACAAAAAAATAATTATTCAAGTGACTAATTAAAATGCTATGAAATAAACTTGTAAAAAATTATTTCATATGGAAAAATTTAGGATAGAAAAAATATACCTAAAAAATAAATGAAATATATAAATAAATTGAATAATACATTTCAAATATTAAATAAATAAAATACGGCAGTTAAAAGTAATGATTATAAATAACCTAAATGATTATCTCTAAACAAAAGAACTAAGAAGGATTTCCTATTTCCCCCACTTCCCTTAATTCCTCAGTGTTTAACTCAAGGAGTAGTGGCACATAGTCTGAATATAGCTTGAGGTGTGAAGCTAACAGTCACCATGCGATCTTGATTCCTATGTCCACATTATATATATATATATATATATATATATATATATATATATATATATATATATATATATATATATATATATATATATAATATAATTATTATTTTCATTATAAAAGATTATAATAAAAATGTTCCGTTCTTTCTCTCATTTGTATATATATGAAGAAATACAGTTTTAAGGTGTGCCATATTTATGGGATAAAGAGCTCAATATCAGAAATAGAGCGTATGTAAATATAAAAGTGAACATCTAAAAATATATGTATGTAAATATAAAATATGTAAATATAAAAGTCAACACTCAGATGCGACAGCCTGTTTCATGCTAGACTCAATCGTCAGGCCGCTATCACACGGAGAATTTGTGAGGTTATCAACTTAATATGTCAGTAATTCTTTGTGATAAGCCAGTTTCATTTCTTAGTCTTTCTAAGACTATCTAGTTGGACAACATTTCTCATGTATATATTTTTTAAACTATGTAACATTTACGCTCAAAAATTGCTTTGCTTCCCAGATCATTTGGGGGTGTAAATAAATTTAGCGAAATTATTTGTTGTCCCGAAGGTAAAATAAAATATTCACTATATTTAATAAATCTAATAATAATTCATGTTATATTAAAAGAACTATTTCTTATATAAGCTGAAGGAAATACATATATATTTTTCACTAAATATTTTTATCTGGAAGGTTGTGATAAATGACATTTTCAACCGATGAATAATAAACGAATATATGGATGTAGTCTTTATTAGCTGTCACGCTCTAGTTTATTCTACGGGCAATTCATCGCACTAAAATGTTTACATATCATTGGAAGTTGTAAAACTTTTAATATTGGATGATTGGTAAATCGTAATTTATTAATTTTTACCTTGGTTTTTATATCAGCAGCTTCTATATTTATAAATACAAAGTTTTGATGGCTGAGTATTTTCCTCCAATATAAGGGGATTCGATCTCTGCGAAAGTGCATATATCTTCTTTATTAAGAATTTAGATTGACCAAGCCGGTAGACATCAGTTAGACTGTGTAAAAACAGTCATATTTACAGACGCGTCTATTCAGTATAAACGTTGTACGCTGTTCAGATACAACAAAATAGAACATATCTTATAAATTTAAATTATTTTGGTAAAAATATCGTTTTTCATATACATTTGGGCACATAAAACTTCATTTTACATATCCCCTGAATTCAGTGCGACACCCAACAGAGCGTAAAGTAATACTTTACACTTACTTTTATTTTCTGTTTTTAAGGAAAAATTACTTTCTGTTGTTGATTCCATATCATGGTAGCTTATGAACAGGAGTTGTGATACTGGCACATTATCTAATGGACAGGAGCATTGCAATGGCCGAGTTTCAGTAAAGTGGATATACAAGTTGAACGAATATAAAAAGGAAACAAGTCTGAGAGCTCTTTAGAGAATAAGCCATGGAATTATTTAATTGACAGGAATGAAAATGCACGGTCTTGTACTAATGTTTGGAGATGACTGGTCGGAGATGGGTAGTTGATTAATAATACAATCACATTGTTTTCGGCGCAGCATTGACACAATTGTCTGATATGTGAGAAGAGTATTCCGTTGCAGATATAATCTGGGCTTTGTTGAAGGTGAGAAATTGAGCCGGGCTGAAGTATTGATAAGAATCCCAATTTCCTTGGGGCATACTTCGCTATTTCTCTGATATGCTTCGGCCGCCAGGAAAAGTCCTTGCATACAGCGACATTAAGCATATAAAGCGTGTGTGATTGAAGTTGCGGAAAGTAGACAAGAGTATTGACAGCAGTGACGCATTTTGGTGTATTTACCAGATATGTAAATGATTAGTAAAAAAAATAAGAAAAACTTATTATAGCCAATAATTTTAATTCACGCTCTATTCAATTTTTGTATGACCAACTGAGATTTTCTTTTTAAAGAAAAATAATAACAATATCAAATTTGTATACGTGGAAACAATAATGATTTTACTCGGGTAATTTTGAAAGAGATGGCAAATGTCTTTGAATATAAGAAAAAGAAATAAAACGCATGATCATTTTTATTCATGCAGATGCAAATAATAATGGTAATAATGTGTATGTTAAATTCAAAACGCAATGAAATATTTCAGACACCAAAAAGGCCAATAGTATTATCAAATTATATGATGACTGTAACATAAAACACGTATGAATGACACAACACACTCTTTTAAAGTGCATGTGTCAGTCATTTTCGTACATGTATACAAATCATCATACAAGTTAATTGGTCATCAATGAAAAACAGTATCAATTTTGATGTTATCTAACATAATGATTATAAACATTATTTTTTTAAAATCTTATAGGAATTAATTACAGTGTTATTCATTCAAAGCAAGGAATATTCGTTTCCTTTATATTCTAGAAGGGATTAGAAAACTTAGATTCTGGGTAGTACGCACGGTAAGATAGCACACATTCGATCTATATAAATTCTATATTGGAAATAAAATTAAAACCATTATTTCATAATAGCTAATAATAATAATAATGATGGTACATTGCTATAAATCATGTCAGAATAAACAAAGAAGAGAGAAAAAAAAGACAAAGACAATATAAGTATATTGATTTAATATTTATTTAGTTTCAAGAAAACACATAGCAGTGAAATAGAGCGAGGACAGTAAAACATACGATAACATGGTTGTTTATTTAATTTTTACAATAATTCAAGATTATTTATTAGCAAAATAATTCAGAACTATAACTTTATTTTATCAGCAAAACAAGTTTTTTCTATTGGAATCTGTTTAACAGTATCATTGAATCCAATCGTTCATTGTATAACAAATTCATTCCGCGTTTTTGATTATAAATTTCCATAGATTCATTTATATTTGTATTTCGATGCCCAATTAAATTGTTTGCATAGGAAGTGTGTGCGTACATCGTAAATTGTAACTGCGAACGTCGTTTTGACAGAAATGTAACAAACTTTATAAATAATCACATCTGATTTGTTCCATCACGATCAATGAATTGATTATTTTTTGTCGTATTTATTTTCCCTTTACATATTAAAGTGATCAATTAAGCTTGAAAACATTTTCAGTTATATTTTTAATGTTTTTCGTACATATTTTATACGTTAACGTTTACTACTACTATTTCAGTTATGTGCTGTTTACATCAAATGCTTGATAATTGTGGCTGAACATTGATTAACTATTTTTTTCTCAAATCACCAGTACCTTGAATTGCAAATTTTCGATACTTTTATGCTGTTTTATGTACAGCTATACTCGAGCCAAATATTATGACCATGTTCTAAAAATTTTCGGGTAAAGTCTTTGTGATTATCTTTACATTGTACTCCACTGGAAGAGTGGTGTTTCCTTTTTTATTGTGGGCTAAAATCGCTGATCTGCTTCCCAAATTATTTTAGTGTTTTTATTTTTTAAAATTGTCCCTGGTTTGGGTCTATATCATTTGTTTACATGGTCGAAACCATCTGGTTTGCACAGTTCTTTGTTCACGTTGTCTGAACTGTCCCTAAACTGTCAAGCTTGCTCTTGTCTTCCTTTTCAGCTAGCATGCTGCATTCGCTTATCATATGGTTTACTGATTCATTTTTTATTCACGAAGACGACGTTTGTTTTTTTTTTCAAAGGTTTTATTTATTATTGTTTTGATATAACTGGTCATAACATTCTTTACTATACATTGATGATTCTATATCTAGTTTCAGGTGTCATTTGACTAACTACGTCCATGACTGCAATTGGTTCTGTCTTTTACCATCTCCATGGAGGGATTTCCTTATTAATTTTTCTTTTTTCACTTGATTCGTCAATTATTATTATTATTATTATTATTATTATTATTATTATTATTATTATTATTGTTGTTGTTGTTGTTGTTGTTGTTGTTAAACTTTGAGATATTTTATTTGACTGAATAATTCAAATTTTGATTCCAAGATGTATCATAAAACATAGGTACAAAATATGCTGCATATAGCATTCGTTGCGTCTTTTTCGCCATGAAATAATAATCTTTCAGTTGTTTATAAGGATTTTGTTTTCACTTCTTTTTTTCAACCATTCTTTATAAATAACTATTCCATTTTAACAAATAACATCATTTAAATTAGTAGAGCGTTAATGAACAATATTTGCAAAATTGTCACATGGAATAATACCATTATGATTGCTACTGTTATCGGGTGTTAATTGCATATATTTGAAAGTCGAAATAGGCATTTCTGATAACCTGGAGCTTAACAGATCACAGCGCCTTGCAGTCAGTCCTGCTGCTTCCTACATATTTTCTGCCTGTTCCCTGTTAGCTAATTTGCATTCTTTCTTCGAATTCGTCCATTCGCCAGAAATGGGGAAAGGAAAATATCTGAACGATATTAGTTTTGCAACGAATTATTATTTTGAATCGAAATGTTCTTGTATAAGAAACAAGTAAGGTTTTTTTCTTGATTTTTGTTGAAAATATGGGCAAATACCCACCCACACGCTCGAGCGCGCACACACACACACACACACAGACACGCACACACACACACACACACACACACACACACACACATACTATATCGCTTTTTAATAATAATTTCCTTAATGGATTTCTATATTCTTCCACTTTGTAGCAGTTTGCTATTTTCAAATGTTAAATACGACATTTGCAAAATCATAAACTGATATCAATTATAGAAATGTAACAGATAGTTCATTTCTAAATAAAAATTTGAAAACTTAATTTCTAATTAATATTTCTGAAAATTACTATTGAATCATGTATATATATATATATATATATATATATATATATATATGTGTGTGTGTGTGTGTGTGTGTGTATGTATGTATATATGTATACTACTTTCTAAAATATATGCGCTGTATTATGAGAAATTGCACGTGTAATAGTTATCCCATCTAATTTCAGGATCTTTATAATTATAATTCAGATAAAAGTTTGGTTAAAGGATTTCTTTAAGGATTAAAAACCACTATGTTTCGGATCATTTTTCTTGTTTCCGGTACATCTTTAAGTATTCATTATCTAATGTCTGAGTACTTTCAGCTTTCATAACTCATTATCAATGAGTTTTTGTTTTTTTGTACTACGCCAGTTTGATTTTCAGATATTGCTTCTTGCATCTTTATGTGAAAATCTATGTTATCGTTCCTCTTTTTTCTGAAATGTATTAAGTTGGTTTGTTCAGAAATTTGGTAACATTTTGTTGATATTGGGTTGTATCATTTAATTCTTGTAGTCTCTTTTTACAGTTTATGCAATATAGTATTTTGGGGTCATTGATAAAGTTTTGTCATATTTCTTACGTTTTTGTTCGAGTTGGTTGGGTGATATACGATTTAATTGAACTATTATCAGATAAGTCACATGTTAATCGGCGCGATAATGTAGTGGTTGTGAAAACCAATCTACATATTATTTGAATTATGATTGTGTATAAGAAATTGAAGATAAACGTTTAAATCCAACAAGAAAATTTAGTGTAAATGTTATCTGTGAAGGAAATTTTTTATTGGGGAATATATTTTTTTACTTCGACTCTATATATTTTCATTGAAAAATGAATAATTGCAATTATTCACGCATGTCATTATTACAGAAAAAAATGAAGTATCTTGTGCCACAGAAAAAAACATCGCTAACAAGATAGGAGTACTTGAATTGTGTCAGCACTTTATTTATAAAACATAAACATAGAACAGCCATATTCCCGTCTGCTAATTCCACGATTTATCATCTTCATAGTTTAAAAAATATCAAAAGTATAACAGAAAGATATCGATAATAGTTGATGATGGTCGATAAGAAATGAAAAGGAAACAAGATTATTGACAAAAATTAATGTTTATGTATTTCATGAATTAATTTTATTCTTATCGATTTTTCCTTGGCTCACATCGCTGAAAGGGAATGCCTTCAATTTAAGATACAACGTAAATACAGTTATGATTACATGTATTAACTTGTATTTGTCACATAACAGCCTGCAGATTAAACTTGATTGTTTAATGGCAAAAATCATTGCATTTGTAGGTGCAAATTTTATTGTCTACATATGTGCAAATTAGAAATCCCTTTACCATAACTATTCATATGATAAACGCATAATAAATAAAAACGTTTATATCAAGAGAGAGAGAGAGAGAGAGAGAGAGAGAGAGAGAGAGAGAGAGAGAGAGAGAGAGAGAGAGAGTAAGAGAGAGTGAGTGTGTGTGTCAGAGAAAACAATTACAATAATTATAATAAAATTGTTTTATTAGAAAAACAGGTATTGAAGCGAAGATAATGGAGAGAATGTAAATTAAGTTTAGTTAATAGATACAGATGACGCGAGCCAAAATGGTTGAGTGATATACTTAGATATAATTTTATCATTAGGACAGATTTTAATACATTGATACGAGCTTTATCTATTAGGAAAGGAGGTTATGAGAGTTATTCATCTTAGCCACACATACATAATTGTGTGTATATGAATCAGTGGATGAATTCAAGCATAGATTTGACAGATATAAATTTGTTTAATTAAGTATTAGAATATTTTGAAAATAATGTAAGTTTTTAAGAAATTCCAAATCAATATAATTATTCTAAATTAAAATATTCGATTGGATAAATATGGAATCAATTTTAATATTGTGCATCCTTTGTCTTATTTTCTATAAAAAACAAATGCATATATCATTTTTTACTTCATTCGCATTAATCGAAATTAATATATGGAACTTAAAAGACTTAAACATTAGATATTTTATAAGAAAAAATATATCAAGTTTTTTTTAACATATTCATTCACACATTTTCACGTATATCCAGAAACTATGTAAATTGTTAATACAGGGATTTATCAGCTTCAAAAATATCAATATATATATATATATATATATATATATATATATATATATATATATATATATATATATATATATACTTGTTTTGAAATAAATTACATTATTCTAATAAGCTATTATAATATTGATGCAATAATTTTATGAAATTCTAAAATATATAATCATTATTCTCGTAAAGAAACAAAAAATATAAATACCATAATGAAAATATTTTGTTTTCAATGTTAGTGTTACTTGGTCGCAATAACATAAGTATTAAAACTGTTAGACAGCTGGTCTAGTTTTTAAATAATAGTAATTTCTTAGTTTAAAATATATCTTGATATTTTCTATCTTGTAAATAATTTACAATGGCATTAGCTTTTGATGCATTAGTATGACAAATATCACCAATGTCTTTTTTATCGACAAAAAATTCAAAATGTGTTTAATAATTTACGTTAATTATGTCCTTATACTTTGATGTATTGTTTTATTTATTAAAACGCTAATACAGTTTTATAAACTGATTTATATTTCAGTGTTTACTGAAGCTAAAAATTATGAAAGAGTTTTCATACTGAGATTTGTATTTTCAAAGATGTTCTTTTTCCCCTAGTGGCAACAACAGCGTCCAAAGTTTGGGAAGCCAGACAATGCAAAAGATAGGGCTCAGGGCTTTTGTACAATTCTGTTGTGATGCTTAGCAGCTGTGAGGCTGAAGACTGAAGACTGGCCACATTAATTCCTCTATGCCTTTAAACAGTAACAAAAATAAAAAAATAAAAAAAAATAAAACAAACCTTTGAATTTCAAGATATGATGTCGATGTGAAAAATGTTACGGCTGGTTTAAATATTTGAAATTGCTCGTGTCATTTGGCCATCAAAGAGCTAAACATTAAAGCTGAACAACACAGAAGGCTTCCTGTCTCATCATAATACTAACTATCTCTTTATAGATACGAAACATTTTATTGAAAAATTACATATCAAAATTACAATGTTAATTAACTTAAAATCCCTTTAGCAAGAAAAGTTATCAGCATTTTTCAATGCTATTTAAAGCATACACAAAGTTTTAGCATGATATTAACAGCTGATTTAATATTTTCATTTGTTTAAATTTTAATTCACAATATGTTCGATAATATTTTATTGATAACTGTTTTATTAGTTCTACAATCTATAAATTCCGTTTATTAAACGCTTAATTTGTAAATTTTTTTAATATTAGCAAATAATTTAGAAAGAAATGCGAGGGGTTCTATGGGAGTAAATTATATGGGTCTTTTATTTTGTTGCGATTTCATTTAGCAATTGCACATATAAAATGAAAATAAAATGACATGTTTTGGAAATCATAAAATAGATCTTGCGTGTATCACAAATTTTACTAGTCCATGAATTGCAAGTCCATAACTTTCATAAATACTGTCGAATATCGAATTAATTAAAAAATTTCAGTGATTTTATAAAACGTCAAGATAAAATAATTATCTTCAGTGATGGTAAGTGTTACGCAATGAAAATGATTTTCTTATTTCGTTTCTCTAGTGGAAAATGTTAAAGGCGTGCAAAATAGAATGCATAACTGAGAATAGAGAATAACAGGCACTGCGTGACGATATGTCACAATGATATGATAGCAACTGATTAATATTTTATTAATAATTCAAGAAATTCAAATTTTCCTGGTTCAGTTTTCAATCGACGAGAACGTTATTAACTGAAAACAGTCAAAATGATTCTTTTATTTAAGTTCTTTTTTATTTAAGTATGTTTTACTAGATTATTTATTAAGTTCAAGCAAGTACATGTTCATAATATAAATATTGTCTTTAAAGCGAATGAGAAATTTTAAGCATTGATTCTTGAATAATTTCATTCTCAAGTCGTATCAAGGTAGAAGCTAAAATGAAGAGTGAATAAAATATAAAGCTCAGTATTTAATTACAAATAATTATTGTAGTTTTAGCTGTTTTAATCAAACACCGTGTCATTAATAACTTAATGCATAATAATTATCATGTAAAAATTTTAAATAGATTTCTTATTGAATTTAATGTCTATTCTTCTTAATTTAAAATCTTTATAACTTTTTGACTAAAATTTAAATTAAAAGAAAACGTTCATTGAATTAGGATATATATTTGATAACTTCTGAAATACTTGCCACACATTTTAATTATTTGTAACTGTTTAACACATACCGTAAAAATGAGAGCAAATATGACATTTAGATTTTAAGTTTTTATTTTATTAGGTTTTTAAGAAATCTTTCTTGTCACTTCCCGACTTTGTTAGCATGGACATCATTTTCTTCACAATATGTCCTGTGCAAGATTAAAAAGTGTCTGATATTACAGACAAAAATACACACACACACACACACACACACACACACACACACACACACACACACACACACACACACACACACACACACACACACTAATTCATAGGTTTATATTACAATCGAATTGAAACCCAAATGCTTTAAATAGTATCACTTTAAAGTAAAGTAAAAGTAACGAGTGACGACGTTTAGTATATAAAGTATGTGACTGCTGTCATAAAGCAATAAGCATTATTATAAAAAAAATAAATGTATCTTTGCTGGGATAAAAGTAAAAGCGAAAAATGTACATTTTTCAAAACAATCATATATAAAGAAAAATAAATATAATATTTTGATCATATGGAAACATTTACAGTTCTATAATGTGCTATATTGAACACAGCAAATTATTAATTTAATGACTTGGTACGTTTACACAATAAATGAGATGAAGGCATATCGCATTGCTTATATATTATTTTCTTAGAATAAAACATTATCATGGGTCATCCATTGGATTAAAAGCACCATTCGATTTATGAGGACATTTTTATTTGTTTACATAAATGACATCTGAAATTGAGGAATCGATTCCAACATGACTTTTGTGTTATCGCCAAGAAACACTTCTCTTTCTCTATTTGGCTGTCGATTGCAGTAGGCATATTGGTAGAAAGCCTTCCAACCTTTTTTATGTACAACGCTTTAATCATATTGGTCTACAATTCAGTGAAATGTCAGATAGAGAGAAAAAAATATCCATTATTCAGAGGAAGGAAACCCCATTAACTCAATTTTCAGTCATTATTGAGTTTCCATGACAACGGAGTACTTTCCTTGAGGGGCTGTAGCACCATTTCTTTGACGGTGTGTGAGGAGTGATTGACCAACTGGAAACACCAAAACTGCAGTTGGCGTTCTAAGTCTATAAAGCATACTTAGCTATGGAAAACCCATGTTTACTAAAGAAAAATAAAACGATTTTGGGATGGGTTCGTTTCACATATTATTTCAATGTAAAAGTTGTTGCTACACTATGTACTAAATTTGAAAAATATAAGGCAAGGAGAGAAGAAGAAGAAGACTACGTATATAATCTATATATACATGCGTAATTTGGTAATGCATTGTCTTACATATCTGTATACAGTCTTTCACTCGTTTTATCGCTTATTTAATGTTATCGGGCATTATTCCAGTATATTTCCCCAGGCAGTTTCCGGGTAAGAGAGCAACTGCACTGTTTAATGGTTTTTGTTCCAGATAGAGAAAGACATAACAGGGCCAATAATGAATGAAATCATGTCTACTTTACATATCTGAAAATTAGTTTTAATATTGCTCACTTACAGTATGAATCCATCATTTGTCCTCAACAAATAAAACATTTTGTTATTGGTTCTAATAGTTGTTTGGTGTATCTGCCTTTGCTTTCATTAATGTCAGCAACTTATTATTTTTATAGGAGAAAACTTTCAAAATTCATGGACATAATCTGAATTACTCTCTGTATCAACAAACTATGTCCTATATTATGTGAAAAAATATCTATGTATGTGTGCTAAAAACTTTCTGGTTTCGCCCATTTCCAAAAAATATGACCAAATATCCAAAAATTACATTTAATTTTAAACTCCTTCTTAGTCAGTTGTTCTTGAATAACATTAATTACCAGGATATCTGTATCAACATCGACCGTTTTATTTCGGTAATTAGAACAAGTCTCATTGAATTTAACCAATCAAATTTTTGGTGAAAGTATTTAATAACTAAAATGTCACATTTGTAAACATAAAAATGAATGAGCAAAATGCTTGTCTCGTCGCAATTTGATTTTCAAATTGTTTGTTGGGAAAATATTTTTTATATCTTTAAACTTCTAGTTAGTGTTATGAATTTTATTTGCTGTGTATTCGAACTTAGGAATAATGACTGCATTCAAACTAAAAGCAGATCAAAATATTTACATACTGAATGAAAAGATACGATAATTTTCTTTGTATGATTAAATGTACAAGTTTTCCTTCAAAATAATATTTTATCAAATATATGAATTTGTACACGCAACGGCAATATCTTGGTAATTCTAATTCTCACAGAAGTAGGAGGACTTATCATTTTAAGCTGTAGATTTCAAATGTGCAGAAAATTTTAAAACTTTTCTTTTTCAGGTAATATATAATTTGAGAATCAGTTATTCATAAAAATAAAGTTCTAATTTGGATAGTTGTTCTGAAATTTTACATAAAAATAATTTGGCCTAATCATTATTCCGGTTATTATCACAAATTAAGATAGTCGTAATTTTGATAAGGAAACTACACGATTTATTATTTTTCAATCAATACCTTTAAAAGAAAACTAAATCTGAAATAGTGAAAGTTTGAAAAAGCTGCCTAAGGAAAATAGAAAATGTCTTTCAATGTTTTTATAAAAACTGAAATATTCCAAATTACGGGAATTGATCACACCTGATAAGATTAGAAACAGCAGTCCCCCAAAAGTAGCATCAACAAAACAGCCACAATTGCATCAACATATACCATAATGATTATATTAAAACTTAAAACAGCGCCAATAACGCTAACAACGATTATATTTGCACATCGTAGCTAGCAATTGCAACAACAGATGCTATTTTCTTGCGTATCTGCTCGTAATATTTTGACCCAGTGCCTCGGATTTGCTGTAAAATTATGCTAAAAACTGGAAAGAATAAATAAGGAAACTCCAGAAGCTATGGCGTCACAGACTACTCGCTGTACTTGCAGAATGTGCCTGTGCACGCGCCTACACTACTTGTTCAGCAGGTGCGTTCAGAATTTCTCATTATTGACGCACCAAGGATGATTTCCCTGTGGTATCACATTTTTAACATTTACTTTTCTGTTCTTTTTTTTTGTTAGTCACTCATCATTTTTATCCCTTCATCTTTCAATGTCTGTCTTCCCTGTTTTTGGCTAATTCATCTCTCAAGAAAATTAACACAAGGCCTACTTGCTTCACGCCCTTCCAATCACATTTTCAGGTTATTTTTTTCTTTTTTCTTTCCGATTTCCACTATTTTTTGTCTCTGCCTTATTAGAACGTTTTCGCTTCAAATATTCTTCGTTCCGCTCACTTCATGTTCCTTTACCATGGACTATTTTTCACTTTTCAATATTTGATAAAACATCCATACATTCTTTAATCTGATATGATTACGATTGAATAGTATTTTAAATTAGATGTTTTAATAGTTTTTAAATCTCATAATGTAATTTTTTCTAAAATACTTTAAATGAAATATAGACATATATAATATATATATTTCGCATACCAATATAACAACTTTGAGTATTGGCAGAGCTACTTTAGCGAAGAAAACCCTTTTTATATTTCTTACGGGTGAACGACCAAAGTAATCTAGTTGTGTCATCATCTTTACAGGAAATATGGAACACTATCTAAAGGGAATTTCTCTAAATAAATCTTTATTTCTCAAACGTCTGAAACTCCCTAGCAATATCAAATGAAACAACACCTACACTGGACAATATAAAATGGAATAAACGGTTGCGATTATATTTAATAATACACTTGCAGATGCAAAAAGTTAATAATACAGCTGAAACAAAATATCAGACTTTTTAAACACACTGAATTTACTTGAAACAATAAGAGAATAAACAGAATACACTAAAATACAAATTACTTCTGAGTATAGGCTTTTATTTGAACGTTAAATTATGTGATATAAATCTTTTCTTTTTAAACGTTGACGATGCTCGACGATGAGCAGTTGATAAGGAACTAATCGATGTTTTATAGAAACTAGAAATAGTTGAAGACTCATTCTTTTTATCAAGTAGCTTTTATACTTTAAGACTATAATGTTAAATTTATCTTTCCTCAGAAAATATTACTATGCATGAAATAACAGTCAATACATAATGTAAATACAATACAAAAATACAGTTTATAAACCTTTAACAAAATCAGCTTTAAAGTAAAGAATATGATTTTCAAGATTTAACTGTATTGACACATTATTCATGTAAAAATAAAAAAATTCTAACGACAAATAATGCAGTAAGAATAAAAGGTTCGGGATTTATAAAATACTTGTATATATTTCTTTGATAAATAAAATGAAAATTATTCCTAAAATTACTCTTGACTTTTATCTTTTTTCATTTGCAATGTCGACAGTTTTCTTACTGATGAAACTGTAAAACAAATAATTAAAAACTAAATTTCACGTAATATTTTAACTTCTACAAACGCTTTCATGTAATCTTAACATTTCCGATATGAATCTCTCCCAAGAAACTACTTTCAAATTGTATTGTACTCCTCTCTATATTATGTGACTTTACATATCTCATAATAGTTTTATTTTTTATTTTTCCGTTAATCGAAACTGGAATGTCCTTACTTGAACAATGGTAAGCAATCTATAAATGAAATAATTTGTTTAGCTATTCTACATAGATAGTCATTACGTAAAAACTCACTCTCACTGAAACTATCGACAAGATAAGCAAAGCAAACACCGATGATTTCATTAAGATTTCATGAGAGACTAATTGCTAAGGTTTCACTCCTTGTACATCATCTTCAGATCTCATTCTAAGATTATCATTATTTGTTGTGTTTCTATTTTTGTACAACGCGCATCTTATTACAGTTTTGATTTGCAGCGTAGGAAATTACTCAGTTAAAAATCGAATAGCAATATATTTTCACAGAACTGCTATCAATACATAGAAATATTTTATATTTGACTTCTCCCACTTAAGATACAGATACATATTTTCAGTGATATTTTTTTTCAACTTATTCGTTTAGCTTGTTAAGCACCAGTACTTTTGAACACTTTTCTAACAGAAATTATTTGTTTATCATTAAATTATCTCGAGGCCTATCACAAATTTTCAGGCAATTTCGGGTTGAAGGCGAATAACATTCATTATTTTAATTGTCCTTTTACTTTATTCCGTCTATAAATATACAACTTTCTTTTCTTGTCTCAAAAAAATTACAAAAATTTTGAAATATTCTTTTTTATTATTCATTTGCTTAGGTTCCTTTGATTCAAAGTTTATAAATGAGTCATCAGATAATCATTTTGTTTTTTGATTTTTGTTCTTGTCGATTACACACTGAATGTGAGTTCATGAAACTTATGTTTGCTGTTAATATATTAAATAAAATAACTGTCACAAATCTGATTTTCTCCGAGAATACCTTTGTAATATATTGAAATCAGGATGCCAGCACCATAACTGTTTAACAGATTTTGATAAAATTTCATCGAATGAATATCTTCATAAAATTCCATTTCTAAATATATTGAATTATTAATTACTTGTGATATAAAGTTCTTAATGTAAAATGCTATGTAATCTTGACGTACATTTAAATCATGTTAGAAAATTACGACATTTTTTAATTTGGTCACGTGAAATTGCAACGCGTTATTTCATCATAGTACCATGGTATTCTGTGGCCAAGCACACACGCGTGTGCGCACACACACACACACATATATATATATGTATGTATATGTATGTATGTATGTATATATATATATATATATATATATATATAAGGTAATTGATTCGTTTGTATATAATCCGGGTAGATCCTAGTAATAGTCTATCTCTATGTTGAGGTAATTTTTGGTTAAACACTCAACCATATCATTAAAACATCTTCGAAATATAGCATTAACTCCATAACTGAAGCCATAGAAATCCTAAAAAATTAAGTACAGGTCGAAGGTGTTTTAGTATCACTTTTACTGGTATGTTGGTATGTTTCGACAACCTATTCACCAATATACTAGTCAAAGAAACAATAAATATAATAAAATTGTATACAAACATTCATCACTCCCTCACCAAAAATAAACACAATACTTAAAAAAGTAATTATAGCCCAAACCACAGAAGTTCCCTTCTACGACCATATAGGAAATATCTATACACAAATGGATGGCTTCATCATGTGTCCTTCTATCTCTCTAACAATGTCCCAGTTAAACCTAGAAAATGGAATGTTTTTAAATATTCCAAACTAAAAATCTACACTCACTATGAATTAAACAAATAATAGAATTCTTTTTCCTATATATCATAATCAATTAGTTATCAAAGTAATCAAGGGCCGATGGACACAGCTTTAGTAATGGGGGTTATTGATAATGTAGATAACTGGAAAATCATATTGTATCAAAGAGTAAGAATTGTATTGTTTTGAGTAAAAAATGAGATACTATTTGTTGTTTTTAATGTAAAAATAGATACGTATTGAAAATATTAATTTTTTACCAGTATTTGTTAAAGCTATATTTTTAAAAGAGAAACAATTGAATTGTTTTCACAGTGCTTATTCTACACACTTCACATTTACAAGTAATCATTTCAATTTATCTTAACTGATGACGTTTATTGGGTAGAATCTAAATAATTATGTCATTAAGAAAGGTCCTTTTATGGAATCATCTGTGATTTAAAAGTACCAGAATGCTCCAATAATAAATCTTAACATTTGGAAACTGTGAAAAAGAGAGCAAAAACATATTTGCCGATAATTAGACACGAACAGTTGTAGCAAAATGTGTAACAGTTTGAGCAAATGAATTAACCTGTTTTCAATAATGACTTCGACAAAAATAAATTTGAAAAAAACAACAACCTATATTTAACCTTTCTGTATTAAATTGAGTAACTAACGGTACTTAATATAAAATTATTACTTGTGCAATATTATACAATGTGAATAATTAAGAAAAAAATTTTAATACTATGGTTTCATTATTGAAAGTTTGAAATTTGATCATGAAAGGACGAATACGTATAACAGGTGGAGAAAGTAATTAATTGACTCTTACAATAAGCAAAATATTTTTCAGGTTTTAAACTGATGGGTACAGCTGATAATGATGTCCATGAATTTGAAACAAGGGGTAATCCTACAAAAGACAACACTGCCTGCGTAGAGGTACGAAATAATATAAAGAAAACAGAATCCTATCTACATGGACGTATGTGGAAGAGATGCCTCCTGGCAAAGTACGCTTCTTCATTAATCTACAGAAATGAGCAAGTGCAAGCAGGAGAGAATCCAAGAACTCAGTACACAAGTAGTTTGTCATTTGTCCCCAGGCAACAAGAAGACACTAGATTAGAGAACTCGGTAGTTTCTGAACAGTAAGAGATTAGAAATTGTTCTTAGTGTTGTGTTTGGAATTAGTAATAACCCGCGGCTGTCATCGAACTAGCTGCTGTTGCCCGCTATCTCTGCCAATTGCTATTCTTTTATCTTGTTTTCTGAGCAAATAGATAATTCAGGAAAGAAACAAATTGACCGTAGCGGATCTGCTTTCGATAAAAGACATGCTTTTGCGGGAGTATCAATCTAAAAACAAATTTTATCAAATATCCACTTTGAATTTTCTACAAATCCGAATTATAGTGTGTCAAGAAATGAAACTGAGAATAGGATATTCAAGAGACTGGATTGCTAAAGAATACTAAGACGAAATGGTTGAAAATATTAGCAGAATAGTCCTTCAAAGTCAATAGAATGTAAACAATTCTATACGTACACACACACACACAGACACACATATATATATATATGTATGTATATATATATATATATATATATATATATATATATATATATATATATATATATATATATATGATGTCCTAAGAGATTAAAACTTTTTCCACTTTGTCACACATCTTTCCTCCATATATGTATATCTAAATATTCACATTCAAATAAGTCTCATTCCTTGAAATGTATAAGCAATTTCCTAATCACAAACATAACGATTCAGTTACTGTACTCATGAGATTAATGTACTTGATTTCATGAGATAGCACTATATAAATGTAGGTGACGCCATTGTATTTTGACGTTGTGAAAATGCCCAAACCTATACCATGACCTTTGATTACAAGCCAGAAATGCAGAAATTGTAAGGACATTTTGCACCCCTCGATCTATGGTGTCACGTGTGTACTGCGTAAACCTGACTGAGGGTGATAATGGACCGTGAAAAAAAGTGGTAGCAGACAAGTAACACTGGCTGAAATCACACCCACATTCAATTCAGGAGGTACCAGGCGCATATCTACTAAGACACTAGCCATAGCGCCTCACATTGGCTCAAAACATCACTAACTAAACTCTGGAGGATTGGTAGTGTCTGATGAGGTATGTTTTCAATTTTAGCGGGCTGTTGGTAGGTTTCAGGTATCGACCAGATCCGATGAAACCATGGATTCTAGTTGTCAACAAAGCATCATGAATGCTAGTTGTGGTTCCATAATAGTGCAGAGTGTGTTCACATAGATTGGTTGGGTCCACTGGTCGGCTTAAATATGTTAATGACCAGTGACTGCTGCGTCGCAATGCTTCATGATCATTTGCGCCCATTCATGGGTTAGAGTGGTCCTACACGATAATAGGCAAGAAGTATGCACGCATATGTTTTATAGATTGTGCAAAAGCGTTTGATAAGGCACGACACAGAACTGCTTGAATTGCTAAGCAAATTGGATTTATTCGAGAAAGATATTAGAATAATTCAGAACCGACTGCATACGGATAGAAAATGAATTCACTAAATACAAGAAAATAGAAAGGGACGTAAAACAAGGATGTAACTTCTCACCGGAGTTATTCAGCATTTACAATGAGATGATCACGAAAAAATAGATGTCCTGCCAGGATTCATTAATGTCGATCACAATCTTAACAATATAAGAAATACAGATGTTGATAGCAGACAGAGAAAAGAAACTCCATGAACTCCTACAGAAAGAAGGTAGTAAAAAAAATAAGAAGAAAGGATTAAAATCAATTGTAATATGGCAGTTTATTGGATTGTAGAGCAAGAGGAATAGACCAAGATGCTACGAATTGGCAGCGCCAAAATCAAGCAAATACAACAAATTATCTAGGAAGTGTTTTAACAGAAAACTGAAAATATTACACGGAAATCCGAAAGTGCATTGGAATACCGATTGATGGTTTCCAAAAGCTAAACAAAATATTAAAAACTAGTTTACAAACCACCCTATCCTGCGGAGGGCTCTAGATTAGGCCTTCATCACAATAGGTAGGGAGGGGTAGATGCGATAGGCAACAATAAACTGCAGAAGAACTCAAAATTGATGGTTCCATTTAATTATTGCATTAAAATTTAATATTTAATTTTACCTTTTAAAAGTTCAACGATAATTCCTCTGCTGCCACTTAATTTAATGTGCGTAGGTTCTTACTTTCCGTACAAAAAATATTTTTGCTTCATGGGTGACTTTCGCTGGATTTTGCAATTAATTTCGATTATTACCAAATTTATTTTCCAGTTATAAAAATTGTTATCGTACAAAAAAATTAGTCGCAAAAAATCACGTAAAAATCGCCGAAAATTTGGGAATCTAACATTTTAGGATTGCGGGTAGGGCTCCAACCGGGAATATTTTTAATTTGCACACGGAGCCGGCCTGTTTCCTAAATGATATGACATGTTGGGCTACAGCCTCTCGGAGTAAAGGTGAAAACGTGTGATACAGTGACACGCTGACATTCGCATTTATTATACAGAAGAGGAGAATTTTGTTAGAAACCAAGAAATGAATGCTGGTTTTATGTAATATCCAGCATCATATATATAATCTATTTCCCGTCTTCTTGCTTTTCTGTCAAATCCGAACTTCGAAAATTTAAATGCAACATCAAACATCATCTTCTGTCTCATTGAATCCTGTTCTTATATTATCGTCTCTATCTCTCCACAATAATGTTTTTCTGATTCTATCACTCTCAGTACTCCCTCTTGCGTGTTAGTGACTTTATTGCCTTCATTGGAGTGAAATGATAAAAATGACAGTGAACCTTTCTTTACAATTAAAGACTTGAGGCAACAGAAATGTGGTTATACAGAAGGATGCTGAAAATGGCATGAAATGAACATGTGGCTAACGAAGAAGTCTTAAGAAAAATGGACACCAAAAGAATATTTCTACGTAGAATCAGAATGAGGAAATTGCAATTTATAGTGTACATAATGAGGAAAGAGGGCTAGGAGAATTTGACAGACTCATAACATTGAATGCAAAGGATAGACGACAGCAGCGAATCATCTTGTGCAAATGGTTGGCAGAATAGGGATTAGGAGAGATAGCAAAAAGACAAACATTACTAAGAGCTGCAAGGAACAAGATATTGTAGAAAGCTAAAGGGATACGGCAGAAAGAAGAAGAAGAAGAAGAAGAAGAAGAAGAAGAAGAAGAAGAGGAAGAAGAAGAAGAAGGAGGAGGAGGAGGAGGAGGAGGAGGAGGAGAAGAAGAAGAAGAAGAAGAAGAAGAAGAAGAAGAAGAAGAAGAAGAAGAAGAAGAAGAAGAAGAAGAAGAAGAAGAAGAAGAAGAAGAAGAAGAAGAAAGGAATTTTTTATTCGGTTACAATTAATAGCAATAATGTCGATATTATATTAAACAATATTAATGTTTCTTGCGCAAATATGTATGAGCTTATTTGAATTTGATAGATTATCATGATCTACGCTATCTAGAAGAGATTATAAAGCAGCAAATTATGGTTTTATAATTTAAAGTTCTCCATATTCCGTGTAAATATGTTCACGTTTGTCTTGAATACGAATAATTATAACGCTAATGTTCTACACGCACACACGCGCGCGCACACACGCGCGCGCACACACACATACACATATGAAATAAATATTCGTACACCATTAAATTTTTTAATTAACATAGTTATAAGTTATGAAAAAACTTAAAAACCATAGAATATTTCTACACCATTGCATAATACTACAATATGCAAAAACAATTAGAAAACTTTGTTATAAATGAAATTATGTGTTATTTATAAAATTTCGAAGCGTAAAAAAGTACTCCTACAAATTATGTCTTTAATATAAAAAAATAAATTACCTTTATTTACATAATTATTTGTAAGATTTTGCTAGATTCTCCCCATTATCTTATTACCAGAATATAATATTCTGCAATTCATTATATAAGATTATCTCCGCACACAAATCATACACAATAATTGTCATCATTCGTAAAAAGAATTGATCATCAAATATTGGAAGGAAGGCAAAAGCTATAGGAAAATAGCAAATATCCTGATTATAAACCATTTATTACTGTTATTTCCGTTATTGCTAAGTATAAAAAGATGGAAACTGTAGAAAACAAATCGAGATCTGGTGCAAGATCAATGAGAAGAATTCAGCGCAAAATTCAAGAAAATCCAATGACTACTCGGATACAGGAAGAATTAAAAGCATCAGGTAGTATTGTTACGAAGCGAACAATAAGCAATGAACTTCATAGAAGTCAACTAAGATCGCGTTCTCCAAGAAAAACTCCACTACTATTGAGGAAACATAAGGATGACCGGTTAAAATTTGTTCGTAAGCAGAAGAATAAACCTGAATCACTTTAGGAAAGAGTCTTATCGACAGATGAAGCAAAAATTGAATTATTTGGGCGTAATTCAAGGACTCATATTTGGAGAAAAGACGGCATAGCCTTTGCACCGAAGAACAAAATCCAAATGATGAAAATTGGTGGGGCCAATATATTGTATGGATTCTAAAATTCTTTTATAAAATCTAACTATATTAACTAAACAAAATCATGATGCAAGAATATTTCTTTCTCCCCACTGTATATATATATATATATATATATATATATATATATATATATATATACAAATCCATATGGGCACGTGCATGCTCACGCACAAATATACATATATATATTCGGTATATTAGATCAACAATTGTCTTTTAAACATGTATTGTTAAAAACTAAATTTATGTAAGTACCTCCATGAATTCGGTATACGTAAAGTTTAAAATGATTTTAAAAAAATGAAAAAGCATTCCTGAAGCTTTTAATTTTGCTATAAATGAAGGCTAAATGATTAAATTTACTATGCCCGCAAGCCAAATACTTTAATTTCAGACATTATATTAATTGGAATAGAATCGCTTACGTCAGTCATTTTTTAAACATTTGTAAACAAAACTTAATTTTGCGTTTTAAAAATCTTACAAAAATAAAATATGTATTTCTGAAACGTTATTTGAAGAAAATTAGCAAATTTAAAGTTAAGTTAGTCCTATTTGAAACAAATATTACTTACTTATAGCATAAAATGTTGTATACAAGCAGGGTCTTGTTTTATTGACTTGTTAATCGATTTATTGACGCGGATTGACCACCGAACGTGATCATAATTAACTATGGTGTAGCAGACGATAATTTTCATTAGGATTTTGTTTTTTTTTCCCGTAAGGGGGAAAAATTTTAAAACACGTGACCTTTTATTAAGAGATTTAACGGTTTATACATCCATATTACATAAATTCTGCATCGATATACATATATAAAAACAAACCGAAATTCTTTTAAAAATAGTCGAGGTCTTTAGATTGTAATAAGCTTTAAAATATATGATTTGTAAATAAACTTTTTTCTTATTAACAATATTCCCTAAAAATTATCTCATTGAAATTGAACTTTAAAAATTCAAAAATTTATAAATTATTCAATTTTAAATTATAAAAGAATTGTAAGAAATGAAAAAAATCTTGTAAAATTTCATTTTTCATCGAAAAATTCTTTTTCTTCAGACAATATTGTCTTTAATATAATTATTCATGAAAGCAATTAAAAGCTTCTTTAATTAAATAATCTCTTAGTTTTATTGTGTTTTTATTTTCCGATTCAGAACAGATTTACGGAAGATTAGGTCTGATCTCCACCCTCCCAAATATCGGTGATTTAAATTCTTAACAAAATTCTACTTTTAACTAATATAGTCAGTCAAAAATTATCTCGATGAATTTCTGAAGCTTTCATAAAATTAAATAAGAGGGAGAAACACGTGTAAAAAATATATTTTACCAAAATTTTCTAATAAAAAAGATTTCAAAAATAATTTCATTCATTTGTGCATAAGTCCTGAAAATTCATTAAACTTCGACAATTATTTGATTTTTGCAAGAATTTCTAAATTAATGTGCCTGTCACCGCAAAATGAGGCGAAAATTTGCTATGCTAAAAGTTAGTACAACCACTGACACAAGAAAATTAAATTTCTTAATCAAAATTTCGAATGTTTTAAAAAGGAGCAAAAAAAAAAAAATACTTTGCTTCTTCTTATTAATAATAACATAACGATTTTGACGATAATGTTTTCATTACGTTTGGAGATTTTTTTAGCATTTTCGTGGAGCTGCCTAAATTTATGTCAATTAAATTTAATGATTTTTTCTAATGTACAAATATACTTTCATAAATGTCGTTTTTATGCAACTGGCAAAATTCGAATTTAATAACAACATTTAAAGGAAAAATAATGATAAATGTACTTTATAGTTACAATCCTCTTTTCTCCCTGATAACAATGTATATGAGTCAAAGGTTTGGACATCTCATGAATTTTTGGCCAATTTACCAATTATTCTACAGCCACATTTACGAAAGGATATTCGTACATTAGAGAAAAAAAATCAAATTTAATAGACATAAATATCTATTGTTTCTAACAATACATATATGTATTTGCACACACTCTCTCTCTCACACACACACACACACACACACACATATATATATATATGTATGCATGTATGTATATACGTATATGCCCTAATATCAAGATGTGCATATAAGCAGATCATGATGCACTTATCTACCGTTTTTATTATCGTGACAAGATAACAGGATAAGGGCAGTCCGTTATCATCAGTTAGATGATCTGAACAGAATCATGCCGACATAAATGACAGCGTGTGGTCAATGCAGATCGGAAATGGGTCAAGAGATAAACCTAGAACCAGGACGATTCATTTATTAGCAATTTATTTTGAGTCAATAGCGGTTAATATATATATATATATATATATATATATATATATATATAAATGTGTGTGTATCACAAAACAATGACGTGGCGTTATTACTTTGCTTTTTTTAATCTAGAGACACAATGAATTTTCATTCCAAATTTCCATGCCAAAATGACACCAAGGATCAAGAAATCTTCACGCTTGTAGGTACTTAATACTTTTGTAATGCTGATCTTGTTTATATTAAATAATGCTACTAAGTGATTTGTAGTTTTCAGTTCAGCGACTTTGGAAAATCGTCAGTAGCAACATTGTATCATTCTTTTTTATATTAAGAAATTGTATCGCCAGAAAAGATATTTTTTCAAAAGGTGATGATTAACCAATGAGGCATTCGTTAAAGCAAAAAAAAAAAAATGAAAACCTCGTTAACTAATTTTTTAGAAGCGGAAAAATTATCTAACCTTTTATATAAAAATTCACTTGTCAATAACAATGCAATTTCAAAAATGAAATTTTAGGAAATTATTGATTAATTTAAATTTAAATTTTATGCATTTTCGAATTGTAAAATCTTTCCTGTGTATAGAAATTTGCAGTATAATAATTTGTTGCTTCGAGTAAAGATTATGGTCAGACATTTTCACATATAAGACATGGAATATATGTAATATAAACATGGGATATGAATATTTCTAATAAAAAAAAGAAAACTTAATAGTAGGATACACTGCATTATGCCATCACAAAATTAATTTTGATACTACATTTTCAAAATAAAATTCAAAGTTTTATGAATTTTTGATGCAAAAATTTCTAATATTTACTGCAAATAAGTTACTTACAAGATCAAACTTTAGCTTAAAAATCAGTGTGACACTTCAGTAATGAAATGAACTAATATTAAAATATCTTCATATAAAAATAACAGAGGTTTAGGAAGTTGACGATCTTTCATCAATCGTTTATTGTGCTTTATTTTGAGACCAAACCGCTGGCAACAAGTAAAAATTATCATGTTAAAACTATTTTAACCTATTGGGAATATAATAATTGATAAAATAATTTCAACCTGGAACGTAAACATATAAAATGTTAACAAGTCAGTGAAGGCATTTTAACCCACTCCTCACACAGAACCAAACATTAATTAAAAAAAATACCAAATTAAAAATATTTGAAGTGGACTGACTTGAAATATATTTTACTTGTTGATATGATAAATTCTATTAAGAAATTTTCAAAATTTTGTATTTGTCAATACACATCTGGTTTATTTTCTGCCAGCAAATACATTCTTCCTATTGGTTCTTTCCCAAAATCCCTTTTCTCACTTTAAGAGAGTCATCATATTTAGTGATTCTTCCAAACCGATTTTCATTTCCAACTATTTTTTACGTATCTCTTGTTTTGTTCTTTTTCCTGAGTGCAGGCAACTCATTATGGACCATTAGCCAACCATCGTCATGACGCGGCAAAAGAAAGAACATGCAGAATACGCGAAGGATGAAACTAGCTGCCACTGCAATCAGTATGATGAGGTTTTCTTATATTTTCTGCACCTTCCCAATGGGATCTACGCGGCACCGCCCCTAGCCGATGCATTCGTGTTACACAACTTATTTTGATTACTTTTCCCAATCTTAATTGGATTTTGTGTGGCCCAAACTTTTACCAATATATTGTTAGTGTTTCATCACGCCATTAGTAATTATTGTGCATTCTGCATCCTCCGGCACACACGCGCGCGTGCGTACGCCCGTGCGCGCACGCACACACGCACAAACTCTCTCTCTCTTTCCCCTACCTTCCCTCTCTTTCTCCTACCCTCTCTTTCTCCTACCCTCTCTCTTTCTCTCTCTATTAGTCGTTCTCTTTCTTAAACACATACATACGATAACGCGCACACACATCTCAGAGTAAAACTAGAAAAGCTTGTGTGCATCCACACGACTGCACTCACGCAGAAAGTTAAAGTGAATTCGTCTTCGTCAGCTAATGACATCGACTGCAATTTGACACTTTTACCCTCGTTTTCATATTTCAGAACGATACCAAACATTTACATTGTACTGTTATTTTTTTTGTGTGTTTTTTAAAACTGTTCTCCGAGTCCCTGAGGAATATGTATCTTACCTGATTCCTCTCGACACATCAAAAAGTCGGCCAAGGAGAGAAGAAAAGAAATATTGCCAGTTATAGAGAAAAAATGAATACGAAGAGATAAAACTTTTTATCGTAATCTCTTTATTACTAATTTTGCTTAAAATTTCTATAAAATGCAAGATCTATTTCTTTTAGCTTCAAAATTATTGTGATCGATTTATTAGGCATATCAGTACATTTCTCAGGACATTCATTCACAATAAAAATCAAATTATAAGCAGGATTTTAGTTACTGAAACCTCAAAATTTGAATATAACTATTGAATATTTAACATTAGTATTATTAATAAAAGTTTCACTAAAGTTTGCGGGTTAGTTGACTCAAATTTAACAGCTATTATCATTTGACAAAAGAAGTGTTGTTGTTGTTGTTTACTAGTTTGGTAGATGGTCACAAGAAGGAGGGTCAACTTCACTAATGATAATCTACAAGTCCATTTTGTTGGCACAACGATTAGGCGTCCATGTTATTTACTAAGCTTAGCTTAGTTTAACAGAAAGCCGCAAGTATGGACTACCTAGTGAGGATCGAATTCACTAGAAATAATCTACAAGTTCAACTTTTACACCACAATGGAGAGTCTTCACAAAAGATGTATTGAACTAACAAATAAATGCCAACTAATAGTTATCGTTTCACAGAAGCTGTGAATGAATACTAAATAAATTTTTAGTCCTTAAGGCAACCCAAAAGTAAAAGTTTGTCTATAAGAACAACAATTAAAAACGTTGATTTATTTACAGTCACAACTAAAATTGATACAACGAACATTC
>OZ038476.1:95494011-95659011 GCA_964036315.1 Acanthosepion esculentum
ATCGTAAGTGTAACCGAGGAATACTATGTAAACGTGTTTGCTTCAACAATAAAATAGAAATACCACCAACGGTCACTCCTGAAGATACTAGTGTTGTTCCTGGGGTAACAACAAAATAATGCTTCTGCTTCGAAATGCATAAAAGAAAGGTTCCTTCAAATTTCAGTCTTGGAAAACTAATTCTGCTTTCTATAAAAGAAAATAATAAAGATCTTGTCAGTTATCGTTTTACGTCATTATTATCGAAAGTAAATAAATTATTCTCAAAAATACTTACAAACAGGCTCACAAGCAACATATATGAATGTATGTGCTGTAAACAGGTAGATTCTACAAATAAGAGCGTAAATACCGTCCCCAAAATGAAAACAGAATATAACAAACCACTTTGTTTTGACTTCTCTTGAAAAAAGGAGTATTTCATTCAGTAAATCACTTAGCATTTTTCACTAACTAGAAAATATTAACGAAAATCAAATAAAAACTCTTGAGAATATATACTATATCAGTACTGCAATAATTCTACTACAAAATGTCTCAGATAAAATAAAGATTTAAAAAAGATGACATGGGGGATATGATTCCACCTAAAATATTTATAGTATACCCTGAAAATATCGTCTGGTAAATGGACTAGGAGGGAATGAGAATAAACATAAAGAGAGAATATTTGAACAAATTACAATTTGCTGTCAATACTTTAATAATATCATTATTATCGGATAAATATCAAGAAATGTTGACTTGAAGAAAGGAAGTACCAAGGTAGGTTTAAAAATAAGCAGAAATAAAAGGAGAAGTAATATTCAATCCATATTCATTATAAAAGTATAATAAGAATATAGGATGAAGAACTGGAAAGCATCTAGGAATAGAGGATGAAGAACTGGAAAGCATCTAGGAATAGAGGACGAAGAACTGGAAAACATCTAGGAATAGAGGATGAACAGGAAAACATCTAGGAATAGAGGATGAAGAACTGGAAAACATCTAGGAATAGAGGATGATTAACTGGAAAACGTCTAGGAATAGAGGATGATTAACTGGAAAACATCTAGGAATAGAGGATGAAGAACAGGAAAACATCTAGGAATAGAGGATGAAGAACAGGAAAACATCTAGGAATAGAGGATGAAGAACTGGAAAACATCTAGGAATAGAGGTTGAAGAACTGGAAAACATCTAGGAATAGAGGATGAAGAACTGGAAAACATCTAGGAATAGAGGATGAAGAACAGGAAAACATCTAGGAATAGAGGATGAAGAACAGGAAAACATCTAGGAATAGAGGATGAAGAACAGGAAAACATCTAGGAATAGAGGATGAAGAACTGGAAAACATCTAGGAATAGAGGTTGAAGAACAGTAAAACATCTAGGAATAGAGGATGAAGAACTGGAAAACATCTAGGAATAGAGGATGAAGAACTGGAAAACATCTAGGAATAGAGGTTGAAGAACAGTAAAACATCTAGGAATAGAGGATGAAGAACAGGAAAACATCTAGGAATAGAGGATGATTAACTGGAAAACATCTAGGAATAGAGGATGAAGAACAGGAAAACATCTAGGAATAGAGGATGAAGAACAGGAAAACATCTAGGAATAGAGGATGAAGAACTGGAAAACATCTAGGAATAGAGGTTGAAGAACAGCAAAACATCTAGGAATAGAGGATGAAGAACTGGAAAACATCTAGGAATAGAGGATGAAGAACTGGAAAACATCTAGGAATAGAGGTTGAAGAACAGTAAAACATCTAGGAATAGAGGATGAAGAACTGGAAAAAATCTAGGAATAGAGGATGAAGAACAGGAAAACATCTAGGAATAGAGGATGAAGAACAGGAAAACATCTAGGAATAGAGGATGAAGAACTGGAAAACATCTAGGAATAGAGGATGAAGAACTGGAAAACATCTAGGAATAGAGGATGAAGAACAGGAAAACATCTAGGAATAGAGGATGAAGAACTGGAAAACATCTAGGAATAGAGGATGAAGAACAGGAAAACATCTAGGAATAGAGGATGAAGAACAGGAAAACATCTAGGAATAGAGGTTGAAGAACAGTAAAACATCTAGGAATAGAGGATGAAGAACTGGAAAACATCTAGGAATAGAGGATGAAGAACTGGAAAACATCTAGGAATAGAGGATGAAGAACAGGAAAACATCTAGGAATAGAGGATGAAGAACTGGAAAACATCTAGGAATAGAGGTTGAAGAACAGGAAAACATCTAGGAATAGAGGATGAAGAACTGGAAAACATCTAGGAATAGAGGATGAAGAACAGGAAAACATCTAGGAATAGAGGATGAAGAACAGGAAAACATCTAGGAATAGAGGATGAAGAACAGGAAAACATCTGGGAATAGAAGGTTGAAGAACTGAAAAACATCTAGGAATAGAGGATGAAGAACTGGAAAACATCTAGGAATAGAGGATGAAGAACAGGAAAACATCTAGGAATAGAGGATGAAGAACTGGAAAACATCTAGGAATAGAGGATGAAGAACTGGAAAACATCTAGGAATAGAGGTTGAAGAACAGGAAAACATCTAGGAATAGAGGATGAAGAACTGGAAAACATCTAGGAATAGAGGATGAAGAACAGGAAAACATCTAGGAATAGAGGATGAAGAACTGGAAAACATCTAGGAATAGAGGATGAAGAACAGGAAAACATCTAGGAATAGAGGATGAAGAACAGGAAAACATCTAGGAATAGAGGATGAAGAACAGGAAAACATCTGGGAATAGAAGGTTGAAGAACTGGAAAACATCTAGGAATAGAGGATGAAGAACAGGAAAACATCTAGGAATAGAGGATGAAGAACTGGAAAACATCTAGGAATAGAGGTTGAAGAACTGGAAAACATCTAGGAATAGAGGATGAAGAACTGGAAAACATCTAGGAATAGAGGATGAAGAACTGGAAAACATCTAGGAATAGAGGATGAAGAACAGGAAAACATCTAGGAATAGAGGATCAAGAACAGGAAAACATCTAGGAATAGAGGATGAAGAACAGGAAAACATCTAGGAATAGAGGATGAAGAACAGGAAAACATCTAGGAATAGAGGATGAAGAACTGGAAAACATCTAGGAATAGAGGATGAAGAACAGGAAAACATCTAGGAATAGAGTAGAGGATGAAGAACTGGAAAACATCTAGGAATAGAAGGTCGAACAACTGGAAAACATCTAGGAATAGAGGATGAAGAACAGGAAAACATCTAGGAATAGATGATGAAGAACAGGAAAACATCTAGGAATAGAGGATGAAGAACAGGAAAACATCTAGGAATAGAGGATGAAGAACTGGAAAACATCTAGGAATAGAGGTTGAAGAACTGGAAAACATCTAGGAATAGAGGATGAAGAACTGGAAAACATCTAGGAATAGAGGATGAAGAACAGGAAAACATCTAGGAATAGAGGATGAAGAACAGGAAAACATCTAGGAATAGAGGATGAAGAACAGGAAAACATCTAGGAATAGAGGATGAAGAACTGGAAAACATCTAGGAATAGAGGTTGAAGAACAGTAAAACATCTAGGAATAGAGGATGAAGAACTGGAAAACATCTAGGAATAGAGGATGAAGAACTGGAAAACATCTAGGAATAGAGGTTGAAGAACAGTAAAACATCTAGGAATAGAGGATGAAGAACAGGAAAACATCTAGGAATAGAGGATGATTAACTGGAAAACATCTAGGAATAGAGGATGAAGAACAGGAAAACATCTAGGAATAGAGGATGAAGAACAGGAAAACATCTAGGAATAGAGGATGAAGAACTGGAAAACATCTAGGAATAGAGGTTGAAGAACAGCAAAACATCTAGGAATAGAGGATGAAGAACTGGAAAACATCTAGGAATAGAGGATGAAGAACTGGAAAACATCTAGGAATAGAGGTTGAAGAACAGTAAAACATCTAGGAATAGAGGATGAAGAACTGGAAAAAATCTAGGAATAGAGGATGAAGAACAGGAAAACATCTAGGAATAGAGGATGAAGAACTGGAAAACATCTAGGAATAGAGGATGAAGAACTGGAAAACATCTAGGAATAGAGGATGAAGAACAGGAAAACATCTAGGAATAGAGGATGAAGAACTGGAAAACATCTAGGAATAGAGGATGAAGAACAGGAAAACATCTAGGAATAGAGGATGAAGAACAGGAAAACATCTAGGAATAGAGGTTGAAGAACAGTAAAACATCTAGGAATAGAGGATGAAGAACTGGAAAACATCTAGGAATAGAGGATGAAGAACAGGAAAACATCTAGGAATAGAGGATGAAGAACTGGAAAACATCTAGGAATAGAGGTTGAAGAACAGTAAAACATCTAGGAATAGAGGATGAAGAACAGGAAAACATCTAGGAATAGAGGATGATTAACTGGAAAACATCTAGGAATAGAGGATGAAGAACAGGAAAACATCTAGGAATAGAGGATGAAGAACAGGAAAACATCTAGGAATAGAGGATGAAGAACTGGAAAACATCTAGGAATAGAGGTTGAAGAACAGCAAAACATCTAGGAATAGAGGATGAAGAACTGGAAAACATCTAGGAATAGAGGATGAAGAACTGGAAAACATCTAGGAATAGAGGTTGAAGAACAGTAAAACATCTAGGAATAGAGGATGAAGAACTGGAAAAAATCTAGGAATAGAGGATGAAGAACAGGAAAACATCTAGGAATAGAGGATGAAGAACAGGAAAACATCTAGGAATAGAGGATGAAGAACTGGAAAACATCTAGGAATAGAGGATGAAGAACTGGAAAACATCTAGGAATAGAGGATGAAGAACAGGAAAACATCTAGGAATAGAGGATGAAGAACTGGAAAACATCTAGGAATAGAGGATGAAGAACAGGAAAACATCTAGGAATAGAGGATGAAGAACAGGAAAACATCTAGGAATAGAGGTTGAAGAACAGTAAAACATCTAGGAATAGAGGATGAAGAACTGGAAAACATCTAGGAATAGAGGATGAAGAACTGGAAAACATCTAGGAATAGAGGATGAAGAACAGGAAAACATCTAGGAATAGAGGATGAAGAACTGGAAAACATCTAGGAATAGAGGTTGAAGAACAGGAAAACATCTAGGAATAGAGGATGAAGAACTGGAAAACATCTAGGAATAGAGGTTGAAGAACTGGAAAACATCTAGGAATAGAGGATGAAGAACTGGAAAACATCTAGGAATAGAGGATGAAGAACTGGAAAACATCTAGGAATAGAGGATGAAGAACAGGAAAACATCTAGGAATAGAGGATCAAGAACAGGAAAACATCTAGGAATAGAGGATGAAGAACAGGAAAACATCTAGGAATAGAGGATGAAGAACAGGAAAACATCTAGGAATAGAGGATGAAGAACTGGAAAACATCTAGGAATAGAGGATGAAGAACAGGAAAACATCTAGGAATAGAGTAGAGGATGAAGAACTGGAAAACATCTAGGAATAGAAGGTCGAACAACTGGAAAACATCTAGGAATAGAGGATGAAGAACAGGAAAACATCTAGGAATAGAGGATGAAGAACAGGAAAACATCTAGGAATAGAGGATGAAGAACTGGAAAACATCTAGGAATAGAGGTTGAAGAACTGGAAAACATCTAGGAATAGAGGATGAAGAACTGGAAAACATCTAGGAATAGAGGATGAAGAACAGGAAAACATCTAGGAATAGAGGATGAAGAACAGGAAAACATCTAGGAATAGAGGATGAAGAACAGGAAAACATCTAGGAATAGAGGATGAAGAACTGGAAAACATCTAGGAATAGAGGTTGAAGAACAGTAAAACATCTAGGAATAGAGGATGAAGAACTGGAAAACATCTAGGAATAGAGGATGAAGAACTGGAAAACATCTAGGAATAGAGGTTGAAGAACAGTAAAACATCTAGGAATAGAGGATGAAGAACAGGAAAACATCTAGGAATAGAGGATGATTAACTGGAAAACATCTAGGAATAGAGGATGAAGAACAGGAAAACATCTAGGAATAGAGGATGAAGAACAGGAAAACATCTAGGAATAGAGGATGAAGAACTGGAAAACATCTAGGAATAGAGGTTGAAGAACAGCAAAACATCTAGGAATAGAGGATGAAGAACTGGAAAACATCTAGGAATAGAGGATGAAGAACTGGAAAACATCTAGGAATAGAGGTTGAAGAACAGTAAAACATCTAGGAATAGAGGATGAAGAACTGGAAAAAATCTAGGAATAGAGGATGAAGAACAGGAAAACATCTAGGAATAGAGGATGAAGAACTGGAAAACATCTAGGAATAGAGGATGAAGAACTGGAAAACATCTAGGAATAGAGGATGAAGAACAGGAAAACATCTAGGAATAGAGGATGAAGAACTGGAAAACATCTAGGAATAGAGGATGAAGAACAGGAAAACATCTAGGAATAGAGGATGAAGAACAGGAAAACATCTAGGAATAGAGGTTGAAGAACAGTAAAACATCTAGGAATAGAGGATGAAGAACTGGAAAACATCTAGGAATAGAGGATGAATAACAGGAAAACATCTAGGAATAGAGGATGAAGAACAGGAAAACATCTAGGAATAGAGGATGAAGAACTGGAAAACATCTAGGAATAGAGGTTGAAGAACAGGAAAACATCTAGGAATAGAGGATGAAGAACTGGAAAACATCTAGGAATAGAGGATGAAGAACAGGAAAACATCTAGGAATAGAGGATGAAGAACTGGAAAACATCTAGGAATAGAGGATGAAGAACTGGAAAACATCTAGGAATAGAGGATGAAGAACTGGAAAACATCTAGGAATAGAGGATGAAGAACTGGAAAACATCTAGGAATAGAGGATGAAGAACAGGAAAACATCTAGGAATAGAGGATGAAGAACTGGAAAACATCTAGGAATAGAGGATGAAGAACAGGAAAACATCTAGGAATAGAGGATGAAGAACAGGAAAACATCTAGGAATAGAGGATGAAGAACAGGAAAACATCTGGGAATAGAAGGTTGAAGAACTGGAAAACATCTAGGAATAGAGGATGAAGAACTGGAAAACATCTAGGAATAGAGGATGAAGAACAGGAAAATATCTAGGAATAGAGGATGGAGAACTGGAAAACATCTAGGAATAGAGGATGAAGAACTGGAAAACATCTAGGAATAGAGGTTGAAGAACAGGAAAACATCTAGGAATAGAGGATGAAGAACTGGAAAACATCTAGGAATAGAGGATGAAGAACAGGAAAACATCTAGGAATAGAGGATGAAGAACTGGAAAACATCTAGGAATAGAGGATGAAGAACAGGAAAACATCTAGGAATAGAGGATGAAGAACAGGAAAACATCTAGGAATAGAGGATGAAGAACAGGAAAACATCTGGGAATAGAAGGTTGAAGAACTGGAAAACATCTAGGAATAGAGGATGAAGAACAGGAAAACATCTAGGAATAGAGGATGAAGAACTGGAAAACATCTAGGAATAGAGGTTGAAGAACTGGAAAACATCTAGGAATAGAGGATGAAGAACTGGAAAACATCTAGGAATAGAGGATGAAGAACAGGAAAACATCTAGGAATAGAGGATCAAGAACAGGAAAACATCTAGGAATAGAGGTTGAAGAACTGGAAAACATCTAGGAATAGAGGATGAAGAACTGGAAAACATCTAGGAATAGAGGATGAAGAACAGGAAAACATCTAGGAATAGAGGATCAAGAACAGGAAAACATCTAGGAATAGAGGATGAAGAACAGGAAAACATCTAGGAATAGAGGATGAAGAACAGGAAAACATCTAGGAATAGAGGATGAAGAACTGGAAAACATCTAGGAATAGAGGATGAAGAACAGGAAAACATCTAGGAATAGAGTAGAGGATGAAGAACTGGAAAACATCTAGGAATAGAAGGTCGAAGAACTGGAAAACATCTAGGAATAGAGGATGAAGAACAGGAAAACATCTAGGAATAGAGGATGAAGAACTGGAAAACATCTAGGAATAGAGGATGAAGAACAGGAAAACATCTAGGAATAGAGTAGAGGATGAAGAACTGGAAAACATCTAGGAATAGAAGGTCGAAGAACTGGAAAACATCTAGGAATAGAGGATGAAGAACAGGAAAACATCTAGGAATAGAGGATGAAGAACTGGAAAACATCTGGGAATAGATGATGAAGAACTGGAAAACATCTAGGAATAGAGGATGAAGAACTGGAAAACATCTAGGAATAGAGGTTGAAGAACAGGAAAACATCTAGGAATAGAGGATGAAGAACTGGAAAACATCTAGGAATAGAGGATGAAGAACTGGAAAACATCTAGGAATAGAGGATGAAGAACTGGAAAACATCTAGGAATAGAGGATGAAGAACTGGAAAACATCTAGAACATGTAGTGATATTAAAGAAGATATGAAAAAGAAATGACACTTCATATAATGAGTAGTGGGAAAACAGAGGTATGGTGTATCATTTTTTGACATGATTAAAACGTAACAATTAAAGCGTGTATCACTAATCTAGAATGCTCTGTGTTACGGTTTCAAAATAGTGAAATTAAACAAAACACTTGGAAAAAATTCAGAAATGCATAAAGATCAGAGAAAGAACCATATTAAGCACAGAGTTTTAACTGTAATTGAATGAGGTCAACGTGAATCCGAGAACAGACTAATATATTAATATATATCCTAGAAACGATAAAAACGAAGTTGGGAACGACAAATAGATGAAATGATGATCGATGGAGCCAAAGGTTGGTTAGATGATGTCCTGTGCATTACAAAGTAGGAAAAAACTAGACAGAGGTTGGAGAGATGCAATAAAGGAATTTGTTGTACATAGTCGCTATGGTAAGATTTGGGAAATGACTTTTTCCAGTCGTAAACTCACAATGGTTGACTACTACTACTACTAACACTACTACTACTACTACTACTACTACTACTACTACTACTGCTGCTACTACTACTATTTATGTGGTAAAAGGAGCCGTGTTCTGTTTTCGAGAGCAGAGTTTTTTTTATTTGCTTGAATACACAACTCATGTGAATAATTCAGTATGCTGTATGATGAACAATTCCGATGTACAAATTCGTTTACCAGTTCTCCCTTATTTGACTAGACGAAGGGCGAAAATATTAACAAAATCAATCATTCTTGTTTATCTATATTGGTGGTTTAAAAGTACGTTACCCAAAGTTACTTTTATTTTATTTTTTGCAACTGTAGTAGTTTTTTTTCGGCGATCAATGACTTTAAAAATATGGCCACAATTTAGACAACGATTGCCAAAACTGTCGAATATTATTTAAAAATGCCAAGGTGTGGAATGTATCAGAAAAAATTGAAAACTTATTTTTTATGATATCTCTGAAAAAAATATAAATTCATTATTTATCTGAAATTAGTCTCCATTTTTAAGTGCCGAAGTAAATCTGTTTAAAATCCACCTAGTAAATGTGCCACTTAAGCAACTACAAGGTTCAACCATTTTTATTTTTACAGATTCAAACAACGAAAAGATTATTATTGATATATTCTAACGTCTGTAAGTAAGTGGCCTAAAATATCAGCAGTCTTGCCTTCATATAACTCATTCCAAATGTATAATCCCCAGATGTAATTCTCTTAAATGCGATAATCTTATATCATGATACATGTCATTGCATATGTTTTATGTTCTTGTAGACAAAGAAAACATAATAAATTAAGGATTTATTAGTTATTTAAGTCATTGTATTCTATTACAGATATGTATACCTCTTGAATATGTCAGTTCTAACAGTTCAGTATTGATATAAATGTCAAGAAGTTAACATTAATATATGAGAATTTTCATTTTCTTAAAATAAATTGATGTTCAACTCTCCCATAAAAGTATATCGCATGCATTCAATATTTATGTATTTACTTTTGTTGCTATATAATTTGGGACTTGACCAGTTGCACATGCAATGATATTTTCCCATTACTTCGTTTCAAGCTCGAAAATGAAGCAAAGCCTATTTTACCTTTTTAGTACGTGTTCATACAGTGTTCCTTACCTGGAAAGCCATGTTGACATGTTCACTGCATTTTATGAAAAACAAAACTAGTTAAACAATTATTTGTTTTAGTCCATTTATTTACATATAAAATCTGCTATACTCACATATAATGCCAACCCTTATTTTTCCGCATTATATGCAAGTTGCGTAAATGTTAGAGATGAAAATGGAATCAGCTAGTTCAAATTCCAACCTGGTCTGATGCGTTCATTTTGCCCTAATGTCCGTCTCTTCTCCCCTCAGCTATGAATTAAATAGAAGGGTAGACTGGATTTTCTAGCCTAAGGTATCAGTCAGTCTAGGAGAAGAACATCACGGAATTTGAAACTGTGAAAAGGCAACTGGACACCACCCCACAATGGTAATTTACAGATATTAAACAAAATAAAGCCGTGGAGAGCAATGAACACCTACGTCCTGAAGAGACGTGGTATTAAAAACCGTAAAAGCGACATAAAATGAGTTAATAATTTTAACTATAATTTATGTGAATTAAAAATTTATGTGAAAGTCAAAATATAATTATTACTTTAATCTTTGGTTAGCAAAACTATTCATTCCGAGTCTTTAATTGCTCTCTTAGATAGAAAATAGGTGTTATTAAAAATTTCCTCAAGAGAGAGCACGATAATTCATCCTCTCGCACGATTTTCTTTAAAGAATTAAATAACGTAAAACAAACGCTTATTAATAAAGGATTTCCTAATAAATTGTTGGATTTCCACATTAGGTTTTTTCTGTCTAAGGTATCTAATAGTAACGACTAGAATAGAAACATAAACAATAGCATTAATATTTTTTTATAAAAATCAGTTGATCGAAAATTGCAAACAAGATGAAACTAGAATTAAGAACATTATAAAAAAAATGGACAACACCAGTAGACAATAGCAAAAAATTAGAATAATTATTTATTACAAAAATATAAAAAAGCCAACCTTATAGTTAAAATAATAATTCACCCCTTAGAACAAAATTAAATAGAACAAATATTATTTGCGAATTTAAATGTCCATTAAGTAATTGTCTTCCTGATCAATCAAAATTCGTAAGCAATTACATAGGCCACACTACAACATGTTTGACAAGAAGACATATACTACATCTTTCTGATCATAGCTCAATTAGATCCTATTTAAATACTCATGGAAACTTACTGGACCCTATTCGTAACATACTTGTTGATAACACAAATATAATAGCATCGTCTACATCGTCTACATTTACATAATAAAGGGCTAAAAATAATGGAAGCCTTATTAATAAAAACAAAAATAAAACAACACTCAGTAATATCAGCTATAAACATGGACGCAATATCTTGACCGTGTTTTGAAAATGAAAACATTATATAAATACATACAAGCAACAAACTATTTCTTGTTAACAGTTAATATATTTCAACCTTGAAAATAGTTAAATATATAACCGAAAGTTAAAAAGTATAATTGGACAGTTTTTATATAACTTATCATCTGAAAAGAAAAAAATATAAGATCACGTGAGAAACTGCATAAAAACTAAATCAAAGCACCTTGTCTGTCATATTCAATGAAACGTGCATATATATATATATATATATATATATATATATATATATATATATATATATATATATATATATATATATATATATGGGGGGTCAGCGATTATAAAATAATAAATCATTCAACATTATTTTATAATTTTGAATTTCTCAGAAAATGTGGTACTACATGAAATTATTGAATAAAATAAAGACAAACATTAATGACAAATTGAATTAAATGTAAACTTTGCTGTATTTAAACAAAATAAGCAGCAGATAGTACAACGAGTGAAAGAATTTGGCTTGTTTGTAGATATGGAACAGAAATAACCGGTTCTTTTTAAGAAATGAAATATGAGATGTTTTATTTTCTTGTAAATTATTATTATTTAACATAGACCTCGATTTTGTTATCATGATATTGAGATGACTGGCTCGTCTATAGCTATTAATTGTTTCGTTTTTTTTTTCTGCTGGTCTCTGCATGATTCGCTATGCTTAAAGTGAATCGTATGCGTATGCATGTGCGTGTGTACATTTGTGTGTGTCTGTGTGTGTGTCTGTGTGTGTTTGTGTGTGCGCGCGTTACTTGGTTTGGCATTAAAATTGTGACGGTTGTAGGTAGGAGTGGTTTGCCCGCTTATTCGTTTACTTGTTTCTTAAATCAAACTCGCACTGCCGCTGTCGTTTCAGTCCAAGCTAATCGTTTGTTGCCTGCACGCTTACTAGGTAATAACAGTGTTGCTATTCAACCTTCAGAGCTTCACAACTCTTCACTGATCTAATAACGGCTTAAAAACTGGCTGATTATAGAGCCAAGGATCGGCACTCGACCCCTAACTACTTTCTCTTGCAACCCATACCTGTTTCTTACAATCTTCACCTCACAGTGGCAACTCGACGTCTGTTTACAATTCAACTGTTCTTATTTCTAACTGAAGGAGGCGTGACTTTGAACAACAAACCTAGTCATTTAAGAAAAAAATTATTAAAAAACAAACAAAAAGCAACTATGTTAAAGTAAAGAAAAGAAAAATATTCATTTTATTCCTGTTCTGCTTACTTGCTTAGAGAATAGCGAAGATCAATCAAGCGTAACAGGCTCTCCCCACTGGTTATTTTTTAGGAATAGAAATGCTTCAGATTGGTGCGAGAAAAGACAAAAATACATTGTTTCAGTAAATAAAGAACTAATGAAGAAATTCAGCCTGTAAACGTGTGATAAAAATGGGTTTATGAAGATATGCTTCTTAAAAAGGAATTTAAATGGACCGAGGGTAAAAAACGGACAGATAGAAATAATTAAAAAGACCAGTTAATATAAGAAAAAATATTTTTCAAAAACTTCTGAAGAGTATTGATCATATTGGGAAATGTTTTGATGTCTTCAAATTCAACATTTTCGGAATCTACTAATTTTTAAGTATTACAGATTTCTGGCAATTAAGATTTTGTGCAAAACTATCTATTAATCATGTACTGTATGTACTAGTATATTTCTTGTACTACTTGTCTAATAAATATTAAATAAAAATGACATGTTTATACAGTTATTTACTTACTTTTCCTTTGTTTGACATTAAAAGACAACACTTGGTGAAGACTGAACTCACTACGCTGTCGAACTATGAGATATTAACTTGATAACTATTGTAGTATGATAGACATCATGATGAAAAGATTAAGGATGATGATATAATGTCAGAATTGAAAAGAAATATGAATATTTCAGTAGAATTTCAGAAATCTCATTCATTTGAGTGAAATATTTTTTCGTGAAATCTGTAGGATAAAAGGATATTCGACGGGAGATTTTTGCTTAAAATGGAACTTTGAATGTAGTAGAATAATAATATTATTGAAATAAATAATAAAAAATATGCAAGGACACCGAAATCTGTAATAGCAATGTATAAGTATGAAAAATGTATTTGCTGACAAGGTTATTTCAATATATGAAGATGAAAGTTAAGATATCGTAGCCTTTTCAAAAACCTGCTTCTATAGGCAATGTTAAAGTATACAGAACGGATAAAAAATAATTTATAAAAAATACTGATTGCCATCAATGCTTAATAAACAAACATTTTTAAATATTTTGTTATTTATCATATTATTAGAGCAACAGAACGGGAGGTATTTTGACATCTTAAGCGAAAAATAAATAAATGACAAACACAGAAATAACTGGAACACACATTCAGCAAAAACCAAAGCAACAGTCAAGCCTTTTAAGAAGAATTGTCAATTGTTTATAAGTTGGAATCAGCAAAATATTATCGAATTCTTAACGCCCAAAATAAAAATTAAAGATAACATCATTGCATAGTTAGCGAGATATGTTATAGAACAATTGAAAAATTTGTTATAAATAATATTATTAATCCCGTTTTTGTAATCATTAGGAATTAAAATTATCCACAGTGATGACACCATTGATAACTTTCCTCCTATCTTTCAGCTCTGACTGAAAGCTGTACACTCTACAGGTTTTAATTTCCAACACAAAAGTTCTACTGTGGCGTTTTCTAATTCAATTTTGATTTCATTTTTATTTTTGTTTCATGATTTTGTTCATTTTAAAAATTTTCTTGTCACAGTGCAACATGAGCCACTGACAGTTTCACAGTATTCTCAAAATAATTTGGGAAACATCGAATTTTCACCAAAGACTTGTTTACTCCATACATTCTCATCAAATATTGCTTACCATTGAGAATAACTTCTTTTCTTTATAATGAATAGTTTATTTGTCATATGTTTCGCCTTTTAGGAATATAAAAGAAATGCATTCACTCCATTTCTTCTGAATTGTTAATTTTCAAAATAAGCAACTGATTGATTCATTGTCAATTACATAGATATCAACTGGTATATTTGTTGATTGAAATCAGTTTGTTTAGAAGTTGTGACAAAAGATGAAGCATTATGTATAATACATTTGTACAAAAAATCATCCGTTTTGGGTCTATCAGCATTCAATTTTATTTCGATTTGATGTGAAAAACAAATTCATTTCCCAGTGTAGTTCAAAAGCTGTGGAATGATAGTACTAATACTTCTTTTGCTTAATGGTTTCACTGAGATGCTACGTCAGAAAATTTACAGTTTAAAGGAAATTCTGATTCAATGCTTTTGTTTCATGTCTACATAGTAGCAGAACGTAAATATTTGAAACTTTAAATGAAACCACAAATATTTTACCCTTCAAAACCGTAACTAAAAATAATTTGCAGTATTCTGAGCTTTTATATAAAATGCAAAATCTTTCTGCAACTATATGTAAATATATATGTAAACAAGTCTGACAAATATTACAATAATAACGCATTTCAAGATGCGTTATCTCATCAAAGCTCTTAATTATCAATTTGATTCATAAATTCATCGAATCAGAAGCAAGAAAAATGTCAGAAAATTAAATATTAAAATTTTTGATTCAGTTAGAAAATTTCGAACATATTTTTAAATGGCATGCTACCCAGCACGCAGAGAAACATCTATGTAAGTACAAATCAGATTTCTCAAGCCAAAAAAGCAAATAAAAAAAAAGAAATAAAGGAACACTCCTAAATTACATAGTAGGAAAACAGGCTAGGTTTATTGTATACTGAAAACAATCGTCGTGAGTGTATTGTGCATTTTCTTATAACAGGATCTTGGACAACATTCATGAAATGAAAGAAAAGAGAAAGTACATTGTCTCAACTTGAATAGACTAAAATTGTTAGCCCAAATTACAGGAACAGCGAAATTAATCCCCTCTATATGGCAATGTCTCATTTCGGCGAGTTCATAGCCTGCAGTCACTGATAGGGTTGAATATCAAGTGGGTTGTCCTTCTATATACAGTGGAGTTTAGATGGAGACAATATTCATTGAACTCTTCAAGAAAAAGGTTGGTATATGGCAAATGGGCCCGCTTCTTGTATAGTCATCAAAACAATTCGAAAGACAAAATTTCCATTTCCCGGAGCGTTGCTCGATGACTGTGTTCAGTTCAAAGCATTGCACAAATTACTGTTGTTTTAGTGTAGTCTTAACGCTTCCTGTGCACTGTCATTAGTATTTCATCACAAATCCTCTCCCTGTCCTTCCTCGCTCAGTTTCCATGTGGCTCTTTTATCACATCCGCTCACAGGAACTGCGGAGCGAAGGACGCGGGCTATGTACCAACGAACACGATGGAATTTCAAGCATTCATTCCAGTTTTTTTTACTTGCGTTTTCACATCGAATTTTAATTCTACTCTTCATCACAGAATCTGAGAAATACGACATTCTGCTTGAAGCGGTAAAAGAGTAAGTCTTTTCTAATCTTATTTACGTTTTAATTTTTCCTTAATTTTTGTATAACTTTATTCGCGTTCTAATAATATAACTACTCCAGGCTATTGAAAAAGATTCCTTTGATTGGAATAAAAAGAAAGAGTCAAACACTTTACTGTTATTATTTCTAATATTTATGAGCGTGTAATTATAATTATTAAAACTATGAAGAATGGCTTATACATTTACAAACTATAAATCTGGATCAAATGACGTTTTATAAAGCGCGTACTATAAACAATATGCATGATTAAAATCACATTTCAGGGTTTTTCTTCGTCATAACAGGATCTTAAATATAGCTTAGACTGTCTAATTCAAAAAGATTTCCGAACACTTTTAATTACTTTAGAGGAAAGATTTGCATTAAATATTATTTCATATATTCTTGTTTTACAAAAATAGATACAACTTTTGAAAACAAATATCTAAGCATTTATCCGGTGGATGTCAGACACAATTATTTAATTCTGATTTGACATCTAATAGAAATTTAGAAGTCGACTAAGTTTTATTATAAAACCCACTAAAGAAAATAAATCAGTCTCATCATTTCACAATATCTCATACTTTAGGGGGAAAATCAAATTTTGAAAGTTCAGCCCTTAGTTGGAAAGAGTCAACGTTGATTAATATCGAGGTTGAAACATCAACTTTCAATTGCTAACCACGGAATCGTACGAATGGTTATCATGACGAAAAAAAGCTACTTTATCTCTTTCCGGTAGTTCAAATCTCATAGCGCAATAAAACAGCAAATTAAACAAAAACCGATATCGTAAAGCAGATATGATAGCGTGTCTTAAGCAGCAAAGAGAACTGTACATAAGCTGTATGGCAACAGTCAGAAAAAAGATTTTTGAAATTAATATTCTGCAGATAACCAGGAATTAATTGGAGTAATTGACAGAGCCTTGGATTTTTAACGCATTATCATCTTTTCTAATGAGCCTTTATTTGCTCAGTTTTCTAAAAGTGGGCGAATATACATTTGATTTTACCAAGTCAAGATTTTTTTTGAATCATTTGGAAATTTTAGAACGTAGCACAATTTGACACACTAGTTGTTCAAAGTTCTAAAGTGTGTAGAATTACATCTTTTAATATTTATTAACGATAATTTGGACATAAACAGTATTCTTTGTTTTCAGAAAAAGAGAGCGAGAAAGGTGGGATTAGCAGGAGGTTGAAAAAAAATCAAATGAAACACAAGTCTGATATGAATCCTACTGAACATGTCTGAACCATTTTTGATCGTGAAAAAAGGAAAACTTGTTTCGTCCTTAAAACGTGGTCTAGGCGGATACCCGGATAAGAGAAGGGAGCAGAACTTTCAAATCTGCTGGTAAAAAATCTATCAAATTTTAGTTTGCGTACTAAATTTAAAAAAATATTCCTCAAGATTTTATGTGCAAAACGAGTTGCATGTGTACTTTACCATATTTATGTATAAGAAATATGAGAAGAGTTTTCTAATGACAATGCCCAAAATATACTAATGTAAACTTTTCCTTATGCCTGAAAATGCAATTGCTCTTAAGATAATTTAAGTAAACAATTTTATTCCTATTATCTGATGCAATTGCATAGGTAATAATGTGTTGAAAAACAAATCAAAACAATAAAACAATAACAAAACCAAACGTTATATATAAAATCAACATGTTAATATTTATTCTTTAATGGCGATAAGAATTGAACTAAAATATTTAGAATGACACTTCGATAAAGGGCTGCTGAAACCCATAGAATTGTGAACAAAATGTTTCATTTACAAGTTACGCATATATCAAAATATGTGAAAAATAAATCTCTCCCTGAATTAATTGAAATACTTTCATTTTCATCTGTGGTCAAATAAAATTCATAAAATCGAATGCATCCAATATTATAAAAAGAAATGGTTTTCCTACACAGTATATGCATATGTTAAGCATTAGCTGCTTACTTACATAAATCCGTTCCCATTGAAAAGACAAAACTAAAGAAAAGCATGATTTGTGCAAATTCCACGGATATTAACAGCCAAGATATCATCATTACACACGCAGGTATATTTCTTAAAAACACGTCTTCTGTAAGCTTTGTTGTTTTTTTTTTGTTTTTTTTTTTTGTGCTATCCAGATACACTAAAAGCGAATAGTGCATTAGATCCAGATAACATGAGAAGTAGTATATTCTAATAAGAGGCGAATTTCTGGGGAAAATTACAATATCCCTTCTATTGAGAAGCCATGTTTTCACCAATGCAGACGGCAGCAGTTTCGTTACTTGATGAAAAATTGTATCGCTTAAAATCTGGAAATTATCAGAAAGAAAGTTCCTCTTTCTGAGAAGCAACAATTTCTCGGACAGCACATGCTTCTTGTATCTGCACGGAATATATAATTTAACGTTTGGATTAGTCCATTTGGTTAATATTTTTATAATATTCATCATGAGATAAGCATCAGAGTGAATCGTAGAAGCTGTGAATGAAATGTGTTCCTAGACCGTGAAACGATAAAATACGGATCTTTGACATGCAATTATTTACTTTTTAAGAATGATCAGTCCGACAAGGTCAAAATAGCACTTGATGTAAAACAACGACCTCAAGACAGTTGTTAACTGGGGCAAAAGATAACTTGTCAATTGTAACGTCTCCAAAACTAAGCTTCTCTCTATTAATCTTCTGAGAGACCCTTCCCTGCCTCCATCAGCATGACTGATACTATCCTCCAGAAAAGTGACACACTGCGCCTTCTCGGGCTAATCTTCTCAGCTGAAATAAAATAGAAAAATAATATCGAATCCATTGCTAGGTCAGCTGCTAAGAAAGTCTGTTCACTATGTGAGACAATTCTTCTCTCCAGAATCTATCTTGTATATCTGTAATTCTACCATTCGTCCATGCTTAGAATAGTGTTGCCATATATGGTCCGATGCTCCTGTGATTTACCAAGAGGTCTTTGATAAGATCCAAAGAAGAATCAGCAATATTATTGGTCCTGATTTGGCGGCTAGGCTTCAGTTAATTGCCCACCGCCGTAAGGTTGTCTCTCTCTCTGTACCTTTTTTTTATAAATACTTTCATAGTAACTATTCGGATGATCTCTTTGCTATTGTACCCAGACTGTATGAATTTGACCGCAATACTAGACTGGCGACGATATCGCATCAGTTTACAGTTCAGGTAGCTAGATGTCGCCGTAACTTCTACGCTAGCATTTTCTTTTCTCTCACCTCTCACTTCATGATTTCCAGCCAACTTTAATCTGCAAGAATTTAAATGCAATACAAATCTCTATCTACTGTCTTCTTGAATGCTCTTTTCTCTTTCTACTCATTACTAATGTTTCTGTTCCTAATTCTTCACACCATTTTGGCAGAAATGTAGTCATTCATTTGCAAATCTTAGAACATTAAAGTTGTATGGAATATTCATGTCACCAATTCTGTAATGTTCGCCATTTTCATTTCGACAGGTGTTAACACGTCCTTCAAGATTTCTTTGTTGCTGCGGTTGTCTTTTCGCAACATCTTTTATATCTTGGAATTATTCTTATGTCAGATTTTCCATTCTCTCTCGATTTGTTTGTAGAGAACTTGTCATTATCCTTCGTTCCTATTTGCTGTCATACTCTCCCTTCTTCATCTTTACTTGCTCCATTATCTCATACTTCTGCTTTTCTCACCGGATCTTTCGTTGTACCTTGTTATTCTCTTCAGGTTATTCGTTTGAGGGATTTTTGGAAATTGTAATATAGCTATTCTTGAAATATAATGGGATCCGGACACTTGAGCCATATTCACGTCTTAGAAGTCGAGTTACTTAACTATCCACTTTCTTTCTTTCATTCTTTCTTTCTTTCTTTCCACACACACACACACACACACACACACACACACACACACACACATATATATATATATATATATATATATATATATATATATATATATATATTTTCAGTCGCTCGTTTTTTAGTTTTTCTAAAAGTTTATTACTTCCTACGTTTTCTCACTCACAAACACTTTTCCAAGGTGATCAGCCTCTGCAGATTATGCAGATCCTTACTATTTAAATCGTGATTGCTTTTATATTATATTAGTAATAATATTGACTATTTTTCTGAAACTAGAGTTGTACTAGGACAGCAAGGCACGAATAAATTGTTTGCTTGTCTGATAATTCAATTAGCTTTCATAAGCACGAACTTTTTAAATGGAAAATGGAATTTTAATTATTTAAGTGAAAATCTAAAATCATTAAATCTCACAGAATGCAAATGAGTAACCTGATATATAAGAATGGACGCTGAGGTCAAAACCGAGTAGCAACAGTCTGTTTCATGATTGAACGCGATCATTAGACTCTTAAGATGGTAATTAAGCATGAAACAGACTATTACCAATCGGTGTTAACTCTATATACACGCGCTTTAGTGGCAAGTATAAGTTGTTTCTGATGTGAATATGTGTAACATTGTGCTAAACTATTTGAAATCTAATTAATAATAATCACAAATATTTAATAATAGGTTCAAAATGTGTAAATTGTTGTAACAGAAAAATGACACCGAAGAGTCGGCCATTAGCTGTTTATCAAAACATAAAATCAAACGTGACCTGCGGAATGGTTTGTGTATAACGCGAATGACTATTAACCGCCCTAAGATGGTTTATACTACTTTGCATGTTTGCAGTTGTCCAAGAAAGAATCTCCCTACATAATGATTCAATGACTGGAATTGCAACTATCTTATGACAAAACCCGAAGAGGGCGAACTTTGCAAGTGCTTATACGATTCAGCATAAAGAAATTGCATATTTAAATTATTTGTTAGCCAAATAGCCTTATTCAAAGCATAAGAAACTAGAGGGTTGGCAAAAATGGTAATACTTTATTTGTTTTACATTTAATGAGTGAATTTAACTCTATTTGAAAGAGTATCTGAAATTCTATTGAATCGTTAGAAAGAGGAATCCATCATATTTATTGGCAAACATTTGGGATGAATCCATTGTATTAATGCAACATGTTCTTTGTGCTATTCTGAAAGAACTAGAACAGTCAATAAGAGTACATTCTACTCCAGAAAATTCACAAATTTTTCAACTGACATGTTTCAATATATTCTATATACATGTATCTATATTCTATATACACTATTATATATATTATTATCTATATTCTATATACATGTATATATTCGAGGCTATAAACCTGTGGAATATTTCATCAAGTTCATCTTTTCTCATGGATCAAAGAATCGATCAGACATTTTGTTGGATTTCCTGAATGGAAGCACAATTTCGCTATTAAAATCCCGACGTCATTTACATGACAAAGCCTCAAATATATCTGGATGTTATGCGGGATTGCAAGTATGAATCAGTCGACTGAATGAGTTTGCTATTTGTGTCCCCATTTGCTGAACTTAAAGAATGTAAAAGTGACAGTCTTGTCTAATGATTGTTACATATTTTTATTTTATTCAGTGCCTTTATTCCTTTTTTTCCTGAATGTGAGGAAGCTTATTGATCAACTGAAAGTCAATTTTTTTGTTAGTCAATAGTAATATTAGTCGTTTCCTTAGAAGGAAACATTCGCCAGTTATTGACCTCGCAGTCAGTGCCATTGTCGGTTGATATAAAATCTTTCCCTTAAAATAACTTTTCAGGAAAATAGGTTTCTCAAGTCCATTAGCTGTTATCACTCTTTCCAGTATTGATGCAGTCTTCCTTCCTATATGAAAGTCTAGATCTGACGAGGCTATTTAAGAACATCACTTAAAATGATTATTTAAAAACGTGACCTAAAAATACATTTTAAAACTGAAACTATTCCTGCGTTCTACGGAAAAATAATTTTTGACAACTTGAAGTCTGTTTCAAGTGTTGAAATTGTACTCAGTATTCATCTGTATGATACTAACCAACTGTACTTGGGAAATGTTAGTTTTCAAGCTTGAAATTTACAAAGAATCAATTTTATAGTGTAATGGGGCAGCAGCATTTGAATTAGATTACAATTATGTGCATAGGAAATGACATTCTGAATATCATTGACTTCAAGCCAATTATAAATCAATTCTCTGCAAAGACATCTCACATGTTTTGGTGTTGATTATTAACTGATTATTCATATTGTACTGTTTTCATCTGTATGGTGTAACAGTTATCATTGATATGTTGAAATCTTGGTGCATTTCACAGTTTATGATATATTGTTTAAACATGCTGATTAATCCTCACTTAACAGCTTGTGTTTGATGTTTAAATATTGATTTACGTGTTAATAAATTTATAATTGCAAATATATCTAAATTCCATTGAACATTTGTATTTTTATTACTGTGCATGTGCGTTGCCACTATGATGTCGGGCTCAGTTGTTGTTCTTCCACTTGTTTGGATCTCTGCGCCGAAACCTTTCTCGGAAAAATCTAAAATTGACGTCAAGATGAATACATTTGGGGCAGTTCCTTATATGTAAAAAAACAACATTGTTAAGATGTTGTTCTTATTTTGCCATATTGATATCAGCGATTCATACTGTGATGTTGTTTCGTCTTAGACTCATAACTAGAAATCCGTAAATAATCTCAACATCATAAACAGGTTTGGATGATACGCTCGTTTCAACAAGCAGTAATATTACAAACTTGTGTCTTGAGTTTGTTTAATTGCGTCAACGTCCACTTTTTGCAAAAGTGTTGGCTGAAAGAGAATCCTTAAAGGTAAATAAAAATTTTGTTTAAATTTGTGGGTTTAAGTCCTTATATCTGAGAACACTTTAGATACAGACTGAAGTAGTTCAGGCAAACATTTGTTTCATTCGTACACCATCCTTATTTATCTTAGGCATTCTGGGACGTTGAGACCCTACAAATCTAACCCTATGATAACTCTCTTTAGATATTAGGTTGTTCTTGTATACTGAGAACAAACATCTCTGTGTTCTCGTTTCAGCCTTGCTAGTATTTTCACACGTACTAGCAGGACCAATCATCAAACTTTGATGAATCGTTCAGAATATTGGATATCTTATACAAATAATCTTGCTTAAGATGACAATTCCACAACCCTTATCAGGCTTAGTAATATACACATCATTCCTTGACTTTAACGATTTTAAAATTTGAAAGTGAACGCTTTGCCAAGCAAGAAAATCCCTCTCAGCAGTAAGCGAAGCATATTCATCACACAGTTCAAGTAGTCTACCTTTAAAAGCAGAACACTTATTAGAAGTAATGTTTACTTAACTGAGAATACATGATCTCAAATTCAGAGAAAATCTGTTCTTTGCAAATTTTAGAAGGTGGAATACAAAAATCAAGTCCCCGAGAAAGAACCATCTGTTCTATCTCAGAGTGATACTAGAAAGATTGAAAATATGTTTATTAGAATTTTCATCGTCAACTCCGAACATTCTGGAGACGAGGCTATTCAAGTATTTCTTGTTACTCCCTGTAACTAGTTTATCTAATAGCAGTTTGTTATTGGCCAAATAACGAGAGAGACGAAAGAAATCAAAAAATCTTAATTTACTACGAATTTCGTTCAAAATTGAACAAAACAAGGATGAACATGAACAGGAAAAATCAAATAATTTTTCCAACTCCTGTCTGACAAAAGCTTGCTTGACAGAGAAGGAACTAATTTTTATATTTAATAACCTTCGACTGGTAAAAGATGGGATAAACATGACATGAGAAAAGATCTTTTTAATCTGAAGGAATTAACTTTGTGCCATAACCGAACAGAATGATTGGTTTGCTGAATGCTTGGGTACCTTCGACGAAGATATAGAAACAAGGACTTTTACACACAGAAATAAAACATAGATTTGAACAAAATAAACAAGACATATTAATAATCTTCAAGAAATCACAGGGTGGTTTTCGACTGTGAAAAATTCTTAAAAGTCTTGTTTTATTGTCTAATGCTGTGTAGACGCAGGTTGTTTCGACTTTCGGTGTGTAGCAGTCACTTCTAAATTTTTGCCCAATATATATTGTAACGTATTTACGATTTCATTAACCATATAGGCGTAAGGCTAAAAAGCCCCCCTCCCCTATCAAAGAAAAATCCCACATTCTAGTCGAAAATCGGTTAGATATAAAAAATAAACAAAAATAGATAAAATCCAATAGTTTCAACTTGAGAGCGAATATATTCTATGATCAGTTGTACCCACATCTTCTATTCACAAATTATTTCCCCCTTCACTTTCTCTTCCACCCTCAAGCTAAGGGCCCGTGAACTTTGAAGCGACGCGACCCGAGAATAACCTGGTTCCAATATCCCGCGACCTTCAGACTATAAGTGAATTTCAGACACCATCAGACTATCCTGCTGCGATTAACGTGATCAGACCCTACAGAGAAGAGGTCGGCAAGGTGGTTCCCGGACGAACCCCCAATTTTATATGTTACGAACTTGTAGCATATAGATGAATCACGGGTTTTAAAAAAAGAAAACGTGGTTTCTTTTCTCGGTTTTCACTCAGGAATGGAAGCAACACAAGGGAATCAACGAAGAACAGACGCAAGACGATGGATTTCAAAATAAAACATTTATTTATAAATACATAAACAGGTAAAGAAAGAAAAAGAAAATTTATTTAACAAAGGGGAAGTGGATCATGAAAGAACAGAAGGTGCGAGCGAATACATACATATACATAAAAAAGATCAAGCCAAGAGAATCAACTTATCTGTTAGTCGAGTTGATATTTCCACACAAAATTCTAATTCGCCTAAGTGAATTCTAATAAGTGAAAGTTCTTATGTTAAAATAATATTTTGGTCACCCGGCAACTTTCCTGGGTTCCTTTTCTTCGGAAATGGTCAGGGTTCCACAGCATTTCGTACAGTCGTTTCGTTGGTCGATTCAGTTTCGTAGCAGTCCTTTCGTTCTCTATTAGACAGACTTTGTTGTCTTCTTCATTTCGGTGACCAGTCCATTTGGAATCGGGACGATTCGCCTAGCGATGTTCATCTGCCACTGGTCAGACTGAAACTGAAAACATTTTTTAGATTTTTGCTGTTCCCATAGATAGTCAAGTGGTTTCTCTTCGTCCTTGACAAGGTACGCAGGAGGAAGGGGCGCAACTCTCGCAGTGTTTGTGTGATGGCCAAAAATTCAATCAACCATCGGTAGGGTCTGATCATGTGAATCGCAGCAGGAGAGTCTGATGGTGCCTGAAATTCACCTATGGTCAACCGTCTGATGGTTGCTGTATTTTGGAACCAAGTCATTCTCGGGTCAGGTTTCTTCAAAGTTTATGGGCCCTTGTCTTGTGGGTGGAAGAGAAGATAAAGAGGGAAATAATTTGTGATGAGAAGAGGAGGGTATGGCTGCTCATAGAACATATTCGCTCGCTAGTTGAAAGCATTGGATTTTATCTATTTTTGTTTATTTTTTTTATATATCTAACTGATTTTTTACTAGAATTTGTGATTTTTCTTTGAGGGAGGCTTTTAGCCTTACGCCTATATGGTTAATGAAATCGTAAATACGTCACAACATATATATATATATATATATATATATATATATATATATATATATATATATATATATATATATATATATATATGATAGCTGTGATTTCATTACGAGCAATGTCATCGCTTGATCCATCCTCAGATATGACCAGCATGGATTATGCTTTTTAATCCTGCTATGGCCTTTCATTGTCTCGCGCAGATGTGGCAACGTTGAGCATCTTTTGCAGTAGTTACATAAATGGGTGTGGCGTCTTTGATGATTTTGACGTCTACTCTACTTGGACAGATGCGACCACGTGAGATCAGATTTTATAGCAACATTTTCAAAGAAATTAACAAGAACATTCCGAATATATCTCTTGATATGACTATATATACACATACACCTAATAACAATAATAATGTGGTGGTGTTTACTCTAACATTTAGTGTAAAATGTATATGTGTGTTTATGTGTGTATGTTTCTATGTGCGTGCCTCTGATAGTCGTTCCTCATTTTCGTAGTGGGGAGGTTGCGTGATCCAATGACTCTGAGAGCGATGCAGTCGGATGTTCTAAACTCCAGGCGGCAAAGTCGAGACGAGAACCCAAACTAAGCGCGACCAACCCCAAAGACCCCCAGCTGTGTAACAAGCGGATGACATTTACAACAGTTGAACCAGCGGATGAAGACGGTTACGCATGATGGACATGCTACAGAAGGCGCCACTTGAAATTATATCAGAGTCAGCGCCATTTCGTTGCAGTTTCATAACTGGATTCTGCATGACTCATTCCATATGTGCCGCAGAGGAAGGTCATGAAATCAAGTGTGTGGGTCACTTCTTGGCAAGTTGAGTTCCCCCTTAAACAAATTCACGCCATCAGCTCTTTCTTCTATTCTGATTTTCTTTCACGTTTAATCGACTCTTGCAAAGCCAAACGGCTCTAGAGAATGGATCAGGTTCTGGTGAAACTGGAAGCTTCTAGTCCCGAATCTGCGCGTTGGTAGAGAATTTAATCATCATCGCCATCCTCATAAAGGGAGCGATCAGCAAAGAAGAAATGAAATTCTTAGATATGAGATAAAGCCGCCTTGTGTGGCAAATTTTTATCAACTTTTGGGATAAACGGTAATTATGTACGAAAAATATTTAGTAAATTTTAAAGCTAATAACAAATAATATTAATAAATTGGAGACATTTCTTTGAAAAACTGTTGCGTTCACATGTTTGTTTTCCGTGATACTGTAGTTTCTTGGTTGTATGGATTTCTTATGCCCGATAAAATAAAGCCTCTGTCATATCGCTTCCAGCCCAAAATAGAATACCTTTTCTTTTACGTCGAATGATGTAAAAATGTTCAGGGGTATATATAGTTAGAATGTTGCAATAACAGAAAGTAGCATCTACGCCATTTCCTTGAAGGCCGTGAAAATTCCTCTTGCCTTGCTATTTAGTATTATTAATAAGAGACTCAAATTCTTTGGTGAATATTTTAAACGTAGCTCTTCACAGCAAGCAAATCGAATGGCAGCACCAGATGACAGCCTCATTTTCACGCTGAATCACATCGATCCCGGATCAGAGAGTAATTGGTTTCAGCTTAAGATGAAGGAGCCCTCCAGGCTTTTGTATATTCACAATGCTTGCCCATCCCAACAGTGCATTCTGTTCAATTTATTTGGAAAATGCTAACTGAGGGAGTGTTTCTAACTGGGACATTGTTCTTGTTTTATTCTACTACTTGTAGTTTTTGAAAAGTATTCCTGAAAACTGATTTTTCAGTGTTTCGAATTATTTAAAAAATTCAAGAGATTGAATTAAGATATTTGAATAACATTTTATTTAATTTATCATATCAATTCAAAATATTCTCATAACTAGAATAAATAAATGGAGTATAAAAGAGTAATTGTAATTAGTAATGTACCATTTCTATTCAAATTTTGAAGAAAATTCAATGTATTTTCGAATGCGAAATTTGCATGTTCATTTTGTTCATTTCATTAATAAAACGGAAATTTAAATTAATTACATTTAAAGACAATATATGAATAAAAGAAAAAATAAAGCTAAACACAATGTCACAAATTGTTTCGTGGCGTGATCATTCATTTTTGGCATGTCGTAAAATCAGGCGTCATATATAGGAAATGAAGAGGTTTATACATTTTTGCCTTTCTATTTTAACAATTTCATAATTACAGAATTATATTACAGAATATACCCTGTTTAAAATGAAAATATGCTAAGATTCTCAGCCAAGTCCATATTATCATTTTAGTTCAAACGAGACAGCAAGATTTATGTTCGTAACTAAGATAGTTGTGAATTTAATGAAAATCGGATTTTTTTGATAAAGCGCCTTCTTTGGCAGTCTTTACTGATAACCATTTATAAATCGCATTTTCTACAGCGGAAGCAGTCCTTAATGGCAACTAGCTGACACCGGAAGCTATATTCTTTTAATAATGGTGGCCAGCAATAAGCTTCGCTCTCTTGGCCGAATTCTTGTAAAGTATCTCATCACACAGAGATAGCATCAAGAAATCAGAGCGCTTCTGGCACTTGTCCGCTGTTTCTTTATCTTGGTTTGGTTGCTTACTAATCCTTTTGACGAATAACCTCAAATCCGCTTTCATTGAAATGGCGAATAATAGGAAAAATAATAAATAACAAATAAGCGAACCTTGCGAACAAAAGAAGCGTCATACCCCAAAAATGTATTGAAAAAGAAATGATATATCTCTATTACTTTTAGATGAAAGAATATGGTGACAAAACATAATCAGTTAAGAAAATGAAATGTAGGAATAGCTAAAATAAAAGTGCTTGGAAGAGAGACATCGTCAAGTATTAGCGAAATGAAATAGGAGAGAAAAAAGTGGATAAAGAGAAAAATGGAAAGAAACATTAAGAGTCCCTTTCATTATTTTTCTTTTATTGATTCTTGTATCGTTAAATGATTGTTGCACTGAAGTCAAGACGTGCTTTCAGTTCAACAAATTCCCTCCTGAAGATTCCTTGCTTATATATTCAATCTATCATTTTTAATATTTTCATTTTTTTTTTGAAAATGAAAGAGGATTTTTTGTATAAGAAATTTATATAAATGTAGAAATTCCAAAGATTGATTATTGCATATAGTGTCTATTTCTATAGAAATTTTAGGAAAATATACTGTGTATATAAACGCATAAACTTTAACATATACATGCACGCATACATAAATACATGCATACATACACATTATTTATAAACAAATTTTATTAAATTCAAACGACAAGTTCTGTCTGTTTATTTTTTAATTGTATTTTTGCAATTTTCCAATAATTTCCTGCAAATCCTGATCAAAAATGCAAAGAGATTCTCTGAAGTTCATATGTTTGTTCTCATTTTCTTCGAGTACTTTCGGTATCTCTTTCATTAGAAAGAATTAAATTTTCTTAGTCTTATCGTTAAAAGTTTTGTTAGATACATCCTGAAGAATCAAGAACTTGGAATCTTTCTTTACAGTGCGTGGTGTATATTTTGGTATTATATACTAATATTTCTCATGTTAATTGCATTTTGGTTGTTTGTGATGTGCTAACGAATTGCACGAATTGCACGAATTGCACTAACTTTCAATAAATAACTAGTTAACTAGTAAGAGAGAGAGTGTGTGTGGTGCTTATAGGACAATGTGTACAAATGTAACGTTATTTTTTATTAGTTGTACTGGAAACGCAATCTTTCAAAGTACAATAAAATTTACAAACAACGTTGACGAGCAAATAAACAGCATTTCTGAAATCAACAAGAGTGACATTTTCCCGAGTGTCAGGACAATAAAAGGCAGTCTAAGACTGAAAAGTTAAGTAGTGATAAGTCTTTTCCTTTCGGTCTGTTATATTTCTGTTTCGTGCTCAATTTAAAAAGTTTAATCTGGAATTTTTTTCTTGATCAAGTAAAAAAGAATGTTACCAAAAGCTATTTTATATTCGTTGAACATTAAAGCTGTTAGGAATTCCATTTTTATCATTGATACTACAATTTTCATTACATTATATATATTGTTACGAACTTGTAGCATATAGATGAACCACGGGTTTAAAAAAGAAAACGTGGGATCTTTTCTCGGTTTTCACTCAGGAATGGAAGCAACACAAGGGAGTCAACGAAGAACAGATGCAAGACGATGGATTTCAAAATAAAACATTTATTTATAAATACATAAACAGGTAAAGAAAGAAAAAGAAAATTCCTTTAACAAAGGGGAAGGGAACCATGAAAGAACAGAAGGTGCGATCGAATACATATACAGTGTAATCCGGATATAAGAGAGTTGTCGGGACCGGAGAAAAAGTATCTTATATCCGGGGTTCTCTTATATCCGGGTTTATCTTATATCCGAGTCTCTTATATCCGGGTTACACTGTATATACATAAAAAAGATCAAGGCAAGAGAATCAGCTTATCTGTCAGTCGAGTTGATATTTCCACACAAAATTCTGTCCAAATGTTCTATAATTCCGAGCGCTTTCGGCCATACTTTTAGCCATTATCAAGGATGATTTCATTTTTTCAATTTAGTTGGATGTGTTGGTTGTGTGTATGTTTTTATGTTATAGAGATGTTTTATTTTCCGAAAACAGTTAGCACACTGTGACCGTGTAATGGAAATAATGGAAGGCTTAATTATAAAAAAGTAAAAAGTCAAACTTAATAATATTTACTACGAACACGGCCACAATGTGCTGTGTTCGAAAAATAAAACATCTCTATAACATTAAAAACATACGCACAACCCACACACCCAATTAAATTGAAAAAATAAAATCATCCTTGATAATGGCTAAAAAAATAGCCGAAAGTGCTCGGAATTATAGAACATCTGGACAGTTTCTACACACACTGTGCCCAAAAAATAAAACGCTTGTTCGAACACAAGAAAAATTAAATAAAAAGCTTCATCGTAGTACCTTGTCTGTCGTCTTTAGTGAAACATGTATAAATGAAGGAATGCTGGATAAATGCACAACACACACACAGACACACACACACACACACACGTGTGTGTGTTTATGTGTGTGTGTGTGTGTGTGTGTGTGTGTGTGTGCATGCTGTAAGTATTCATACAAACAAGTTTGATTAAAAACAACCGATGTATTTAATTTTTTATTGTATTTATTCAATTTGCGAATAATGTTGTTGCGTATTGTGCTATATCAAATACGTATATATATATATATATATATATATATATATATATATATATATATGTGTGTGTTATGGGACCTTACCTATAACGACAGAGTGAACTCTTCCTGACACTATGAATACTGCGCCTCTCAAGAGAGAGGGACGAGACGGAATTGAGTCGAGCCAATATTAGTTCACTCCAAACCAGACTGACAATCATACTAACACTTTCCACATCTTGTATTATTATTCTGTGTAATATATCTTTGATATTTCTACTCTTGTGTTCGTGTTGTTCTTCCTTGGTCCTAACCTTGGACCATAACAGTGGTGACGAGGATAAGTTCTACGCGGAGAATCTAAAAAAATCTTTTTGCTATCGGTCGTCCATAACAGTGGCGACGATATTGAAAATACAAGTTCTACACGAAAAAAAAAAGAAATTTTGTTTTGGGCAGCAACCTTAACAGTGGTAACGAAGACACGAATTTAACCTGTCAGCCAAAACAGAATCGAATTCTACGCAGGAAAATCTTTTCGTACTGAGGTTCCAGAACAACAGGCGACAAAAAAGGGAAAATAGTTACACAAAATTACGGTGTAAACATGGAAGACTTTAAGGCAACCATATTGGAACTAATGAAAATGCAATTCGAGCAGCAACAAAAAAATGAGGAAAGACAGACTAGGCTCGAAGAAAAACAATTAGAAATTCAACAGAAAAACGAGGAAAAACTATTGGAAATTCAACAGAAAAACGAAGAGAAGCAACTCGAACTACAAGAATTACTACTACGGACAGTAACAAATAAAGGACAACATTCTGGAAATGAAGCGGCATTCTCGCAAAATGCTGTATGGGGCTCTATCAAAGACTTCACTTATGCACCGGACGAAGACAAAACCTTCGTGGCTTATTTCAGAAGATATGAAGATTCATATGAGTTTGATTGTGGGAATTAGTCAGACGCGAAAAAAGTACGTCTACTACTGAGAAAACTAGGGTCAAGAGAATACACTAAATTCGTAGAGTACATCCTACCGAGGAAAACGAATAAGTTGACTTTCAAGGAAGCCGTGAAACTTTTAACTGAATTATTTAGTCCGATCACTTCACTATTCCACAAAAGGTGGAAATGTTTAAATCTAACAAAAAAGGATAGTGAAGACTATATAACATTCGCTTCCATAGTAAACAAACACTGCGACGACTTTAAGTTATCTGAACTCAGCCCGGACAATTTTAAATGTTTGATATTCGTCCAAGGCCTGGTTTCGACTAAATGCGGAGATCAGATGGAAAATTCTAACAAAACTTGAGAGTGAACCAGAATTGACGCTACAAAAATTAGCTGAGGATTGTCAGAGATGTATAAGCGTAAAAAAGGCCTCGAAAGATATAGAAGAGTCTGGCATCGCTCAAATACGAAAAGTACAACGACAAACACGTTTTTTCCTTCCTCAAAAACAAGCCAAACAAATTATTTTACTACAAAAAGTCAAGTGAATTCTCAGAAGAAACTACCACCAGTCTATGCTATCGCTGTGGGACTTTGCATTGGTACAAAGATTGTCCATACCACTATAAGACTTGTCTGTCGTGCAATAAAGTGGGACATAAAATTTCGCATTGTAGGACAAAGAAAGAAAGCAAAAGCCGAGTAAGAGTCACTAGAAGCCGAGTAAGAGTCACCAAGCGGACGGGATAAATATACGAAAATACGTACAAGTAGAAATGTTAAACAAAAAATCAGATTACAATTAGATTCCGGATCAGATTTAACCATTATTAGCTAACAAACGTGGAAGAAATTAAACAAACCGACCATGTTGAGAACAGTTAAAATAGCCAGGTCGGTAACAGGTAGAAAAATCAAATTTGAGGGAGAAATTATCACAAATGTGAGGTTCAACGGAATGACCAAGAAATTAAAGATGTATGTTCTAAAAAATACGGAAAATTTATTTGGAACTGACTGAATGCAGAAATTTGACCTCTGGGATTTACCGATAAATACCTTCTGCCAAAAAGTGGAAAGGTTATCGACCAAGGCAGAGAAATTGAAGGAGAAATTAAAGGAGAGTTTCCCCGACGTATTTTCAGCCGGCCTTGGGAGGTGTAAAAAAATGGCGGCAAAAATCGAACTAAAAGAAAATGTACAACCCATTTTCAAGAAGAAAAGAAATGTACCTTTCGCATCATTAGAAAAAGTAGACCAAGAGTTGGATAGACACGTGAAAACCGGTATATTGACAAAGGTGGAATATAGTCAATGGACCGAACCTACGGCTTACGTGAAAAAGAAATCGGGTGAGATACGAGTATGCGCTGATTTCTCGACGGGATTGAATGCAGCGATTAAGGATTATCACTATCCTCTCCCTAGTCCAGAGGAAGTTTTCACAAAGTTGAACGGGGTAAATTTTTTCTCAAAGATAGACTTGAGCGAAGCATACCTACAAGTATCAGTAGATGAGGAAAGCTCGAGGTTGTTGTGCATAAACACACATAAAGGGTTATATAAGTTCCAGAGATTACCATTCGGGATCAAGGTCGCGCCGGCGATATTTCAGCAAATAATGGACACTATGCTAGGCGGACACTGATTTCACGATCGCATACCTTGATGACATCCTGATAAATAGCAAAAATATTGAACAACACTGGGACCACGTTCAAGAGGTTTTCAGGCAGATACAAAACTACGGTTTTAAGGTAAAGGAAAATAAATGTGACTTCTTTATGAAGAGGATAAAATATCTGGGCCATATTATTGACGAAGAAAGAAGACCAGACCCAGAAAGGGCCACGGCAATAAAAAAAAATGCCGGCTCCCAAAAATTTATTCTTGGGCTTAATAAATTATTATCAAGAATTTATTCCAAACATGCACAAATTACGCGTACTCCTAAACGAACTGTTGAAGAAGGAAAAAGTTTGGGAATGGTTATATGAATGTCAGAAAACTTTCGACAAAATCATTAAGACTCTAACAGCAGATTTATTTTTAGCGCATTATGATCCAAAATTGGAAATAATAGTCGCGAGTGACGCGAGTGCCTATGGTGTTGGGGCATGTATACTTCATAAAATGCCGGATGGGACACTAAAACCCATCGCGCATGAATCAAGAATCACGATACCAGCCGAACAAAAATACTCGCAAATCGAAAAAGAAGAGCTGGGGATTATTTTTGCGGTTACGAGATTCCACAGTTATATTTACGGTATATTTTTCACCTTACAGACGGACCACAAGCCGTTATTGACAATATTTGGATCAAAGAAAGGTCTACCTGCCTACACTGCTAATCTATTGCTAAGATGGGGGACTATTTTATTGAACTATAACATTAAATTGGAGTATCTTCCATCAAACAAAATCGGGCATGCAGATTTCGAGACTAATACCAAAGATAACGGAGCCATTAGAAGATTTCGTAGTTGCAGCTCCACGAGATGAGGAAGATATTAGAACATCATTATGTAGTACAATTCGAAACCTCCCCGTCACATTACAGGAAATAAGAAACGAAGCAGTGAATGACGAATTCATAAAGGAAACGAAAACAAAAATGGCAGGGAAAGATAAGCATGTATCAGACAGTTTTTCGTTATGTGATAATGTTCTGCTATATAATGAAAGAGTAGTAACCCCGAAAACGCTACAAAGGCGAATCTTCAAGGTTTTTCACATGGGCTACCCAGGAAAGAACAGGATGAAATCCTTAATGCGAAGTTACGTGTACTGGCCAAACGTGGATCAAGATATTATTATAATGTAAAAAGAGCACTAAGGAAAGCTTATGATGTACCAACAGAAAAGGCTTTACAACAATTCTTGCAAGTGTATAGAATTACACCGAACAGTACTCCGCCATCGGCATTATCATCCGTGAAAGTGATATTCACCCGAAAAATTAGATTTGTATTCGACAAATTACTGCCAAAACAGACAAAGCAATCACCAATGGCGTTTGTACCAAAAAGAAAATTTAACCCAGGGGAGAAAGTTTATTTTTAAATGTTCAAAAACAACACATCCTATTAGGAGCCAGGTACAATAGAGAAACGAATCGGGAACGTGATTTACAGGGTCCGAAGTTCTCGCATAAAAGGCACTTAAATCAGATCAGAAAGAGGCTGTTAGAGGATTCTAACTGTCTACCTCAGGAAGAGGAGTAAGTAATGGACACAATATTTGACACATTCAATATGCAAAGGCCTCAAGCAATTTCAGAACCGCGGAAATCAAGCAGAAAAAGAAAATTTACAGAGCCTTTGATGATTAATGCGAAGAGGAAAAAATATTAAAGACCCCTGCGAGGTAAAAGCTTTGGGAGGGGGGTGTTATGGGACCTTACCTATAACGACAGAGTGAACTCTTCCTGACACTATGAATACTGCGCCTCTCAAGAGAGAGGGACGAGACGGAATCGAGTCGAGCCAAACCAGACTGACAGTCATTCTAACATTTTCCACAACTTGTATTATTATTCTGTGTAATATATCTTTGTTATTTCTACTCTTGTGTTCGTGTTGTTCTTCCTTGGTCCTAACCTTGGACCATAACAATATATATATATATATATATATATATATATATATATATATATATATATATATATATATATATATATATATATATTTCTTCAATGTAATTTCATAATAATAAAGAAATTAATTATTTGAAAAATAATCAAATTTGTGATTTAAAATGTTTAAGCGACAATTGTCTAGTTAAATGTAATAAGAAAGAAAATAGCTATCGTTCTTTTTAAATGAGTTTAACACATCACTGTTATTAAAAAAAGAAATGAATATAGGTGACTAATTCAAATATTTAAAAACACTAACAAAAATAAACCTAAAAGAGATATTTCCAAATAAATCTCACCCTATATGCTAATGGTGGGATAGTAATGCAATGCATACGTCAGTTCCCTGATACCTCGGACGTTCGAATCACTGAAAAATGACTAGGACATTAATTTTATATGTATGTTTTCGTGTGGTCATTGATTAAAAATACCAACCATATACAAAAAGTTATACGAGCGTTAGAATAATAAGACATTTGCATATATGTTTCAAGTATTGTTGCAAAGAAAGATGAAGTCGATGGTAAAAAGAGATCACTAGTGATTCGCACTCCAATTGTACATTGTGATAGCAAGATGAGTTGTAAATACAAAAAAAAAAACAAAAACAAAAAAAGGAAAAGAAAGTACCAAAAAGAGAAACGATATATATAATCAATGATTATTTATGGAGCTTGGCTTAGTCTGGCACAAGTTTCTGAAACAGTGCACATATTTAGGATCAAACACTCAAGATTAGTGAATCATCTGTGGTAATAATGTGTTAAGTTTTGCTCTGTGGTTCAAAGGTAAGAGTTTTCTACGATTTCAAAAACGCATGTAAACAATTCAGAAGTTAACGAAATTTTTAATTCATAAAATTAATCACTCGTCTAATAAATTGAACTAATGCGTAATGAATCGTTTCACAAACATTTCTAAATCAAATAACGTTAGCAATTTAGATATTTTTCATATATTCTACAATTAACATAATACGTCGGAAATGTTTTATATAAAGTTATATAAGCAAGAGCAGGAAAATATTTGACAATGCAATGTTCTGTTTTTAAGAATGCAGGTGAGTACTCATCTCTGTTGCAATATTGACCCATTAGCCACCTTCGTGTCATCAGCAAACGTTTCGAATCTATAATCAACAAGAAGTTTCTTGAACAGCTCAACAGGAACACTCTCCTGGGCGATAAGCAGTATGGATTTCACCCTGATAGATCCACAGTTGATGTCTTACTGTCATTACTCAAAGAATCAGCGAAGCGCCAGAATATAAATTCACCACGAAGATCATTGCTTTAGATATATCAAAGTCCTTTGACAAGGTGTGGCATCGGGAGCTGCAACATAAACTCTCCAACTATGGAATCGCTGGAAGGGCTTTCTCAATTATCAAGTCCTTCCTAACGGGTAGGTTCATCAAGCACAATAGTCCGCATATAAATAATATAAATAAGGATTTTTATATAGATACTAAGTTTAGTTCAAAGTCACATGTGTGTGCGAAGACTTTAACACAAATATTTTTTAAAACTTAGAATTGAACCACATTCTTCGATACTTTTCGTTTGTGATGAGCTCCGATATAGTTTATTTCCTAATTCTAAATTCTAAGCTCAGTTCATTTCAGGTTTTTATTTTTAGTGCCAACCTGTTTGTACGTTTTCTAAAGTATTTTTGCGCCAATGAAAATAATTATTTCTCTATTGACTATTCTGCTACTTTCAAAACCCATTTAAGTTGTTTCGTTTTGAGACAACTTCTACCCTCATGCTTCGCTTAGTCATACTTAATAGTAATTATTCAAATGAAATTTTGTCCCTGTTATTTTCGCATGATTCTCTCTTAAATTCTTTTTACCTACATTAGAGCCGAAAGACATTTCTCGCGACATTATCTAACAAAACTTATTCTGCAGTAGAGTCATGCTATCAGTGATAAATTTGACTCTCTTGCTAGTGTTTCTATTCTCTACCGTAAGCAGCTTAGTTGGCTGATAAATTATTCAAACACATAACATTTATCCGGTAAAGCCATCTCAAGAATTGAAAATCTATTGCCAAAAGTAATAATTCTGCTCGCAATCATTGAATATACTAATAGGAAAAAAGACAAAATAAATAAATAAAATAAAATAAATACACTGAAAATTTATCAAAATTACAGTTTCTTTTTTCGTCTATCAAGAATTGGTGAACACGATTTATAAGTTTATTCTATTTCTATTTATTTTATATTATTTTCTTACCTTTAAGAAGTTAGACGTACGCTGTTTCAGTTTGGAGAATTAAACACACTTTCCCCGATTTTTATAATGTACTTTGTACAATTATTTATTCTTTCAGGTTTTCAAAATTTGTACTTCGGTCTGTAATTTTCTTTCTTCAGAATACATGTAACCAACATTTTGAACATTAATGTTTTTCACAGAAATCTTTTTTCTCGATAGAACTTTTATCAAAATATATTTTTAATTAGTATAAAATAATTTAATTTACAGTTAAACATTTCAGTTTGCAACTAAAGACCATTTCATTCCGCCTGGAACTAACTTGCGGGCGTTCTTTGACAAAATAGTCAAGCTCAGTTGACGTTGATCAACCGACTCATCAAACTAAGATGGACAGCCATGATGGCTCTTCTTGAGCGTGTTGTTTCCTTTCCTTGGATTCATCAAGATAGCTTTGATCCGATCACAAGTACATGGTCACCATATGTCTTTGTTTTCTTTGATTTTAACACTCACCGATAAAAGAAATGATTTAATTAAGTCATTTGATGCATTCGAGGGGCTTAAATGGGTTGATTCGCCACAGAGGAGCCTCCTTGGGCGCGCCCGTTCCCTCTGCTTGTAGGTGACACCCTGCTGAAATTGTGACAGCAACAGACAACGGATCGCTTATTCCGCCATCACGTCTTAATGCAGAGGGTCGAAATTAACTGCGCCCTTTCCTCCGAACCATGAGGAGGGCGATGGTGTGAAGCTGATCACTTGGTAACTATGGTTAATAACAGCGTCATGTTGAGAAGTGTCTCTGTGTTCCACGTAAATGGCAATATTATCTCTTGATCGTAGCTCAGTTCAAATCTTTTGATGACTGAAGAGTAGAAGGAGGACTAAGAGCCAGTCTGCTTGCTTGGCTGGCTGGTTAGCAGGCGACCAGGCAGGCAATGAGTTCGAGGTAGAAGGAAGTGACGAATACGAGTGAATGGGTTTTGCAAGAGGAGAAGGCGTTCAGTGTGTAAAAGTGGCGTGAGTGAAGTGAAAGTGACAACACAAGTAGGAAGTAAAATCCGAAACAGTCACTCACATCGACACAGCTATTTGAATTTGTGTCGACGTGACAGACACGGTATCCATCTGTTCTTTGATAAACGAGAAATTAAAAACGAACATGTATCCGACTTTTTAGTTACAAGAAATGTGAAGAATTTACCTTTTATAGTGGGGTTTAATATTTTATATCCTTTGCGCAATTACTGAAGTCCATGGTTACTGTCATTGTAAAAGTTTGCATATTTTATCAGCACAAATAATTGCACAAATGTTAATTGAAACGCAGACAGACACAACAAACTAAGCAAATAGATCAGTCGATTTTTTTAACATCGTTTGCTCGTAATTTAATTACTTATTTGTGATTGCCTCTGTTTTTAACATCTCATGTTTTTCACATATCAAATGATGCAGTCGCAGGACGTTCTTAAGTGTTTATCAGCTTCGGTAACTTTTTTATTTTGTTGATGGTGGTACATTATATTTTCAATTCATTTACTATCGCATCCATCGAATCGAATCTGCGTAGAGTAGAAACTAAACCCATAACTCCGGGGATTGACGAGAATTGACGAGAGTTGACGGTAGAAACTAATAATCTATTTAGTTTATTGAACGTAAAATTGATTCATGTTCAGATACATTCACAGACCTTGTTCTTGCAGTATCTGTGTATTATTTTTATACTGTTCTTATTCAATTTTATACACAGTCGTTCCGATTACTGACTCCTATATAATACTTCTTCCCGACCTTGATTTTATACTCAGTTATTTAGTATATGTAGGTACCACCACTGATTCACTAAAAAAATTAGCATAACACGATGAAAAAATGTCCCAAACTTAACAGAAAACAAAGTTTTATCGTCAAAATCTTTAGAGAAAAGAACAAAGGGTTTTTGATTATTAAATTATATTTGTGTTCCCTTTTAGAACATTCGAAATTTTTTTTTGTTTTTCGTCAGCGGGGGAGACCAAAGATTAGTATGAGAAATTTTAGAGTCTTTTTGTGCTAAAAAACACACTGATTTAGAAATTCTTGCAAAAATTAAATAATTGTCGGATTTTAATGAAACTTTAATGACTTATTCACAAATGAATTATTTTAGAATGTTTTTTTTCAGAAGATCTTGGTAAAAATATTTTTTTACATCTGCTATCCCCCCACTTATTTAATTTTATGAAATTTCGAGAAATTATATTTTGATCCGCTTAATACTTATATTAGTTAAAAGAAGAAGAACTTGAAGAATTTAAATCGTCAATTGTTTTTGTAAAACAGTATCCTCAGTTACCGAAAATCTGCTCCGAATCCTAAAATAGAAAAATGCAATAAAACTAAGGCATTATTTAATTAGAAAAGCTTTTAATTGCTTATATGAATAAGATATATTACGGACACTACTGTCTTAAAAAAAAAATTTCCATGAATAATAAATTTTTAAAAGAATTATTTTCATTTTAAAAAATTTTAATTATAATAATTTATAAAGTGTTAAATCTTTTAAAATTATCTCTTTGATGTTATTAAGTCAAAACTATATTTACTAATTATAAATGGCTTTCTATTTATGATTAGCTTACTACAATTCATCATCCTCAAATATTTTTTTTAAAAATTTAAATATTTTTTATGTGCATAAACGTGGCGATTTTTGTTAAAACGGACATCCATGCACGACATTATCAGACAATAAGACAGATAACTATAGTAAATTTAAAGCCAAATTACCTAAAATCCAATAAAACATTAGATTACAGAGAATATGGTCCTATTTTTTTGTTACTGTTTTTTAAGATTACTGGTTTTTATATAAAAAAGGCGCTCTCGTTATATTCCTCATGTAAATTTTATAGATATGTCCACCGTACAGTAAAATTACATAAACTTCGTCTGTCAGTCAAGCTGTCAACCTATCAACGCCTTAATTAAAAAGCTGCAATATTTTAAATATTTTTTCTGCAATATTTTAAAAAAAATAAATTTTTGTTTCCAATCAGACACACGGATAAAGGCGTTAGTTAGACCCAGTGTCAGGACCCAAAGAGTGTGAGTGCAATACCTGGTTAAGGCGGTGGAGAACTTGGAGAGGAGAATTAACAGAAGATAACTGACATCCATTAGACATGGCACGTGGAACTAGAACAGTTTACCCCAGTGAGCAAAATAAAGAGTTCAGTTCGACATTCCAACCACCTGAAGAAGGCTGGAGCGTACAACGGCCAAAACACTGTGATAAACATGGCGACAAAGATGAGAACAATAGTCCGAATAATCTAAATAGTATAAACAGTTTTGTTTGAAAAAAGCTGAAAGTTATGCAATGTATTCCCGAAGAATACTAGTGTAAAAAAGCGTTAAAATAATAAAAGGAATTTAAGGTGTTGCGAGCCGGCGTATACGTTTCCCAACTTGTTGCGGGCGTTAGTAAACTCGGTGTTTGAAATTGGGAATGACACACTGTCTCCCGAAATACCCACAACCAATATGGCAGACTCAGGAAGTGATTCCATATAAAAAACTGAAAAGAAATGTTAAGAAACGACAAGAACCAATATATAAGTACAACAAATGATAATGTATTAACAATAAAGGGTTACAAGTGACAAAGACAGTAATGTGTGTAATAAATGAATGCGAAAGCTTTTGTGGTGCGAAGTATGTGTAGCGAGTGAATGTGTGTGCGTGCGCGCACGCGCGTTGTTCATTCGTTTCCCTAAGGGAACATGTTCTCCGTGAGAGATTTACCTGCTGACGATTAAGCTGAAAAAGTAAGAAGGAAATGATACAAAATTATCGCAGAGTATTTATAGTCCTGAGAGCGTCTTTAGTAGCGGTTTCGAAAATTAGGAGGAGGTAACCCGATAAAGTCAATGTATTATTTCGAGTAAAATATTCAGTAACTTGGACGCGTGTTATAGATCTTATCTCACGCATTTTCCAGCAGTAGTTCATGATACTAAAAGTCAATATATCCTAAAACCAGTATTAGTAAAAAGATATAAAAAATGTCATCATCATGCAAAATTGTTATAAACAACATAACTGTCGTACATATCGTGCTTTAGCGTCATGAAAGAGAATGTCGTTAAAAGTCAGTTGCAACAACAGATTATTTGCAAAATCTTACGTTCCACTATGTAATTTTTCTTTTTTGTTTTACCTTTTATTATTCTAACCAGACGTTGATAGCAAAACAATATAGTAATAAAAATCTATTTATATAATCGACAGTATTATTTTTCTGCTTGTGTCTTTCTTTGTTAGTCTTTCCATTAAAACATTCAGATATTTGAACGTGAATTTTGAATTGTGTCGAACGTTCGACGCTGAGGTAAGCAGTGAAATAACATATCCAATACTCTAGCCATCTGCTACTTGAAGAAGTCAGTAAAATTCACTTGCAAACAGAATGTACTGGGCATTTCACTTTCCGGTCCTCTTTTTAGAGTGCTCGAAAGGTAAATCTGCACAAATACTTTGATCCTAGACAGAAATGTTGATCCATAGAGAAATAATCCTCTCATTTTTTACTAACAGTCATATAATCATGTTACTTTTAAGTAATGTTTTATAATCAGCTACAACTTTTGTGTAGCTACTTATGTCTTCACAGGGATGTTTCTTTAAAATGTATGTTACTTCTACAGACGTTACGGGATCTTCACGGTAATGTTTGAGAGATATTTTTTTTGCATCTGTGGTTACCTTCAATCAAATACTTAGTCACATGACACTGAATGTAACACTAACGCTGAGACTATACCGATCACCGGTACCAATTATAATACTGAAGCTGAGATCACTGCAAACAAATGTAACACTAAAGCTGAGACGATACTCATCACTGATAGTAAATGTAGCACTAATGAAGAAACGATACCGATCACGACAGCTTAATGTGACACTAAAGCTGATTAGTAAATTATGAGAAGCCCTAGTGAAAGCGCTAGGAATTCCTATGACCCTGTTGAGTTACTGGCCGATACAAAAAGTTACATTTTTTCTGATAATAGATAAGAAAGGAGATTGATTTACTAAGTACAAAAGGTCCCATAAGTTAGCCCAAAGTTATCAACAGAGGCTGTTATTGTCTCCATTGATTTTCTCAAACAACTTATAGATCTGCTTTTCTTTTTAAAGCTATTGTTCACACCCTAACTGATAAACTCACGGCTTAGTTAAATATTTTGCTAATCTGATAAAAAAAATCACAGGTCAAAATCACGATTTAAATCTAGGAAGATTTCTTAACTGCCTTATCCCCTTTAAATACTCTCAATAATAAAAAAAATATTGGCGCTATATATATATATATATATATATATATATATATATATATATATATATATCATATAATCAGAATTAAGATACCATTATGTAAATGATCCTTTTCCCCTTGTAAAATTAAATTTACAGGATTTTTCAAACAGTTAATGGATGATACATTTTTGAAATAAAAAATACCAAGACAAGGGGGAGAGAAGAAAGAAAAAAAAACGGGGGAATAATGAAGATGACGAATAGAAAGGAAGGGAAGGTGGCAAAAGAATTAGGAAGTGGTGTAAGTCTTGATATGAGTGGTGGTCAGAGAGGAAAGGAAGAGAAAAAGAAGGAAAGGAGAGAAAGAGATGACCTATTTAATATACCTAGTTGAAATCAGACAATAGATAGACCAAAAGAACCTTCAGAATTTAATGAAAAAACAAATATTATATAAACTAATATAAGATAATCCCAAAAATATGAAAGAGAGATAATTCAGAATTAAAGAGTATTAAATTAACCAATATGTCAGAAAAGAATATTAGAGGAAATATAAAAAAATTAATATAAAGGAGGAGGCGTGGAATATAAATATCTTAGGATGAATACATCCAAATTAACATATATAAAAAGGAAAAAAATTATTTGAAATTAATATATCATATAATATAAAAAATTAAAAGTAGAAAAAAAGTATCTTAAGAATAAGGGAATTAAAAGATACCTTTAGAATCAATAGATAATACTAAATAAAAAAATAATTAATATATAAATATATTAATTAATAGTAACAATAATTTTTAAATAAATATAAAATATTACAAAAATACCTTAACTGAAATTCAAATATTTAATACAAAAATAAAAACACAAAATATATAAACCCTTTAAAATTCATACTAAGGTAAATATTCAATTGTCACTTGATGAAACCTCATAATACATATATAATAATATAAATATATATATTAATAAAAACACTTCAATATTACATATTAATATTATATATTAACCTATGCACCACATATTAAATATAAAAAGCCCCATAATATAAAAAATAACAAAATACTTAAAATTAGACATGCTAATTGATTGAGAATAAATATAAAAGAATATAATAATAATAATAATAATAATAATAATAATAGTAATAATATATATATAAACCAATATATGACATAGACCTTATATAAACATATAGTTATGTATTATTACATAATAATAAATTAACTCAAAAGTTATATTAAGGTATATTATTATTAATATATAATATTGTAGTGAAAGTCTAATACTTATATGTAAAGGATAATTAAGGATAATTCAATAGATGCTTTAAGGAAAGCAAAAGGAAAAATAATGCCAGTAAGGGGAATATTAAATATATTATTGATAGTCACCAAGAATTAATAGTAATTTAGTGATAGAGAAAAGATATTTTTGTAAATTGTAACAAAGAGAAATACGGAAAGGATATATAAAGAAAAGAGGAGAAACGGAGTATACAATGTAATTGTCAAAGACAGCAGTTCATGTAATTGTTAACAGTACACTCAAGTTCGGTCAGGACTAAATAGAGCAGGTAATTTCCAAAGGATGACAATTCATGCAAGTTCGTTAAGGGCCTGGATAAGTTTAAATCTACTGCGGTGACGACTTTTAGAAATTAGTTCATTCTTTTGGTTTAACAGTATCTTTGGATTTTTTCTAAATTTAATAATTCTAATTTTTCCTTGTAGGCATAGATTGCATTTATCTTTAAAACTACTAGGAGTGAGCAAACACTATAATTTTCCAGTCAATCTGAGTGTTCAGTTCTTTCTCCTTGAATTCCCAAAATCTTTTGGAAAGTGAAATTTTGAATTTCAATTGTGGGTTAGAAAATCAGTGTCGATTGGTATACAGACGTTGCTTCCATTCACCCGCGGAAATTCCATTATAAATATTGTGGTTGCTCTTGTTCTCTTTCGGGTAAGTGGTTGCCTGATAAATTACATTAGAGGCACTGCATTTTCCTTCTATTGGACAGAGTTCACCATCTCTACAATTATATGGGGTATCCATACTTGGTGAATTGTTGATGCCATAGAATTTATTAAGAACAACTTTATTATGGGAATCAATAATTTTATACATATTATTTGTACAAGAATAATTTATTTTGATCGTTTTTCTATTGGATAATTATGGAGTATTTTTTAAATGTTTGTTTATAAGTTTTAAGAACACTTGTCCTATGTTAATTTTAGATAACCTACAGAAATCGGGGTTGAACCATATTTCTTTTTCTATTTCTACGCTTATTATTATTCTTATTTACATTAGCGTTACTTATAGGGTTCAAGTACGTACGAAAGTTTATTTTTAAAACCACTTTTTGGAGTGTCCTATCGCACAATACTTTGTTTTTATTAAAAATATATTTATTAGAGGAAAGTTTACTAATCCTAGTTCCAACGGTGATAGGTATCTGCCTTAAAACAGTATCAGGGTATCTCGAGTCTACATTAATGTACTTTGGAGTTTCATGATCTTTATGGTAATGTTTAAAGGTATTGGTGTTCAGGTCAAGAGTGATGTCCAAATAATCTACAATTTTTAGGTTAGATATACATATTTCGGGTTTCTCAATAATCAAATTCCAAATACATTCATCTTGGGCTCAGGCTCTTCGTCAGGATTTGCTGACAATGTCCTTGCAACATTAAAGGATGTTTTCAGATTACAACTTGTATCTAAAAATCACTGCACAATTTTCACCTCACATGAGGTCGGTGACTCCTACATTTACCAGGGTAAATGATTCAAATGTACTTTCCGTGTCTAGCAGTGATAGGAACGTTAGCATAAACAACCTTTCATTTTTACAATACCCACACATCCTTGTGGCATGTAAATAGTGCCACAATCTGCAGGTCGGCAGGTAGCATGAAGCAATGTGGTAGTCCAGACTGAATTTGAAGCGGTCGATATCTGAAATGCACGTGGTGACTATAAGTGTCCCAGAAAGAACATATCAAGATGAGATCTGACATGCCCCAGTGGCAACGACAAAGACTGTGATGCTTAACGCTGTCTGTCAATTACTGACAACAATTTCACCTACTGCATGACGAAGACTTCCACTTCTTTTATCTGCATGTCCAGAATTTATTCTGTTATTTGCATGTCCAGAATTTATTCTGTTAGATTCTAATGTTTCCACCCCAGATATGGGACAGTAATAATCAGCTAATTAATGTTTTGTCTGTTTTTAGCTAAATTCATTCTATTTACATTTTAAAATGATAATTTGCCTTGCTACCTAAGAATGCATTTTATGTCCCTTATCCGGTGTAACCAATTTCTGCCTAATCGTCATTTTCAGTTATATTTCCCCACAAAATGTTTAGTGTCTTCCCAACTATAGGTATTACCACTCTCTTCCTTCTTTTTCGTAACAACATTAATTCGTGCATCACACTGGATAGTTATCTTCTCTGAGGTCAGATAAGTTCAAATATGACACTTTCTCGAGGTCTACGTAACATTCAGTCAACCTTTCTTGGATATTTCTCTGTTCTTAATATTTCATTTTCCAACCTATTCATTAGGATCTTATATGATTTCAATCATAAACATTATTAAACACTTGGACCACATGATTTCTATTTTTCTAGTTTTCTTGGAAATGACATTCTGCGCATGCCTTTCGTAGCACCCTGAGTAGTATTAGCATTTTGTAAAGGGGCGTCCTTCAAAAGTAACAGGTCTACAATTACTTTATGGCTATAGTAATTACTCTTTTCTGTTAATTTTATATTTTATTTACTTAATCACACCACTAATACATTTGTAAGTATTTCTACTAATTAGGCAGTGAGCAGTCAAATCCACTCATCCCTACTGACCTTTATTCCTTTTTATCAAGACCCTTTATTTCTTATACTTTATCTGAGCCTGTACATTGAAAATATTGCTTCCTCTCTGCAACTTCTTACTTCGACTCTGCAGTTCCACTAGAGAGATCCTACATACTGGAAGGAGTTAATTATTTTCTTTTGACCAATCCTTTTCTTTCTTGCTTCCAAAATTCTCTGTTTATCTATCGTTATATCTTCCACCATTATCAGTCTTTCTTATTTCAAGCGTTACTCGAGATTTTCCCACACGGAAGACAAAAAAAAAAAAAAAATGGGAAAAACTAGTCAAGTTCGAGTTCGCGTGAAAAAGAAGATATTTTCTTTCTCACGTGACATTTCCGTCTTCCTTCACTGTGTGTCAGAATTGTAAAAACATGGAATCACTCAGAGAGTTTGACACATGTGCATCATTGCGTCTCATGGAGGCTCTATTACGGTTCAATTCACTTCAAGACATCACCTTCGAAGTGAATTTTACCCCAGTTTTATCAGTTTTCCTGGAACATTTTCGCTTCCCCCCCTAAGGCATCTAGTTACGGCCTCAATTCTACCGCCTTCTTTGAAAACAGTTATATCTTGGATCCATTAAATCCTAACACAGCCATTGGCCTCTGAGAAACCCTTAGAGTTCTTTTTGCCATTACTACTTTAGGAGACACACCAAGGTGTGCAGTTACTACAGAGGATAAAATGAAAAATATATTTCTTACCTCAGTATGGACTTGTGTAGAATTCACTTTTGCGATTCACCTGCCCATGGTTTTGATTTTCGGAGCATCAGGCTTATCGTACAAAAATATTTATGGAAATCAACTCGCCGGCTTGTTACCATTGGTATGCAATGAATTTATGTTTCTTAGAGTCTGTTTTCTTCTCTTTCCTGACCAAAGACAACCTTTACGAGCGTAAAATAATGTCCAGCTAGCCACCTAACTGAATTCTGATAATCGACATCCCGTAACTACTTTGAATATAAACCAAAAATATCATTTTCGTTTGACTTGGCGTGTGAAGTACGTGGATAGTAGGCCGTACATAAGTATTCTAAGTTACTATTCTGGTTCACTTCCTTAAATCAAGTCGAACTAAGTCGAATCACCCCCATCTGCTCTTTATTCCAAATATAAGAAGAAAATTTCACTAAGTTTTTTTTTTCAAGAACTGCTACTTTGTGGAACAAACTCCCGTGTGGATGTTTTCCTCAACACAACAATTTTAACCCGTTCAATTCAAAGTTCAGCGGTTATCTATCCTCCTTATCATTATAATCTTCACTTCCTGACATCTCCTTTCACTCATATCTTTCCTCATTCATCACAACCATGTTAATAGCTTGTGTGATTCTCGATCCTTGTATAAAGTGAATTAGTATTAAAAAAAATTCTCAAAATGAATTAACTTGCTTTCTTTAACTTTTCTTTTTCTTTCACATTTAATTTCACTAATCGTTAAACGCAATCAAATCTTCTCATGCGTTTTTCTTCAGTTCTCTATCATAAAACCTGCCTTTTCGTTGTCTCTTGTTGAGCCTCTATGGCGCTTTACTCACCCAGCACAGGAATGTTACCATCCACCTCAGTAAACTACAAAATTTAAAAGAACGATAATATTCCATTAATTATGTAGCTTACTGGAATCAAATAAAGATTGAGCATTTAACATTATTGTTATTTCATCAGGGTTCTCTCGCCCTCCTTCTGCCTCCAAAGAAAATATTTAACATAGGCTTCCATCGAGTCTCAATGAAAGCATGTCAATTTACTGTTTCAGAAATAATTTCCTAATGAAAACCTCTTGTCTGCAAGAACATTTGAAAATCAAACATATAAACAAGTCATAAACCCGTACAATATTTTCAAGTTCTTCATGGTCTATTTAAAAAACGAAGTATAATAGCTTCAGCATTTGAAAATATTATACAGACAAAGGCAAAGATAGAATGTTAGCAAATTTTCAAATATCAGATTTAATATTGGAGAAAATATAAAAAACTATAAGGAAACGAAATATTTCAGCTGTCCCATTCTGAAGTATAATTTTCCTTGTTGATCCTATTTTCCTTAAAACTTCCTCGTTGCTCACATGGTGTAGAATTTTTAGCATTCGTTGCCAGAAATACATCTTTGCTGCTTCAAATCTTTGAGGAAATTGTTCAGCATTCACTATCATATAGGAGATTAGATATTAGATAGCAGCTCATCACCCTTTCTTTGTTTCTAACGATATTTCATGTCTTAATAATTTGCTTACTTTCCGGAAGGCATATTTCTATGCACCTTTGGGTTTCTGTGTTACATTTTCTGTCTTTGTTTATACTTCCCAGATAATTAAATTTATGTACCCACTTGATTTTGATTCGTTCTCTGTCCGCATTCAAGCTGTTTTTTTCCAGAAGAGATTACGGATTACTCGAATATCTTCCCAAGTAAATCAAGGTTTTCTAGCATCTCAGCCAAGTCTTTAACAAATGTTTTTATATAATCTATGAAACACAGTTATAGATATTTTTGCATTTGTATTGCTCGCTGTGATATTCTGAACATAAAGATAGTATTTCTTGTGATATGACTAGAGCCTCGCGGTTGTTGGCATATTTCTGGCCTAATCCTGCTACGAGATATATTCATTAGAATAATGTTGATAAATTTAGTTATATTTCTCATTAATCTGATTGTCTCATAGAGTTAGTACGCCACAAAGATCTGTTAGCACTGCTCAGCAACCTTGATATATTTGGGAAAGATACTGGAATAATCTATACTGGCATACGGATAGAAAATGAGTTCAGCAAAAACACAAAAATAGAAAGGGGTGTAAAACAAGAATGTGTCTTCTCACCAGACTTATTCAACCTATACAGCGAGACAATTCTGAGAGAATTAGATGCCCTACCAGGATTGATTACTGACGTCCACAATCTTAACACCATAAGACATTTAGATGACATAGTGTTGATAGCTGACACAGAAAGTAAACTACAAAGAAAAAGAAGAAAAGCGAGAAGAAAGGACTAAACATCGATTGCAAGACGACAGAATGCATGGTTGTTAGCAAAAGATTGAACCCAAAATACAAATTACAAATCGGAGATACCAAAATCACAGAAGTACAAAAATTTAAATATTTGGGAAGTGTTCTAAAAGAGGACAGAAAGTGCGAAACTGAAATCTGAAGACGCATTGGGATAGCCAAAAATGCATTCCAAAAGAGACAGAAAAGAGTACTGAACAGTTATGTGATATCTTCCCTCCTATATGGCAGTGAATGCTGGACGATCTCCTCAAAAATGAAGAAAAGACTTGAAGCAACAGAAATGTGGTTATACAGAAGGATGATGAGGATACCATGGACCGAACATATGAGCAACGACGAGGTTTTAGAGAAAATGGAAACAAACAGGAAACTTATACTTAACATCAGGAAGAGATAGTTGAAATTTCTGGGGCACATAATGAAGGAGGAGGGTTTGGAAAATCTCATACACACGGGACAGATTAAGGGCAAGAGGAGCAGAGGGAAACAGTGCATAACATACTTGATGCAGGGATTAGGAGAAATAACGAAAAGACAAAATTTATTAAGAGTTACGAATGACAGGAAATTGTGGAGAGCCATGATCACCTACGTCCATAGGGGAGCGGCACATCATGAAAAAGAAAACTACTGAGAAGATTGATTAGGGAAGAGAAAAGGGTGGATTTCATCTATTTTTAGCGGAATTTGAAGCGGTAGCAAACTTATTGATCCAGCCCGTTATGAAAACTTGGATAGCTTTTTGTGTAGTCATGTCAACAAGAAGTACTGTCTCTGGCCAATGAATGTATATGCCTATGTAAGTAATAACAATAATAACCTAGACAAGAAGGAAATTAACCTGTTATGCCAAGGTGGATGTTGTCAAACCCGGTATAAGTTATAAGAAAATCCGCTATGTCTCATATTATTTTTGTTTTTTCACAAGGTCCAATTTGTTTTTAACCTGTTTTTTTTTTAAAACCTTTCAGGTCAGACATAGTTTTCCGATATAAGTCTGATAGTAGTTTTGATATTAAGGTGGGAAATAGCATACAAATTAGGGATATATTTTTAGGAAAGAAAGGCCTTGATTTTCCAATGGAATGTCGCCCTACAAGGACTAATGGGTTTGAGGGATATATATATATATATATATATATATATATATATATATATATATATATATATATATAGGAAAGAAATTTATTTATTTAAAGAAGATGTATTTTTTGTGAAAAAAATCCCCAGTTCTTTATCTTATTTTATTTCAAGCGAAATATTCACAAAATCAATGGCATTGATTGTGAAAATGTTTCTGGATAAAGTATCTACCAGGGTATTGTAAGTATCTTTTATGTAACAGATGCCATTCGTAAACTGATTGTCCAAAGTGTCTAATTTCACAGGGTAAATTGTTATTGGTTTTATTTGTAGTGCATTGATCAAAACTTTATAATAGGGAAAATGACGAAAATGTTGGATTGTACTATCAGTCATTGACGTGTGAAAGTGCTGTATCGAGCAAGATACAGAGCTAGGTATTTTTAGCAGAAAAAGGATATGGAAGCCATGCATCTGATGGCAGTTGTTGCAACAATGCATCTATGGTCAAGCTTGATAGTCAACTATTAAATATAGTTTTGCTCCGTGACTATGAAATATCAACACTTGGCAGCTTTTCCTTATTTGTGTTGAAAGCTAATAAAACAGGTTGCTTCAGCGAGTTGGATATCACAAGAATTTGTTTTATTATTACCTGGGAGCATACTAGCCAGTTGGCATATGACCTTAGCAAGTTATGGGATTTTCTGTAAGAATTGAGCATAGCAACGAATTGGTGCAAATTTTTCCTGATCTGGAAATAGCATCCATTCTTACTGATAAATCTTTATTCCCAAAAGTTCACAACAGATAATCCGAATCGACATTTAACAGAGTTCACATATTTTGTTAACTTTTGAAATAGTACTTGAAATTGGTTCTTGCCTTATTCAATTGTAGTACTAGCTGTAAGGACATCATGAATAAAGCAAAAACGGAATACAATTTTAAAGAAATTGATCCATGAACCATTGAAATGACCGTCTTGCATTTCGAAGACGAAACGTAATAATTCGAATAAAGCAAAACTCAGTTGTAATATCTGTCGTTGTCTTGATATAACATTGAATAATGAAATCCTGTTATGGTTCCGAATCGTTAACCATTTTATTTAAAAATGGTTAACGACCCGGAACCATAACAGAATTTAATCGGCAATAATCCCCACGGAGTCGCCAAAAAGAAAATTCTTTTGTACTAAGTGTAGTGGCGAAGTACAATTATTTGTAGATGAACGAATTACTCTTAGATTCATTAAATGTTTTACTTTAAATTTCGCAATTTCAATTTTATATGGAGCAAGGCGGCGAGGACGAGAGTAGACAGGTTAACCAGAAGTTCTGATTCTATGTGTAATGTCATGTATACCTAAAGATGTATTAAATTAAGGAAAGAACAAATAGGCTTAGGTTTCCAAGATTTAGGTTCATGACTATCTCACAGGACAATTGCCTAATGGATTAAACCGTTGTTTCGTGAATTTGGTGCTATAATAATTGTGAGTTCAATCCCTGGAGTTGAGACTTTAGCTCAGTGGGAAAGGTGTCAGAAATAACTAAACGAAAGGAATGAAATATCCCACGATAGTGGAACGTGAACAACCAATCCCCGTAGATTAAATAAAGAGTTCGAAAGTCCCTGACAGAAAGTCCCTGAAAGTTACCTGAAGAAAGTCGTTGTCATGATAACAAGAAAGATGAGGCTAATAGTCCGTGGTTAAATCCTGTTAATATTAATAACTCCACATCCTAGAAATTCTAGAATTTTGCCCGCTATATGCCTAATTATTTCTTCCCCAATGTTGAAGTTAAAATGTTGAAATTGTTGAGATAACCTCTGAATGTAGCGTAATTTGTTTTAATCATTTCACTCCAAGCAAGGCGATAATGCCACTTGGAGGAAGGAGGTTGTTTGTTTTGCTAATATTTTCAAACATCGAAGGGGGTGTAAGGCTATATTTTACCTCAAATACTCTTATCCGTTTTTGCTCTAACGCAGAAGTACACCAGATGAATTTTGGTTAAGCTTATTGTAAGGATTAATTTAAAGTGAGAATAATTGAAACTGCCTCAACTCGCAATGATAATACGACGTATGATAAACGTTTTAATCTGCGAGATTAAAGATTGAAACACTCCGGCTAAGTTGCATGAAACATAACTGCATATTGCTGTGCAGAAAGAAGGAAACAAACTGCAGATTCATTTTCCCTTTTCAGAGAATATTACGTTTGGATGTGTTTGCTAACAGAATTGAAGTAGCAGTGTGGTGGCATTTGTTCTCTGTCGGTTGATTAACATTTTAGGTAGAGTTGTCAGGTGTTCAGGTGTTCTGTTGACAGATTGTTGATGATTGGATTTTAGTTCCAATACAAGAAACACATCAAGACTTACTTTAACTAGAATAAAAATAAAAATGACAATATTTTTGTGTTATGTTAAAATATTAGTTTGTTGGTTTTGTTCTAGTAATAGAATAACAACAAACTAATATTTTCAAATAGGAAAAAATATCTTAAATTAAAAAAAAAAATTCACTGACCGTCTGCAAAGGTTTTGTATACGTAAAAGTGTGTATGTGTGTATGACCGCATAGTTCTTGTATGTGCCTAAGATAGTGTTGAGATGGAGAAATGTATTTACTCACTGTTCTGCAAGACAAAAGACCTTGAGAGTGTAGTTTCTTTGGCAGGCAATTTTTACTAGAGAGGATACGCTGTTATGTGTTTTCATGTCTTGTTAGTAAAACGTAAAAGATGTTTCCTTTTCTAGGTGGAGCAGAAACGATTCTCACTTTACCAGGAAAGATCCTAATTGGTTGAAACATATTTATATACTTATAATTTTATGTGCATTTTAACTGAAGTTATGCGTAGAACCTCTGTGCATAACTTGCTCATTGACTTTTATTTAACATCATTCCCGGTTTAGCTGTGAAAATATCATATCTGGTTTAGGCTCTGAAATATTCGCTATAGTAATAACGACAATTGCAAATTAATCTTTTTAACCAGTATGTGGATTAAAATAAAGCAAATAGGTCTTCTAATAAGTGTGTACATTATTTAATCGTTATAGAATTAATGTTATTTTATTTTGCTGGGAGGGTAATATCAGTGTTTTATTTATTTTAAAATAAATGGTAATATTTTAAAAAAGAATTCTTCTTAATAATCGATTTCTTTTTGCAACTGTAGTATCGTATGCAAAGTAGAGAGACAAGTATAAATAGAAAACTACTGGCGTACATAGGAAAGAGCTGTGCCTAGCTAACACGGTTGCTATTCAGGACACGGAGAACTGTACTACGAATATTACTACGCAGAGAGATATGCAAAACTTAACAGTAATGTTATCGTTGTACAGAACAGAAGGCTAAATCTCTCATACATAAAATGATTGGTTATTCAACTCCAGATTTCGTCATTTAATAATGGTAAAAGAGGAACAATGGAAAACAACGCGTGACATACTTAACGAGCTTATGCAAGTGGATGGCAGAACAAGGTCTGGGAGAAATAACAAAATGTCAAAGCATATTGAGAGCTACAATGGACAGGAGAAAATGGAGAGCCATGATCGCCTACGTCCTTAATGGTCACGGCACATAAAAGATGTTGGTGTTTGGCTTTGGAGGTTTTTACCGAACGTAGATTCTTCTCGCGAGAATGCCAGAAACTCTCTACTGCTTCGTCTCAGGTGGAACAGCTTAAGTGCTGTTTGGTCAACCACTTTCACATATTGGTGGGCAGCCACCGACATCCAGTGAATGCGCAAATATGCATCTGGTGGTTAGTTTAATACGCTGATGAACCTGATTTTTCTTATGCTTTGGTACGACACTGAGTGCAACGTATATTTTTTAATTATCCAGTACACATGTGGAGTGGGGGTGTAGTCATTGTAGATCATCTTCTCTTAGAATAATGGTTAATTATTGCCATTACATCAGATTAAATCTATTCGGCATTTGCTGGTGTAACTTTTACACTACATTTTAAACATAGATTATTTTCAAACGAAAGCTTTCGATCTATATTTTTCACCCATTGATGTATCGTTGTGACACAATGGTTAACGAGCTAGTCTGTTTTAACATTACTACTGAGTAGTGCATTTGATCCTCATTGAGTGCCCCACCGTTACACCTTACGCATATAACATTTACTAGCATATATATCTAAAGTACTGTTGTTTTATATTTGATACGATCATTCTATGCGCTTATTTCAAACTGCTTAAATCCAAAATACTTCTTAATTTCATTGTAATTGTAAGTTAATTTGTAAAATTATATTTTAGTTAATTTGTTTCAGTTAATAATGTATTTAAACTAATAATTTGAATCTTCATCACTAGATAGCGAAATTTTCCCGCCGATTTGTTGTAGCAGTGTTTCCTAATGAGTTACATTAATATCTTTACAAAAAATATGAAAACAATACAATGAATGACTGGTACAATCATAAGTTATTTGAAGGAGTAATATATACACAATAAAGAAGGTTTTAAAGTGACGAATGAAGTTGGTTATAATTTTAATGTTGTGCGTATTTTGAAGAATTGAATACATATTTGTAAACTAATTTTTAACATTTTTATGAAAACAAGAAAAACAGGAATGGTATTAAAATTTCAGTTTCTCTTACTGTGTCATTGTTACCGCAATTTGAAGTAATTCCAATCTATCACGTCATCATTATCATCACTCCCGATTGATGAAGCGTTCTCATCACCCTATCCAACAGATATCAGTGACAGAGGTTTTTTCCTGAATGTTCATGCCACCCTCTCTACATTTGACCTGCAGGTTGTCGAGTGCTTTCTATTGATGACCCTTTCTAAAGCCGAGTGTACTGCCGCATTCCAGTTTTGTATCCACAGTTGGGATAAAAATGGGTTCCATTCATGGCTTAGTGTTTAAAAATTGTTATTCACATAGGCTTCATGGCTAGTGAAAATAGTTTTCCCATTTTCTTTAGGGTGGAGGCAAAGAAGAGATCAATTCGTATATTTCTCAAGAGTATATTTGTGCGAAATGAACAGTTATATCAACCAGAAATCGAACTCGCCAATTTAGTCTTTCGAGATGTTAACTGTTAGGCAACTCGCACATGGATGTATTAAAACGAGGCCAGCTCGGAAAATATCCAACCACTTTTTTTCTGAATAGGTTGTATAGAATCTGTTTGGTCAAATAAAACTTTTATAACTATTCTCCTCATTTCATATTTAGTTGAACTAAAATATAGTTAAGCGAAAATATTTTTAGCAAAATGGTTGTGCTATTCCTTGGCTGAAGTTATTATACATATTCAACGAACATTCTCTCTATTTTTATATATTATTTTTAGATAGTGTTACTCTATCGAAAAAAAAAAGAAAATTTTCCCGAAAAAGAATTTCTACTTTTTCATTCCACTACCTTTTAAAAAAATCTATTTTTTTTATTTCTTTTTTTTTTTTGCATTATGGTTGAATACGTTTCAGATGCCATAAGGGTTATATTTAAAAATTCGAGAAAAATTACCAGGAAAATAAAGGAAATGTTGCTTCGCTAAAAAATTTTTAACTTTCCAAAAGTGACGGATTTGTGCGATCTGGTTACGAAAGCAAGGAACTACATGAAAGATGGCTGCGATTGCGTGATTAATAATCCAAACTAGAAAAATATTTCGAAAGATAAATGTGTTCGTCTTCGTTAGTGAAAGAAAAGCAAGATACTGTGATTAAATCATTGACCGTATTAGGGGTCCAGTTTCAGCAGATTGTTAAAGGAGTAGATTTTCCTTTGTAAGATATTATTTAGAAAAGAGAAATAGACTATATCTTTAAGAAATAATACGTGGAAAAAGAAAACTAGGATAATGATATATGCTGTGCCCAATATATCGACGGAACTCATCTGTCCCTACAAATTGGAGACACAAATTTTAATGTTGTGCATGTTTTGAAGAACTGAATATACATTTCTAAACCAATATTTCAACTAATTTTTAACGTTTTTATGAAAACAAGAAAAACAGGAAAGGCATTAAAATTTCAGTTTCTTCTATTGTGTCATTGTTGCTGCAATTAGAAGTGCTTTCTCTTAATGACCCTTTCATAGCTGAGTGTACCATGTTGTCAAGAACAGTACATTCTTGACAACATGCATATAGAATGGTAATTTCATCTTATATCAAAACACAAAACGTTCCGCACTATTACCAACTTTTGAACATAGAGCGTCAGAAGCAACTAGTTGCGCTGCTTAATAAAAATTGTGCATGTTGTTTCTGTCGCGAGACTTGATATGGAACGCTAAAACTCACAGAGACTCCAGTGCTCGAAGAAAAAGAGACCAACATAATACCACAATGTCACTTCAAAGTCAAGAAAATCCTGCATGGGCACCCCAAACTTTCTCTTCCGTCTACTTCTACTCGATTCCTAGCTAAAAATCAAAGTGGAAGTAGTTAGGGAAAAACATAAGGATGTCGAAATGTGGAGCGGGATCAAAATCACGAGGAAACCCTTTAATAGCAAACGATGACAGCAGCAGTAGGAATCAAAACAAAATAAATAAAAGCTTCTAGAAAAAGCTTAACCAAAAAAAAAAAAAATTGTGAGGGAAATGAACAAAGGGGATAAGGAAAAGAAAGAATCCCACACTAAGAAAGATATCAGCAAGGATGGGTAGGGGAATCAGAAATCAAAAGTAACGGTCACGACCACATGCTTCTCTTCCACCCGTGAAAATACCGTCGGCCCAAACCATGCACCAGCAACAACAAATGAACCAACAGATTCATTTCAACTTTGAATAAACAACGAGAAGAAAGTGAGAACTCCATCATTAGATCACAATTCGTGGGATGAGGATTCATTACTTGAAAGTAACCATCACCACCACAGCAACAACAAGAACAAGAACAACAACAACAACCTGTATCACGGTTATTATTTTTCTATTCTGCCTGCCCCAAACTCTTACAGTGAAATCAAAGTGAAGGAAAATATGAAGCGTGCATTCCTCAATGCTTCACTAGGAATGTAGTAAAATTGTTGCGCGAGGATTGAAGATGATGGAAGCAATATTAGCAATTTTAAGCCAATAATTTTGTCGAACACAGAATGAAAGGTTTTGGCATGTATCACAAATTAATCTGATTTTTGAAAGAATTTCAAAGTTAAACTGTATCGTTGCAAATCTCAAAAGATTCGTTTTTCAAAGGTGAGGCGGCTTTGTGTTCGCAAATTTATCCTTTAACTCTTTAACAACTCTCAGTACATCCTCTTCTGGAGACACATCGGTATACTACATGGTTACAGTTTTTGGACTGGGTGTAAAACATCTCTGGAATAATGCTACCGACTCAGATGATGGTTAAGCTTATCAAGACAATGAAACGAGTGCCCTTTCTACAATGAGCGTTGACTCTTAAGAATTCTTACACTTAAGAGTTCTTTCTTTGAGTATCCAAACGTTATCGATCAGGTGTTTGTGAGGTGATGGATTTTATCGATCGATTCTGTCAAATGAAGGAAGAATATCGCAATGTGTGGTTTTGAGCTTCCGGGTTGAAATTTCTCAACAATGAAATAGCGTCACTTATCTGAGTAATGATTTGGAATGGGCTCGATATTGTGGAAAAGATTTTGCCGAGGAACTGGTGGATTCACCAGTCAGTTTGCTGCAGTACTACGGACGAATCCATGGAATACATCTTTTGTAAGAATTGTTTCAAATAAATTTACTATGTAACTATCCTTTCTTAAATAAATGTTAGCTAAAATTATGGAAATGATGTTCAAAACATAAGAAAAAATAAATTTTATCGTCAAAATCTCTGTTATTATTGATAAGGACTTTTTTGGTAAATATTATATTTATTCTTTTTAGAACCTTGGAAACTTTGGTCAAAATTCTGTTTTTTCCGGCATCAACGTGGGACCATAAATGTGTAAGGGAAACTTAAGCGTCTTTTTGAGGTGAAAATAACATTGATTTTGAAATTCTTGCAAAAGTCAGATAAATGTGGGAATTTTAATGATATTTTCAGGTTAATAAGAAATAAATGAAATTATTTTTTAAATGTTTTTTTTTAGAAAATCATGGTATTTTTTTACATTTGTTACCCCCCCCCGACACGCACACACACTTCACCCCGTTTATTTAATTTATTAAAATTTGAAAAATTCTTTTTTGTATCGCTTAATGTTTATATTTATTGTAAGGATAAGTCGTCGGATAATTTAAATCATCAGATATTTTGGTCAAACAGACTAAAATTGTAAAAAAAAAAAAATGTAATAAAACTAAGACATTATTTAATTAGAAAAGCTTATAATTGTTTTTATGAATACAATTCACATTTATGGACATTGTTGTCTTATGTAAAAATCTTTTCGATTAATAATGAATTTTTCCAAGAATGGTTTTCACTTTTAAAATTTTAATTATAATAATTTATACAATTTAAACCGTTTAAAATTATGTATTAATTTATAGAGGATTTTTAAAAATAATTTCACTCAAGCAAGGCAATAAAGCTACTAAGACGCAAGGGCTTATCGTGTGTCAGAGAATATGAGAAAATAGACTTTATTAAGGAGAGAAAACAATAAACGTTCAGGAATTAAGAAGACAGAAGATAAGGACTCACATTGCATATATATTTTTGAAGATCAGAATTAATTGGAAAGCAATAAGCTGGAAGAGAGTTCCACAAGCGAGAAGAGCGATAGAATAAACTATTAGCATAGAAGTTATAGTTACATCTTGCCATTTCAACTGTAAAATGATGAGACTATGCCACTCATCTAGTAACACACTTAAATTCATAAGGTCTATAGAGGAAAGTTCAGCAGAACAATTATCATAAAAATATTTATAGAAAAGGCACAGAAAAGCCACATTACGGCGGTGGGAAAATGACTGAAACCGGGATGCCAGGTCAGAACATTGCATATTCTTCTTTGGATTTTATCAAGAATGTCTAGATATATAACAGTATTACCTGACAAGATGAGCCAGCAATATTCAAAGCAAGGACAAAGGGTAGATTTATAAATAAGATAGATTCCGTCGAGAAAAACTGATCTAATATAATCTTTACATTTCAATTCGGTGGAAAACCTTAGTCCGAGAAGGCATAGTGAGTTACTCTTGGAGGTTAGCATCAGCTATGTTGACAGAAGACAAATAAGAGTTCTTTCAGACTATTAAAAGAGATCAGTTTCGTGCTGGAGGTGTTAAAATTAGCGAACCATTCCTTGCCCTAGTTAACAACGGATTTTAGAGCATTTTTTTTTAGTTCAGCTGCCAATTTAAAATCAAACTAATCAGAGTTACTATTAAGACAGGAGTAAATAGTAGTGTCATCAGCATAGATACCGAGTTGAGAATTGATAACACCGAGACGGTCGTTGATGAAAACTAGGAACAACGCAGGTCCAAGGATAGAACCCTGGGGAACACTTGCATTAATGCAAAAATCAAGAAGCGTGGCCATTCAAAACAATTTACATTTCGCGATTTGATAAGGAAGATTGAATCAGTTCAAATATTCGTCCAGACCAGTATGCCAAAACCCTGTCAAATGCGTCTGAGATATCCAAAGCAACAGCCCGAGCCACACCATTTTTATCTCAAGCTTGACAGACTTTTTTCAGCAATAATCGTTAATACATCAGTAGTTGACCTAAAGAAGTGAAAGCCCTACTGCTTATCTAAAAATAGACCCTGCGAAGTGTGATGCTTAACCAATTCAGTTTATTGGTAATTTTATAACATTTTCTCAACGTGCATTAAGCCAAAGTACCTACAATTCAATAAAATAAATGGTTAAAATATTTTAGATTTTTAAGTTTACTGGGATTTTTAACACACACACACACACACACACACACACACACACACATATATATATATATATATATATATATATATATATATATATATATATATATATATATATATATATTAATGAGATGTCTTCATGAAAACATGCTGTCAAAATATACGCAAATTAAATTACATGATCCGGCAACTTACCCGAAAATCAATACCTGGAATGTTAAATTTACCTTTGTGAAAAGACAAATTGAAATACCTAATGACAAATTAATTTTCAGATCTGTCTATATTTCTGAGATGAATACTATTTACATTGTTCCGACTATCATCCTCAAGAACACATGGCACAGTGGATAAAGACGTTAGTTAGATACAGTGATAGGACCCAAAGATTGTGAGTTCAATACCTGGTTAAGGCGGTGGAGAACTTGGAGAGGGGAATTAACAGGAGATAACTGATAACTGACACCCATTAGACATGGCACGTGGAACTAGAACATTCTACCGCAGAGAGCGAAATAAATCGTTCAGTTCGACATTCTAACCACATGAAGAAGGCCGGAGCGTACAACGGCCAAAATGTTGTGATAAATATAGCAACAAAGATGAGGATGATAGTTCGAACACTGTAAATAGTGTAGTTTTCAGATGAACGCATCAATTTTGTCTTAGCGAAAACAAGACCGTGAAGATGACATTGTGATAATGTCGAAAGTCCTCGGAAATAAAATTCATATATATCAACTTGGCAATTCTCTTTCTTTCTTTAATAAGGATACTAAGAAACACGTTCGTAAATATAGGAAGATCATATTAAGAATAAATAGACAAAACTTCTCTAAATTTTTAATGAGTCATGTGTCAATATATATATATTGTTGTGGGGCTCTCCCCTTTTACACAAGATGGACTCGTCTAAAGTATACTTATACTGACAGAGTTGGAGACAGGATGGAGATACGTTGAGATACGCGGAGATACGTTGAGACAAGGTTGAGATACGTAGAGTCCAGAGAAAGAGAGAGATAATTATGACTTCACTTATAGGGACTTGTACATATACTTTCTACTAACCCGTATTCCTGGACTACTAATCTTCATTTCAAGTTTATATTCTTACGTTCAATACACTTATTTTCCTATTTCAATTACTGGAGTTGTTTATTTATTTGTGCAGGATTCCATCCGCAGAATCCACAACAACTTGGCGACGAGGACTTCGGACCCACACGGAAAGAAAAAAGAAAAAAAAATGTTCTCTCGTCACCACAAGAACTTGGCAACGAGGATTTCGGACCCACACAGAAAGGAAAAAAAATTTCTCTCGTCACAACAACAACTTGGCGACGAGGATTTGCACTTCTCGGAGACTCAAAAAAAATTTTTGCCGTTGCCAGCGTCCACACAACTGGGCGACAAAGATTTACGAGGATTTGCGAGGATTTTGAGTGACCACCGCGATTAAAGGTACTTGCTCAAAATACGGAAAATCGAGGTTTTCGTAAGACTCTTATCATGGAGGATTTTAAAAGTATTTTGGTAGAACTTTTAAAATACCAAAATGAACAGCAACTACAACTCCAAGGAAGAATGAAAGAGAAGTGGCAAAAACAATTGCTCTCTCAACAGGAAAAAATGGAAAATGTAATACTACAAACACAGAAGGAAAATCAAGAAAGACAAATGCAACTCCAGGAATTAATATTAAAAGTAACGGATAACACACAACAAAAGAATATCGAAAAAGAGGCGACTTTTTGTCAAGACGCAGTTTGGAACACAATAGAAACATTTAAATACTTTCTAGAAGATGATAAAAATTTCGGGGACTATTACAGACGTCATGAAGACATTTTCAACATTGATTGCCAAAATTGGACGGAAGCTAAGAAGCTACGTTTATTACTCAGGAAATTGGTAACAGAGAACACAAAATTTGTTGACTATATTCTACCGAAAAAGACAAACGATTTGACGTTTGACGAGGCAGTTACATGCCTTACCGAACTCTTCAGTCCAAAGACTTCACTTTTTCACAAAAGGTGGAAATGTCTCAACCTCGTAAAAAGCGAAAATGAGGACTACTCCACGTTCGCCGCAATCGTGAACAAACATTGCGATGACTGTAAGTTGGCAGATTTGACTCCGGACAATTTTAAGTGTCTGATTTTCGTACAGGGATTAGTCTCAGCCAAGGACAGTGAAATGCGCAAAAGAATGCTCTCGAAGTTTCAAAACGAGCCTGGATTAACGCTGCAAAAATTGTCAGAAGACTGCTAAAAATGCTTGAGCATAAAAAAGAATCTAAGGATATCGAGGAATCGGGAGTAGCACACATACGTAAGTTGAACAAAAGTTTACGATTTTCACCACCACCCGGAAGAAAAAAAAAAGACTGTTGATTAAATACAAGAACTGTTTAGCTTGTGTAAAAATGGTACATAAGGCATCTCAATGCAGAAACAAAAAACACACTAGTAGGGTAAGAACTACTAGAATGGACTACGAAGACAAACTAAACACAAGAAAATACGTGGAACTCGAGATTTTAAATAAGGTAAAATTACAGTTAGACTCATGTTCGTATCTAACTATAATTAATTTACAAACATGGAGGAATCTAAATAGACCGACCATGATGTATATACAGAAAATCGCTAAGTCTGTTACAGGGAAGCGTATCAAATTTGAAGGAGATGTAATTCTAAACGTAAAATTCCATGGAAAAACGAAAAATTTGAAGATATTTGTAATGAAAGACACAGAAAATTTGGTGGACACAGACTGGATGCAAAAATTTGATATATGGGATTTACCTATTATCTCATTTTGTAAGAAAATAGAATGCGAGCCGTCAGAAGCTACAAAATTAAAAGAAGAACCACACAGTCAATTCCCCGAAGTATTCTCGAGAGGTTTGGGACGATGTATTAAGTTTGCAGCTAAAATTAAAATAAAGGAAAATGTTCAATCAGTATTCAAGAAAAAGCGAAACGTGCCTTTCGCAACCATAGAAAAAATTGACAAGGAGTTAAATAGATTGGTACAAACTGGAATCCTTTCACAAATCGAATTCAGTGAATGGGCGGCACCAGTAGTCTACGTAAAGAAAAAATCCGGAGAAACCCGTGTTTGCGCAGATTTCTCAACTGGGTTAAACAAGGCTATCAAGGATTATAACTACCCATTACCAAGCCCGGAGGAAATATTTACCAAGCTTAACGGTGGTAAGGTATTTTCTAAGATTGATTTAAGTGAAGCTTATCTTCAGATTCCAGTAGAAGAAGAAAGTACAAAGATTTTATGTATCAATACTCACAAAGGACTTTACAAATTTAACAGATTGCCATTTGGGATAAAAGTAGCACCGTCAATCTTCCAACAGACTATGGATACCATGCTCATGGGACAGAACTTTGCTACTGCTTACTTAGACGACATTTTAATCAAAAGGTATAATGTAGAAGAACACGCAACACACATTAAAGAGGTCTTTAAAAGAATTCAGGATTTTGGTTTCAAAGTGAAGGAGAAAAAATGTGATTTTTTTTCTAAAAGAAATCAAGTATTTAGGCCATATAATCAATGAATGTGGCAGAAAACCAGATCCAGATAGGGCATCTGCAATAAAAAATATACCTGAGCCGAAAAATGTCGCAGAGTTGCAAAGCTTTCTTGGTCTAGCGAACTATTACGGTGAATTCATTGAAAACATGCACAAATTGAGGGCTCCCCTCAATGAATTATTGAAAAAAGAGAACAAATGGAACTGGACGGAATACTGTCAGAAAGTTTTTAAGGAGATCATAAAGAAATTAACGTCTGATCTAGCACTGATGCATTTTGATCCCAAACTGGAAATTATCATTGCTAGTGACGCAAGCTCACACGAAGTAGGAGCTTGTATATTACACAAGATGCAGGATGGCACAAGGAAACCTATAGCTCACGCATCTAGATCGTTGTTACCAGCAGAGAGGAATTATTCGCAAATTGAGAAAGAAGCGTTAGGCATAATATTCGCCATAACTAGCTTCCACAGATACATATATGGAAGAGAGTTTATTCTTCAAACTGACCATAAACCTCTTCTCACCATATTCGGAATTAAGAAAGGACTACCAATTTACACAGCCAACAGATTTCTGAGATGGGGAACGATATTATAATTGAATTATAATTTCAAACTAGAGTTCCTACCGTCAAAGAAAATTGGTCATGCGGATGGATTATCTAGATTGGTACCTGCGAAATGCGAACCTCTGAAAGACTCTGTAATAGCGGCTTTGCGAGCCGAAGACGAAATTAGTAAAGTGCTAAACAATACAGTAAGGGAATTACCAGTGACCTTGTTAGAAATCACAAGAGAAGCTGAAATTGATGAATTCAAAGTACAAAGAGAAAAAAAAGGAAAAGAAAAAAATCTAGCGGACAGTTTTTCAATTTGTGATCACGTATTACTTTATAATGAGAGAATGGTCATACCCAAATCTTTAAAAAGACGAATTCTGAAGGACTTTCATCTAGGACACCCAGAGAAAATTCGGATGAAAGCGTTAATGAGATGTTTCGTGTACTGGCCTAATATGGATAACGACATTACTCAAATGGTAGAAAAATGTAGAGACTGTGCTGCGGCAGCAAAGGCACCACCTATTATACAAAAGCCATGGCCTAAGGTGGACAGACCTTGGTCTAGAATCTATGCGGACTATGCAGGATCCATAGATGGATATTACTACTTGATAACGGTAGATTGCTTTAGCAAGTGGCCAGATGTTTTCAAATAAAAAAAAATACGACGGAAAACACTATTAATTGTCTACACGAGTTATTCGCAAGATTCGGCGTGGTAGATTGCCTTGTAACGGATAATGGTACCCAATTCACCTCGAGCGACTTTCAAGAATTCTGTGCGACTTATCAAGTCATATTAAAATAGCACCATACCATCCACGATCTAACGGGCAAGCCGAAAGGTTTGTGGACACGCTTAAGAGAGCCTTGAAAAAAAGCATAGGACGTACCAACAGAAAGAGCTATACAACAGTTCCTACAAGTCTACAGAATCACCCCGAACGGAAACACACCATCTGGCCTTTCGCCAGCTGAAGTGATGTTTGCCCGCAAAATACGGTCTGTTTTTGATAAAATACCCAACAAAAAATAAAACCGGCATACACCGATAGTGCCTAAAAGATCCTTCAAACCAGGCGAACGGGTCTATTTCAGAATGTTTAAAAATAATATGGCATACTGGGAACCAGATACGATAATAAGCATACTGGGGAATGTTCTGTACACGATACAAGGCGAAAAATTCACTCACAGGAGACATATCAATCAGATACAAAAAAGACGGGTAGAGGAGCCAAGCACGTCACCTTCGGAAAATGAAGACTCAATGGAGGCGATTTTTGAAGCATTTGAAATTCAAAGACCACAAGTAGCCACGGAGATTAGAAGAACAAGCAGGAAAAGAAAATTCACAGAACCGCTAATAATAGACCATAAGCGAAAAAAATATTAACTCCCCCCGCAAAAAAGAAGCTAGGGAGGGGGGGCTCTCCCCTTTTACACAAGATGGACTCGTCTAAAGTATACTTATACTGACAGAGTGAGACAGGAGGGAGATAAGGTTGAGATACGTAGAGTCCAGAGAGAGAGAGAGAGAGAGAGAGAGAGAGAGAGAGAGAGAGAGAGAGAGAATTACGACTTCACTTACAGAGACTTGTACATATACTTTCTACTAACCCTGTACTACTAATCTTCATTTCAAGTTTGTATTCTTACGTTCAATACACTTATTTTCCTATTTCAATTACTGACGTTGTTTATTTATTTGTGCAGGATTGCATCCCCGGAATCTACAACATATATATATATATATATATATATATATATATATATATATATATATATATATATATATATATATATATATATATTTGTGTATCCTTCTTTCATGCACATTTCATTAAAAACGACTGACAAGGTGCTTTTATTTAGTTTTTTATAAAATTTCTCAAGCGATCTAATAATGTTTTTTCTTTTCGGATGATAAATTATATAAAAACTGTCCGAATATATATATATATATATATTTATATATATATATATATATATATATATATATATATATGATGTTCTCTAGTTTTCTGGTTGTTATCCCCATTAGTTCAGGTTCCCAAATATCAGGCTGTGAAATCATTTAACACTTCAAATATCCACTCTGTCTGAAAAAATGATTTTCTGCGATATTTCTAGCTAAAATTAATATTTGTTTAAATTCAGAATAATTAAACTTTAAATCGGCTAATGTTTCTCAAATACCTTTTCAGAAAAGTATATTTTATTTTTGAAAGCATTTTTTACTAAAGAGAATTATATTGTGGTGACAAATCTCTCAATATTGATGATTTTATTGATTTTACTGATAAGTAGGAAAAAGATTTAAGTTTTAAATACACTGATGTATTTTGCTTATTGGGAATATTAAATTTAATCTATTAGATTGGAATTAAAACTAAAATAAAAGCTTCAAGTAATGTTTTTCTTTTTTTTAAATACATTTTAATCTTTAGGTATCGCTTTTTCTGGCGGTACATTCTTAAATACTTATTTTAACAATAATGTTCATTGTTATTAAAATTAATGTTTATAAACGTGTTATTTACATAAACATTATTTACATAAAATTTATAAGCTTTCAATATATTTATACCGAAATAAATATATTTAAAATCTGAACAAAGTTGTTTTAAAAGAAAGTTTTATGCTGATTTATTTAAAATGTAACTTTAAAGGCAAATTATTTGATTCAACCAAATGCTGCTAATGATACGCTTACATTCATGATCCAAAAGAGGACGATAGTTTATTGCATCAGTTTATATCTATGTGAGCCAATAGTTTCATTGAAAATTAGTCAATGAAGGCTTAGCATTTTTAGGTCTTCAAAATGCCTCGACATGATTTTGCTATATGCTCAGTTATTAATGTTTTATTGCTTTCTGTGGTCGTTTAAAGTCATTGCAAGTAATTGTTAACTTTGGGATGAGAACTTGGTGAGGTGTTGGCAAGTGTTGAGTGTTTCAATCATCTAATAAGATCTTTGCTGATACTTAAATTAGTGAATAAAATATTCGAAGCAACTTAATGCCTTTTGGATAAAAAGTAGTCAAATGATATTCAGAGTGGGATTTACTTCACAAAGTTCAATTAACTTTACCTTGTTGCTATTTAAAACAAACTCTATAAAGAAATTTTGGTTATTTTCTAAGTAAATATACTTTTAAGAAAATTGAACATTTTGATGTAACAATACTTACAAATACTTTACGAAGTAAAATAAAATATGGTTAACAATGTGAAATCACTTTTCCAAATATATTGTTGCAAAGGTAATATTTTTCATGGCTTTTGTCTGATTTAAGTAGTAAAATAAATATAAGCGAATTCTGTCAAAAAATAGCTCAGTTGAGCTTTTCTTGCGATTTCGTAAGTTTCTATTTCTAATAAAAAATTTGCAATATAAACAATTAAGGGGCATCGTTCCCATGATATAAAATGAGATTGAGAATCTTGATATATGCTTTTTATTTTGACCAGCTGTAGTTCTGTTTCTTAGTTTGTAGCTTGTAATTGTTGCGAATTTCACCATATATTTTGAATTTCTTTTAGTCATTTCAATATCCGTTTTGTGGGATCATGGTGTAAGTTTTTAATTCTATATTTGTGACGAGTTTCGGCTCTTTTTCATGGTTTTAAGCCCTTTGAGATTTTTATTATCAGTGTAACTCGTTAGTTCCTTGAATAGGAGTCCTTGTTTTTTTTTTTTAGCAAGTAGCATATTTCTTCCGAAAGTTGTCCTGTTAGGATTTCCATATCATATGCAGATACGTTACAGGCCTATCTTTTTGTATTAGATTCGTCTTAACTTTTTGACATTCACAAGAGTATTTTGATTTCAGGAAGCGTTTGTGTAATCTGGTGTCTAGTCTTGCTGTAATCTCTTGAGCCACAACCCATGGGAGGGTCCATTGTGATCTAATCACTCACAATTTGCAATTTCTCTTCTTAATAAATATTTCAATTTCTTCTCAGACTTCGATTTCAAGCAGTTGTTTTTTTTTCAACATGATAAATCACTCTGCCTTTATATCGTGTATTTTCCTGTACCGCCATAAGTTGTCCTAAAACAAAATCGTTTCTGTTGCATCCAGTTCTATATCTCTATTCGCCTGCGTAAAATTTGCTTTTGTAATTCTAGGATTCTATGTCACTGTCTGTCAGCTTAACTTACTTTGTACAATAACTGCTATTAGTCTTTATTGTAATGTTTATATATTTTGTTGTTTTATCATGCAGCTGAAATTTCCTATTTTTTAATTATTATTTTTTTATTTTTGCATTTTCGCTTGTCTACGTTTTATTCATTACTGTAATCCCATCTCCCAGCCTGTTTTTACATCTTTGTTGCTTTGGGTATATTCTTTGAAAACATTACAATTTTCACAAAATACGTTTGCTCTAACATATGTTAAGTGATTCAATTAGGTATGTTGTCATATTGTAGCTATTTATGAACTTTTTCAATCGTTACTTTTTTCTCATCCACATTCCCTACAGATGAATCTCTAACTATATTTTGTTTTCGTTTTTTCCTTCTTCTTTCATTTAAATTTCATGTAACCATCTGGGAGATTCCTTGCATGTTTTTATCAGAATCACCTCTTTCTAATTCCCGACATATTTTTTTTTATTGGAAGTTACTCTTCTTCATTTTATAAATATAGTTCTTCCATTTTGACTTTTGCGTTTATCTTTATGAGCTCGAGGTCTGAAAACAAGCTTCTCTTCAAAATCTCACAGCAATTCTTTGGATTGCATTCCTGTTTCTTATATCTGATACATTTATCCTTTGAGGGGTGTTGCTTTTGGAATAGCAATACAGCTTTTTGACATTTCTTCTCCTCTTCTCTTTTTACATGAGAACACTCGTAGTCTCGTAGGTCATGAAATGAATACGCATCAATCATAACAACTCACAAAGATAAAAAAACATACAAAAATATATTTTAATTAAAATGATATATTTAATAATAACAATGCTTATTTTTTTCGATTCCCTAGCTTGACTGTAAGCGGGATACTGTGATTAGGCTTATAACCAGAATCACATTTTCTCCAGTATCATGTTAACACTTATCTTCATTTTTGCTAACAAACGCACAGATTTATAAGCTTTCATTTTCGCATAAGCTTCTGAACTTCTGCGGCCTTATTTTATACTGGGGGATATAACTAATACAGAATTCGATGACCAATGAAACAGAAATATTTTTTTCTCATTTAGGGACGTACAAGAAGAAAAATAAAATTTAGTATATTCTGTCTATTTCAAAATCATGAGTCTATGTAGAAATCCAATTTATGTTGAATCTAAAAATGATTTTGTGGTCAGTATGCCATATACACTTTGTAATAAATATATATGGTTTATCTGTCCTGAAAAGTTCTCTTACTGACCCGCTTTCAAAAATCAATATTTTAATGGCCAAACATCAGAATATTGATTTAAAAGTCGGTCGGACTAAAAACTTCACAACACACTTCGCATAAGTTCTGATACACCAATAATATAACGAGAGAAGACCATTATAAAATCATAATTAATAATTTTGACTCCTGCTGTACATAATCATAATTCTTTTGATATTTTACATCACAATGTAATAAAACTTAACTTTAATTTAAATTCAATTTAATTTAACATAAATTCACATTTGAATAGTAAATCAGTGAAAATAATACGCACTATTACCAGATTGCACAAACGGTATGTTAATCATTGACAATACCAATGTTTTCTTAATTCATGGGCCTATCATGTCACAGTATTTAAAAGTAAATGATATACGTGCAAATGATATATTAACGAATTTATTTCGCTGTGGCAATTTATTGTGTCAAAATATTTATGCGTACCCAGGTGAAAAGTGAAGATTAGTTTATTTTATATCTTTTCTAATAAAATAATAAAACCAAATGTCTTCTTTATGTTATCTAACTCTGAGAATTAATTTCAGAGAATTTATTTTTTAAATAGTTTTTAATTTTTTAATCTATTATTTTGCTGTATCGCACAAATAAACACGCACATTTCGTGTTTACTTTGACTTGTACTTTTTCCGTTCAATTTTAACGTGTATCCATTATATGCATTATATGAGGTAGTAGGTATTCCGAACAAATTTTTATCCATCTTGTAGCGTAGTAACAGTCATATTAATGCACATCTTTGTCTAAGCTTTAGATGGTGACGCCTGTTGAGATTAGGTCCAGGTGCTATTAAAGCGTCCTGTGAAAGTAGGTGTCATGCAACGAAAACGAATATTGTTCAATTAGAGTCATTTGAGAAGTTGGACTGTGGCTCTTGAAGAGGCTGGATTGCCATTTCGGAGAATTGCTGCGCATGTTGAGTTTGATGCGTCAGTTGGTCAAATGTTGTCCAGATTCTGGACGGCCATGTTATACTGGCATTTGCCAAAATCGAAGTATTGTAGGGGTGGCTGTGGTAGACACCACGAAGTCCATAACAGAGATCAGGGCAAGGGTGTCTACAGGAGTATTAAAATGGACCGTTGAGAATTGTTTACTTGCAGTAGGACGCCGAGCACCCGTGCCTCTAGTCAGAATATCTTATTTTTCTTAAGAAAAGAAAGTTGCGATGCAAAACGTTTGGGAAGACCTGATATAGCAAATAATATCTAGAAGATGAAGTCCAAATAATAAATACGTTGTCGGAGAGTGAAAAAAGAGAAGGTGCTATACATTAACCTTAATTTCAAACAGTTCTTGCAAAATACGTGAATACGTATAATTTACTGAATAAATAAAAGCAAACAGATGGATATATATATATAAATTCAATTAATGCAGTTTTGAAAATAAAAACTTATAAAAAATAACACTGATATTTTTTATTTTAAAGGTCAATAAAGAACAAACAGAAAAATTGTTGAAATATATATTTAATTAATAAAAATTTTTTGAGTTCATATAATTCTTTATAGTTTATATTTTTGATAAGATTTATGTCCTATTTCTCCTATTTCATATATTAATTTAAGTTTACATATATTTATACAATTAAGAAAGCCATATGGATACTTCCCGAATCCATATTAAAAGTGGAATATGTAAGTTCGTTATTTCCAATCGCTTTTTAGTTGCAGTTATATTATTTTAAAGGCTATTGTTTTTTAATCATGCTCACTTTGTATTGTAAAATATTCTTAGTGAAAAACATTTGGAGAATATTCTAAGCATACATGATGTTTCATTATTATAGTCATATAACTTTAGTATTGATATTAATTTTAACTGATTATTAAATCAATCGAAATTAATATCAATATCAATACTATTTTTCATTATTGTTCGTATTCTGGTTTTCAAATGGGTATTATTTTTTTTCTTTGACTGTCACAATCCATTTTATTGTTTATCATGCCGTTGGATAAGTACATTTTACTGTTTTATCCCCTAACATACGAGTCAGAATCCTTCTCCTTTGTGATTTATCCTCATCTGAAAGGAGAAGAAAATTAGTCTAATTTTTTATCAAACACGTTTATTATCTCCCTCGATCAGCGATAGAAACGTCTTAGATTCTTACATTATATCATCAATAGATTCTTAATGCCAACAATAACAATCCATTTCTTGTGTCTCTAGTCTTAAAATGCACAGATGCCAGCTGCTTTGTTCCCGATACGCCTCATCTCTAGGATTGTTTTAATTGTAAACATAAAACACAATGAGCCAATTCTAGTCAAAGTGGTGCGAAAAGAGATATCAGTAGAAAAGACAGAACTGCACGAAAGTGCTGGATCAACTGTTTTTGACTACTATTAAATTTACGCATTTTAATCCTTAAAATTAGGAGAAAACGAAGAATTCAGGAAGCTGGTTTTTCAAGAATGACAGGCAAAGTTATCAATGAATTATCTTTATTGAGAATCAGCATTATCCCGATACTCCCGATTTTCTCATAATAAAAAAACACGGTGAGCGCGATCAGTTTTAAAGTGGAGAAACTCCCTTTCTTGTCAATTTTCTTTTCTTTTTGCAAGGCACTTCCAATTCGTTCAGTGGTATTTCTAATTGCAATCCTGTTAGCTAATTTGTTTAAACGTTAATTCGAGTGGGACCCTAAGATTGGGATTCGATTTCAGACCATCTGCTTCTATTTTCCTTACGTGTAATTTTCTTCGCCTTTTGTATTAGCCGCGTCTTCTATCTGATAAGGTGGCTTCTAGGTGGAAGTAATTTCGCCTATGTGTGACTTCTGCCCCACGGAGATGCGACACGGCGCAGAAGAGTTTGTAGAGGCACAAGCATACGTACGCACACGTGCGCATGTGTCGTGGTTCCGCTAAGCCGCATCAACGATGTGAAGCGGCGAGTCTAAGTACACACTGACACATAAGAACAGATAGGAAGAGATAAATTTTGAGCAGGGACAACTAGTATTGAATGTGCCCAGAAAACACTTGATTATGGACATGTTAATAGTGTAATTTCGAAAAAGCACATTCCTAAATTTTCAGTACCGTGTGTATGTGTGTGTGTGTGTGTGTGTGTGTGTGTGTGATAGGGAGAGAGAAACAAATAGACAGAGAGAGAGAGAGAGAGAAACAAGTAGACAGATAGAGAGAGAGAGAGAGAATTTATAATAGGCCAAATTTGGAATTTAATCAGACTAAATATTATGGCTTGTTGTTAAATATTTTTTATTAAGAGTTTACTTCTCTTGTTGCTTAGTTTTTATCTGGTCTAGGTTTCGGAATTTTTTTTTATTCAGAAAATTTAAAAATGAATATTTCATTGAGAATTATGAATATATTTTTTAGATACATGTCTATCACGCTTCTCTAGAATTCAACTCCTTCGACCTTAGCGACTCTCTCTTTATATTTTTTTATTCTTATCAATAGCTTGTGAAAAAATCTATTTAACATTATTCCTGCGTCAATCTAAATTGCGGAAATAATAATGAAATCACTCATGGGATAGGAGCAGTACTCATAGATTCATATAGTGTTTTTATTTTTTTAATGAAAATGAAATTGAATATTATGTAAAACAAAAGTTATTAGATCAATAAAAATGAACGGTTATGGAATTATATACCAGTGGCAAATGAAGTCGCTAGTACAATATTTATGACTAAATTAATAATCACGTGATTAATTGTTTTCAAATGGATTTTCTGATGTTTTTATCACTTTCAAACTATTACTTCGGGTTAATAAACCATTATTTAATGTCAAATTTCACTATTTCAGTAACATATTAATTTCTAGTAATTAACAGTTTTAACTTTATCTTTCCGTAATTACCAGTTTATCTTCTTAAATACTATGAAGGTAGACAAATTGTTATTGCACTTAAAAGTATATACATTTCTTCGAGTAACATTTGACTTTTTTCTCTTTGTTCAGTTTGCGAATATGCAAAATGTTGAAGATAACAACCCAACTGATTAGAAGAAAAAAATGATCATAGTCATCATATTTTCGGTATGGAAATAAGTTATCTTTCTCTTGATAAACATTTTTTGACTCGGGCTATAAAAAGATTCAATCTGAAACCAATTTCTAATTATCTGATATATCAATAAACAAAGATAACTATTAAGTTCTATAACATACCCGATAAAAGATATATCTACTTTTTTAACAATAAATGTCTCAGTAAAATATATTAACGAATAATTAAATTCATCTTTTATCTTAGCTATTTCCCGGGGATGTTTCTTTATCTTTTTTTACGTTTTATGATTAGAGCCATTCAAGAAATTTTAGTACATAGGACCTTTATTTTTATTGATATTATCTCATCACAGATGATAACGGATAGTTAGATATCTTTAACTGCTTAAAGCTGCACAGATGTGTTCATAGAATTGGAACCATTCAATGGTTTTTAAAGCTGGATTAAAATATCTTTTAATGAAAATGCTTATCATTGAAATTGACATCAGATTTTTAACCACATGCTCATATATATATATATATATATATATATATATATATATATATATATATATATATATATAGCGTCATCATGTGCAAAAAAAGGATTCTTGAATTCTTTCAGTTACTTCCTTTAGTCCATTGAACTCGATTAGCTGTTGTCTATTTACTTGTGTAAATATATGAATGTACATAATAAAATAAACATTTTCAAAATTGCTAAATGCCTTCTAGTAGAAGTAATGAAGACAAGTTCAATAAAACTTCAATTTAACGAACTTTAATTGAATAATGACATAGAATTTTCATTTTTTAGTTGAAGTAAAAAAAGATTTATTACTCAGTTTCTATCTCTGTCTTTCCATCACTACACATATAGACACACACTTAACTCTCACACACACACACGCACACACATATTATTATTATTATTATTATTATTATTATTAACGTTATATTTAGTGGATACACGTATTTGAGTAGATAAATCTGTTTTTGAACAAAATAATTACTGCTTAAATTTTAGAGTGTTTGATAAAGAAAATGTATTCGATACTGTGTTCCCCTTATGAAAGGAAACCATCACATAGCCTGACGTGATTTTAGACTGCTCAGCCACAAAGAAGAATGGCTGATCGGTCCAAAGGCACGCCTGTCTATACGATGATTCCCCAAGGGTGACAGAGGTTCGAATACTTCCGATAGACACTTTCTTTATGAAAGCCTCTGGAAAAACCCAAAGAAGTAGACATCAATTATTCTGTTTAAAATACAGAGTTGTCTACTTAAATATGTGTATCCACTACATATAGCGTTCATAGCATAGTAATGAGAAATAATGTAAGATTAATAATCCTATATATATATATATATATACTAAAGAATTAATGGATTTATTTCTTAATCGGACATAGTATAAAATTCTTATTTTACGCAATGTCTAATAAATACATAAAAATGGGGCCTCTATTCAAATAGGAAAGGAATTGTCCACTATAATATAGTCTGAAGTAATATATATATATATATATATATATATATATATATATATATATATATATATATATATATATATATATATCCTCCGTAGAGATATTCCTCAGTGAAATGTCTTAACATTTTATATCATTATATATCCATAACACATAATTGATAATTCCATGAAAGATGCACTCGTTATAATTTATATACTGCTATGAATGAAAAATGTATTTGTTATTTATTAACTTGAAATATATTAAAAGAGTAATAATAAATACATAGTAATATTAAAAGTCGGATGTTTATGACTTTAAGAAATATTTTCTGTCTTTAATCCTTTCAAAAGAATAGTAAGACTTTCCAGGATAAACTTATTATTGTACAATAATAACGTGAACACTCCCATAATGCAAACTTATTATTCCTATAAACTCCTGATATAATTATAGTCTTTATTATCAAATTCAACATTAAAAAGGGTAGCCTTCATTACGGAGGAAGTTTTCATCATATGTTTTCCTTAATAGATGATCTTAAAATGCATCTTTTCTAGTTTAATGCGTGATCACTCCATCATAATGCCTATTCCGGTCATACAGAAAATACTTTTCGGAGTAAACAAATAAAGAGAAGTTTCAATTAGTCAAGAAATTATTTGTCTTGTTATTGTTGTTAGAAAAAAGCCCTGCAGAAAGACAAATACCATCGAAGAGCCGTGTTTTTGTTAGTAAGGCGATCCTCACAAATCTTTAATATGTCTGAGTGAAAAGAAATATAAATTACTTGATTGGGCTATAATTACAGTGGATCTAAGGCGAACCTTAATGAACTTGTAATTGCTTGCAAACAACCTTGTTTCCGTTTCTGCTTCGTATCAGTGCTGCTGTGTTCCTATGGACGCACACCAATCTACAGCAAAGCTTTCGATCTAATAATACAGCAGTAATAGCCGCAAAATCGCCAAGAATACGCATCATTTTATCTCTTTGTTGAAGTGTATTCTGCTTATTGCTATTTGCTCCCTAGTTACAATCTATTAAAGTGGGTATCAGGGAGGCAATGTTCAGTATGCCACGGTTCACTGTCCTTACAGTACAGAAAACAGTTTGGTTAAGAAAAAAAGATTTCAAATACTTTTATTAGATTTTCTATTTATTCTTTTTGTGACACTATAATAGACGATTATTGCTGTATAAACATTTTAAAATAATTCTTTTATATAGCACTAACTGTATTTTAAAAGTATTTCTTGACAGGTAATACTTTACGAAAATTAATAAAATATGCATTAAACGTATTTAAAGAATAAACAATGAATATCCAAATACCTATAACTTGACAAGTTAATTTTTGTGCATTTTCAGTTGAATTTACCGAATGATCGCTATGATATCTTTTCTAAAGTTTGATATTGATATTTTGAATTTTCGGCCATCTTAATATGTGGATATGTACCGACATGTAAAAATTCAATTGGGCCTCAAGGACACATGGCCCAATGCATATAGACGTTGGTTAGATCCAGTGACTAGACCCAAAGAGTTGTGAGTTCAATACCAGGCCACAGCAGTAGTGAACCAAAATTGGAGAGTTGAGTTAAAGGGAAATAACTGAAATATCCGGAAGAAGCATGGCACGTGGAACTAGGACAGTCTACCCGTGGATGAAATAAAGGGTTCGGTTTGAAATTCGAATCACCTGAAGAAGGCTGAAACATTGTGAATACGTTAATGAAGATGAGGATAAAAGTCTGAGTAATGTAAATAATGCAAGTATGTATGTATGTATGTATGTAAGTCTTCCATGTGGAGGATAAGGCCACAACCTAACCTAATGCGTTGCTGCTGTGGTTTCTGTAGCAAGTAGGTTTTGACAAGGTGGAATTGCTAGCCCTATGCCCACCTGGTTTAGTTGTCCTCCTAGAGTCTAGTGAGTTCAGTTTGTGCTGTTTTGATCCTTAAAAATGTAAAGAAAGGAGAGGTTTCAAACAACTACAGGCTTCATGTTAAAAAAATGAGGCATAAAACAATTAACCAAAAATACTCAATATTCGATTAAAAGTCGAGGACTACTTCCGAGAAACAGAAAGGGCGCCCAAAGAGGGTCATGAGGACGTGTGATTTGCAATGCATTGATCAAAACATACCGAAAGAAATGAACATTTAGCTGATGCAAGGATAGACTACAATATAGTTTTCGGTATGATCTCCTAGATACAGACAAATGAATGTCTAAAGATGTCAAAAATATCAAAATAAGTAATGGACAATAATAGAAATTTAGGAAGTGGAACTAACCACAGGATGACAGCATCGAGCAGAGGTCAAAATAAAAGCGATATCTTTCAAGAAGATTCACTATCCCTACTACCATTTGACAATGATGGTAATGATCAAACGAAAACGGGAAACAGCAAAACGAATTGAGCTATCCAAACAGGAAGTCATCAGAGCGCTCAAGGAGAATTAAAATTCAAAAGTGCTTGAATATTTCTCTCACTCAAATAGTAGATTTCCCTACTCGCTTCTTTAGTAATTCCGACGGCCACGATTCTTTACTTGATCTGTTCTCTACTTCCTCTCCGGACGCTTGTCGCTCTTTAGAGTTCTTGACAACTCTGATCAAGCGGTAATGTCTGTAGATATTTCTTTCTCTTCGTCTACTTGGTTTCTCTAGGTCAACCGCCGATGTATTAACGATTATTATTGAATTTGTCTAACAAGCTTTAAATAACGGCAGGGGCTGCGGATTTAGATATCTCGAAGGATGTGGTATGTTGGCTTTCTTCCAGAGCAATCCAGTCGATTTTAACAAATCGTGTATTAAAATTCGGGTTGAATTGACACACTTCTAAATTCTTTCACATTAAGGCGGTGGTTTCCCAGGGCTCTATCGTTGGACCAATGTGCCAGATAATTTTCCCACCAGAATCTATCTTGTACATTTACAAATCTAACATCCGTCTATGCATTGAATATAGCTGCCACATCTCGTTTGGTGCTTTTGCTATATATCTCGAGATTCGCACAAAATCTAAAAAAGAATCTCAAATGTTATCGGTCCTGACCCGGCACCTAAGCTTCAATCACTTTCCCACCGCCGTGACGTGGCTTCCCTCTGTCTTTTCTATATTTTCATGGCAATTATTCTGATGAGTTATCTTTCTTGGTACCTAGACCGCATGAATTTAAGCGTACTACTTGATTGGCAACTAGGTTTCATCATTTTACTGTTAAAATAGCCAGTTCTAACTACAAATTATATTCGAATATTTTTTTTTACCTGTGAAATTCTTTTCTGGTTTATTGCTTCCCCATCATCTACGATCTTCAAAAATTTAAATGCAACATCTATCTCCATCTTCTGCCTTCCTGAAACTTGTTCTTTTATTGTCCTTTCTCCGCTCTAACATTCTCTTTCCGTATCAATAACTCCTTGCGTCGTAATGGCGTTATCGCCTTGCTTGGAGTGAAATTATTTTTTAAAATACATAAAGGTCGAGATATAACACGTGACAGTAATTGTAAACTGTATTAAAATAAAAATGACATATCAACATTATAAGCGAATGTAGTAAACAAGACCAGAAAGAATACAAGAATGAACTACAATGGCTGCAGAAGGTGATCCCGTAAAAGAGTTAATTATCGCGACATTACAAGGGATCTAAAGAAGTTGTGGAACATTGTCGTTATTTCCAGCACTGAGTCTCGAAGAGCTCAGGAAAATACTAGATAGATTCAGGACTATCCAGATGACGACATTATTGAAAACAACTAAAACCTAATAAAAATGCTGGAGTATAGAGGAAGCTTGTTGCCATCTCAGCTTCAGTGTAAATCACCGGGGTTACTACTGACGGGAACACTCAGTGGGGAAATAATAATAATAATAATAATGATGATGATAATAATAATAATAATAATAATAATAATAATAATAATAATAATAATAATAATAATAATAATAATAATAATAATAATAATAATAATAATAATAATATACAAAATAAACTAGACGATATCATCGTGTTTTTATTTCGAAGTTTTAGCCAAATAATCATTATTAAGAATAAAGTATTTTGTTTTATATATGAAGCTCCGTTATCCCATTAGGAGTTGTGAAAATATAAGTTGATGTGCCATTTCACACACATCACAAGTGACTTGTTGTTTACATTATAGGCGAAGAAAACCCACTGTGTTATTTATTGCAAATAAAGAAAAATGAAATCAATATATAAAAGTTGGGTCGGAACAAAAGTTAGTAGCAGTTTTTAAGTGAATTTCAAAGACAATATTTAGGTATTTGTACATAGATTGATTCAGCTACAGATATGCCGTATTGCTCCATGAAGTTTTACCATCTTTGTGTCAGTTTCATGATTCCACACCCCAAGAACGTAACATCTTTCTAGATTATGAACTGGTCTAAGTGGTTTTTACATGCTTATAGAGAATTTAAGTTCTTTCCATTAAGAGGATTTTGTATAGCAAGTGGTAATCCGAAGGTGCGGGGCCAGATCAGCACGGCAGGTGTGGTAGGATATCACAACCAAACTGTACCAATTTCTGGTGGGTTTTTAAAATACTTAATGTCGATTGACCAATTCCGGATGTTTTTCACCGACTGCTGACTTTTATCGAGCACTTGTTTGAATTCAACCCAAAGTAGTATTTTAAAATAGCTGTTTGAATTAAACCACTACATTGGCTGGTACATTGCAAGATCTGGAGGATGCAATTACTGGATGCATTTTTTACTTTTAAAATATTTATAAAAGTGGAAAGTGCGATTTTCTCGTTTTGATATTTCAGCTTATAAAGTTCTTTATAAAAGAAGTGAACCCATTATTTTGAATTTCTTCGCTGCTATTCATTATTAATCTCTGACTACTATCTCTTGCATCTTAATTTCAATTATTTTTAATTGCAACCCCAAGATCATCATTCCAAGCAGCGGGAATTAGAAATAAGAACTAACCCCCAGTAAGACTCGAAATCGTATCGCTTATACACAGGCATTTATCTTATAAAAGCCACTTTCATTAAATGAAAGAAAATCTTGTCAATGATTAATAATAAAAATGAGCAGACAAATATATCTTACTGTTGTCTATATATCCTTTTTTCGGATTAAAAATTTCTTATAAACAGTTACAGATTAATTTAGTAACATTTCAGAAAATACAGAAAGCACTTTTCTTGTACGCGAATAAATCGAAAATTAGTTCAATATTAAGCTCCCACTGCGTCAGTTACAAGTTTACATTGTTAAAACCGGAGACGTAATTTGTCCTCACTTTTTAATTAACTTCCAACCTGCTGTTGGAATCTGACGTCCTTATTCTCTTGTATATTATGTTTACTGATTAAACTTTTGCATTTATAAAAACAAGTACTTAAAACGGACGTTTATAGACTTGGATTTGTTTTCAGATTTGTGATAAACTCTTGGAAACAACAGGAATGAAGAGTGTTCAGATGAATGAAATAGAAGAGGGTAAATAGGGAAAGGGGGAAGAGGAAGAGGAAATAGAGACAGGTGGTGGACATTTACTGACAAATAATATCTCTTTTGAGTGAAGTTGCCTCTTTGTGTGTTCTATGTACTTGAGGAAATACATTGAAAGTTAAGAGCCCTACAATTAAATGTAAAAACCTACCAGAAAATAGGCATATCGAATAATTACTCCATGTGGCTCATCTCATTTCATCTGGTCAGGTTCTGCAGCTGTAAACAAATTTCGTATGCAGTGTCGTACTCTTTGAAAGTCTTAATAATTCCTCAACTTTGGGTCCAATAGGATCAGTTATCTTTACGTTGCAATCATCAAATCTTTTGAAAATGTTGAAAAGTGCAGCCTATTAAACAAACTTGAATTTGCACTGTTGATTAGTGACCGGTTTTCGTGGAATGGTGAACAGATTTATCAACGTGCGAAAGTGTTCAAGTGGACATACTGTGCTGAAAAGAGGCACGAAAGACAGAATTGAAAAGCAGGCTGTAATGGATTTTGCTGGCCACTTCAATGAAGCAGAGTTTTTCTAACCTGGATTTAGTGTAACATGCCATTTATTCAGGAGCTTTTCTTTAAGACGCAATGACCTGATGGAAAGGAAAAGGTTACAGCTGGACAGTAAGACTTTAAGGATTTAATAGGTAGCATGACGATAAAAGATATTTCTATATCATTTAGATATTTTAAGACATGATAATCAGTGAAAAAGTTAAATTATGTTGATATTTTCAAAATTTGTCATTAATATGCAAAAACATTCAAGTATAACTACCGATGAAATGAGTTTCATCGATAACAGTAAGACATTGTCTAATTTAGTATTATTCAAGTTGTAACATCTGTAACTTATTTCAGATTCATTTGTCTTTTTCTTGTACATTCATAGATGTTTGATGTAAATTTTATTTTGAATGCTCTAACATCAGTTATAAAATTTCAATCATAATTCAATGCTATATATCAAGATAATAGATTATTAAAATGACTTAGAAAGGATTAAAATGGATTAGAAAATTCTGTGTAAATTCTATAATTGCATCTAAATTAGCAATAGTTCTTTTCTACAAATGTTTCATTACCTATTAAAAATGAAAGTCAGTTAAATTATGAAAAAATACAGCAAAACAATATAATCACAAACAGAAATAAGATGTATATTTATGTATAAGCAGATATTTCTACATTTTGAATTCCAGATAACCTTATATAAGATGTATATATTAAATGAACCAAGTGACTAAATTTCAAATTTGTATTCCGTTACGAATATCAAAAATAAAGCTTTATCTATTGTATTTTAAGGACTTGCTTATGTATTAGGAACCTTCATCTATTAAAGATAAAAAGATTTAGCCAATGTCTCATCCATTTCATTGAACAAGACAATTTTCAGTAATATAGAATTTTATTTCTTGCTTACTTATTTGAAACTAGGAAACAGCAACAAGTGGGAAACATTTCTAAGTGTACACGATCTACAACTTCTAATTTCATATCCCATTCGTTTGTATTCATTTTTCGTTTCTGATGCGGAAAAACAAGCCGACGAGCAGATTTTCTTTTAATATCTACTAGTTCGATGTTGATTATTCTTTGTATTCCACCAATGATGACTTTACACGGCACCATTCATAGGAGACCAAAGATTAACAAGCAAATGACGGTTCCGTATAGGATACAAGTTCGATTCCTGTCGGAGGACGAATATTTTCTATGAAAATTTCTCGGACATTCAGGCCGGTAAATGTTATTAATACTGTTTATTATAAACAGAGCATTTACTTAAATATTTGTATCTATAAAAAGAATGCATAAACATGAAAATGTCTTAAAATAATTGTCGGACTTTGTCCATTTCATAATGTGTTATTAGATTATGTTAACGGTCACTAAGCAGTTCATTCATAACCACCTAGACATTTATAAATTTTTTTAGTATCAGTAAATGCATTGAGATTATTGCTACTCAACTGCAATTCATAATTCCACATGTGATATCGACAATAGGAAATAGATGTTACATATTTAAAAGGGATTCGAACAAAATACTCAATCATATCATATCGTATATTGCTTAAGAAAGATTGAATAATTTTCACTGTTGATATCAAAAGAAATTGTAGCGGATAAGAAGGAAAATGATAGTTGAAACTTCAAAGTACTTAAACGCATCCGTATGAGGAGAAAATATTTTCTCTGAGAATTTACTTCTCATGTGCAAACTCTTTTGCATGTTGAAGTCGCAATGGATAATTATAGGAAAAAAGAGTATATCTAGAGCGACACCCATGATAAAAAGATTAATATTATCTATTAATAACAGTTACAGAGAAAAAGTGCATATTTGGTCTTTCTAGTAAAATAATAAGACGAATTCATAACTGTATTTCAGTTTTTTTATTGACTAAAATAATGTAACTTATAGCTTATCTGAATGCTTTTGAATTAAATTTTAATCATTTTTAAAAATCTTTTCAGTTCAGTATTATTCTGTTATTTTTTATGTTCGACATAATTCAACTAAAATTTGGTCCTTAATTTCATAGCAGATGCTCTTATTTAGGTTAGAGAATGATCTTGCGCATTCTAAATCATCAAAAATTGTGATAATTCACAATTTTTGATCATTTCTGTCTGCGTTTTGAGTTTAAATGAAATTTTTGTTTAAGTTTTGTAACTAGCAAAAACACAATCTAATTACAATATATAAATTACGAAAACAGTTGATGAGTCTATAGAAAAAATAAAATGTGATGATAAAATAAAAAGGGCTATGTTTAACGAAATGTGTTTAACGAATATTTTCATTTGTTTTCTTAGGAATGTATTCATCATTGCATTGTTTTTAATTTTTGAAAACAGATACATTTCGTTAGTAACAAAGAAAAGTGCACTGAAGCGTTACATATTGTCCTCGTATATAACAATGAATGCTGGGCAATCTCTTCACAGAATGATGCTGAAAATACTATGGACCAAACAAAACTGTGAGCAACGACGAAGTCTTATAAAATAATGACAACAAACAGGACACATACTTAATATCAGAGGAAATAGTTGAAAGTTCTAATGCGCATAATGAGGAGAGAGAGCTTGGAAAATTTTATACTCACAGTTAAAAGTGACAAAAGGACAACAACGCAAGGGCAAAAGAGACATGGGAAAATAACGCTAGCCTGCCTAGCGAGCTTGAGTAAATGGATGGTGGAACAAGTTTTACGAGATATAATAAAAAAACAAAATTTATTAAGAGCTACAAAGGACAGGAAATTGTGGAGAGACCTAATAGACAACGCCCTGAAGAGACACGGCACTTCTATGTGCTGTGCCCCTTCAGGACGTACACTGTGAGACAAAAGTTAATAGGACATTTGGATATGCTTAAAACGTTAATGTTCTTATTTAAATTACTTAAGAATAAGAAGACTGTTGCATATTCAAGGATGTTGACAAAAATAAAATAAATAAACATTTAGCTCTTAGAACGAATATTACTCATTCTTTTCGTTTTTATTATACTAGGGCTACTTTATTCTGTCGTCGAATCAGTCTACCAAGTACGACAAGCTAGACATAATAAATTTTAAATTTGTTTGTGAATTAACATGAGATGATGGTATCAATGACAAATCATCAGAGATCGGCTGAACGCACACGACGGGGACCACCCGACTAACAATGTTTATATATCTACGAAAAGAGAACCCTTAAGACAGGTTGTAATTTTCACATGTTAGCCTTAAACTGATCCGTATAAATCTATTTTAAAAGTATTTATAAAACAACAGCTTACTTTATTTAGAATAGAAGAGAAACGAAACAATAATACACCGCGTTTTTATTCAAGCGAAAGAGGAAAGAGAGAAAAGAAAACAAAACTCGATTGCTTTTCTCGGCGACAATATTGTTGTCTTATTGTCCGTGCTTGTCATTTAGAGAACAGTGAACGAGAATAAAAAGTAGTATTGTTGCTTCAAAGGTACTTCGTTGCCCCTTTCCACCATTTGACCGGCGTCGGCCTAGCCGGATTTCCTCTCAATTACTCCCTGCTCAAGCGCCATTTGATGTGAGACAAACTTTCTCACATGAACACGACTCCGTTCTTTTTGGTTCCGCTGTCATTTATTAGCCGTTTCTTCCGACAAACACCATTTTTGATTCAATAATAAATTGATTATTGTCTATTAAAATAGCTATCAAAATTTATGTGAAATGAATTGGTTCTTGTTCAATCTTTATAAAAATAGCTGAAGAGGAAAACGCGCTATTCGGTTAATTATTATATTGTCTTGAAAACTACGATTCAGCTTCGAAGAATAATATAATCTTTATAAATCGATAAAAATTGCTATGAACACAAAAATTAGAACTAAAGGTAAAGTTAGGGTTGGTATTTGTATTTGTGTGTATATATTTGTATAATATAAAATTGAGGAAACTAGCAGTATACGTGAAAATTTCACGGTTTACCTATTTAGATTTTCTGATGAAAATATAATTATTGTATAAGTTCCTTGCTAATTTCATGATTATAAAATGCCCATAGAAATTCCTATGTTGCATCATTAAATATTTGAGTTTAACAATTTTAAAAAAATATTGAAATAACAACCGTAATTATGAATGGAGGTCATTATTTAAGTAAGAGGGTACAAATAAGACAAAGACATTCAAAATTGACAATGTTTTCACTTAATTGAAGCAGACGTTAAACGCATGAGAGCGTTATTGACTTCTTCTTCTTCTTCTTCTTCTTCTTCTTCTTCTTCTTCTTCTTCTTCTTCTTATTATTATTATTATTATTATTATTATTATTATTATTATCATTATTATTATTATTATTATTATTATTATTATTATTATTAATGCTTTCTTTTTTTAAGTAAATGTTTCGCTGATATATATATTGTCATTCGTCTTTCCTTGCAGTCCAAAGAGTCCATTCTTTATCTGCATTAATGGCACACATGTTCTTATTAATTAACAGAGGAATAAGAAGAATTAATATATATGCAAAAAAAAAAATTAAAAAATAATCAGAAATAGATCATCTGCTAATAAATTATTTTCAGAAATAATAATTCAGTATAATAAAAATAATATAAAACAGTTTTTGATAATTGTAAATATGTAGGGTACGTAGACATTTGATTTGATTTATGCAACAAATAATGCTGCTTCTGTTTATTACTTGTGATTAGGAAAATTAAATTGAATTAAATTGAAGAAGCAACTTATCGCTTATCCAAAACCAAAAGAAACAACGTATCGCTTTCAATCTGTAGATTCTTCCTTTTCTTGTATTTCGATTCTGCGCTTTTAGCCAAATGGCAGTTTAAATCTCAAAATGTTCATCAAGTGTAGGACAATTCCTTCAAACCATTCCTTTAAATTTTTGCCACAATTTATAAATTTAACCCGATATATTATTAGTTATAGACGTAGGAAGACTCTTCGAATAACAAACCTTTTAGGCTGAAGACACGAAAACTCATACTTTAAAAATATCAAATAGTTTTGACTATTAAAATAATGTTAACCTGCTTTATTTTGCTTTGAGCAATTAATTTGCTTTGAAATGAAGCGATATTTACAGCAATTCGTCTTTTCATAGGCCGGCTGGTTTCATAATCAGGTAGCAGTTTGAATGTACAATTTTAACAGCAGTCAAGATCTTTAATGTCTCTTTAATTAATAATACAGTTTTTAAAAAAATCCTTTGTCTTTGGGTTTTAGAATTAATATTTTGAGTCATGCGCATACACACACACACACACACACACACACACACACACACACACACATGCACACACACACACACACACAAACGCATACTTGGTTTTGAAGTTTTACTTTTTTGTATGCAACAGTGCTCATTACCAACGAGTTTGTATTAAACATTGCTATGCATAAACATTTCTTTGAAAGGAACCAGTTATATTTATCTAGAAACCACATTTCCTCAAGATTTTATTGAAAATTACCAGTTGCCAGTAATGGCTATTGACACTTCGTGCTACGTTTTAACTTTTAGTTGTCTTTTAAATTAATGTCTAAAAATTGACAAAATCAAATACTTACACACGCACGTACATACACATATTCATGTGCATATATTAATATGCTATTTGCCAGTGTTTTCCGTTCCAGTTTCCTATTAAAACATTTTAAATGTAATTTACACATTTAGAAACTGAGATGTTTCTTAATTAGAATTCTTATTACAATATATTTTACGCACTATTTAGAAACACTCCATTTAGCACTTTAATTTTTCAACAATATTTATGTAACTAAAAATTAAAAATAAAATTGAATAATACAGCAAAAGTTTTTCGAGAAATTTTTTTTCGAAAATTTGCATTAAATTGTAATTAAACATTTCAAGTTGAATAATTAGGATAAGTAAAGGAATTTTTTTAGTAAAGAAAATCAACTTTCCTGTTGCAAATGCTATAAATCAGCGGTCATAGAGCTGGAATGATAAATTCTTACTAATTCTGTTCTACAGTTCTGTCATCTTCAACCTTGCTTTATGTAATTTTTCTAGTTATTATTTCCAACAAGTTCAAAATATCAAAGAATTCCTCAAAAGAAAAATCGAATCAAAGTCAGAATCATCCTTTATGACGGAATAAACATTTGTCTTAATGCCATAGAAGGCCAAGGAAGATAGTTTGATAAATGAAAAATGATGCTATGTATTTTTATGGAGAAAAAGTTTTGTAAAAATATATTGATGCATTTGTATCAATATGTCTTTAATAAAATCTTAAAAAATCAAAGTTTAAAACCTTCAACAATCTAAAATCTCCAGTTTATATCCAAAAAGTGAATAAAACTTACAATTTTAACAACAGTCAAGATCTTTAAAGCCTCTTTAATTAATAATACAGATTTTAAAAACAACCTTTGTCTTTGAGATTTCGAATTAATATTTTGAGTCATGAGCATACATATGCACACACAAACACAAGCACACACACACGCATATATATATTTATATATTTTTTATAAGAAAATCTATATAGAAACATAATAACCACTTAACAAATAATAGATTACGAAGTAAATTATTGCAAATTTATTTTAAATTTTCAGAAATAATTTCAACTATTTCAAACAATATTAACAATTGCGTAACAAAAGTAAAAATCCTTTTACAGCATAATGAGTTTTACTAAGTAAATGCTTTAAAACACATATGAAAGTTATACATTTTTGCATGTGTTTATAGTTTGCATATATAACTATGTATTCTATATGCGTTAATGTGTGCGGGAAAGTATTTAAAGATTCAACTAAATTTAAGCTAGAAACAAACATAAAGCTTTCCAAATGTTAGAATGAAAATATAACAAAAGAGATCAAATACAATAGAAACATTTCAATCATCAAAAAGCATGCTTATAACTAGCACTGAATGTACATACAACGAAGCACGCGCACACACACATACGCACATACACAGCAATACATACATACATACATAGAGCGAATAACAAAAGCAGCAAGAGTCACCCATCTATCAAATCGCTTGCAAAAGGAAAAACAAAAAAAATATTGTGGGTATTTTTATGTGGAAGGCTACAGTCGTCTCCTCCTTCCTAATATCCGCCCAACTTGCCCCTTTTTCTAGATTGTGAAGTGAAGCATCAAATGTTCCATTGAACCATCTCCCTAGCGTGAATTGCGGTAACACTGGATGAGTGAGGCTGAGCCCGGCTCCATGGAAGAAAATGATTTGTTCCACATGCCTGCATGCAAGCCTCTACCTAACTGGATGCTTAACCGGGTGCAATTTGTTCTGCATGCCTGCACACACCTGCTCTTGTCATTCGTTCCCTATGCGAGTGAGGCGCCGAATGAATGCCTAACACCTAGCCAGATATTTGTCACCTCCTGCTTTTCCTTTTTGCCCCTCTCTAGATGACATGAAGCCAGGTACCACACCAATGGACAGTTAGAAACAGGACACATAACAGCATTGCAGGGTTATTCACAACTATCGGTTAACAAAAACAGGATTAAAAAACAAACAAAATACCCCAAACGTGATGAGAAATAAGTGCATTAAATAGCATTAAAGGTAGCGCGGTACAGTGAAAGGAAGAGACTCCCAGTGTTTAATTGATCATAAGCATACTAATAATAGGACATAACTGATTAGCGTTCGAGCTTCCCAATTGTAAAACGTCATGTTATAAAGCAATTATTGCTTTCCTAAAGTCTATACGAATATGATATTCAGTTTCATCATGTTTTAATTCAGCAATTTAATATTATAAAATTAAATCTGTTCTTCTTTATCGGAAGAACACTACACAGATTCAACAAAAATATTTACAATTTCAAATGACATTAATTTTTTGGCAGAAACAAATGAAATTTATATTTGTTTTAGGTGAATATTTGCGGAGGAAGAAAATCACATTTTTTATGAATTACTTGAAATTTGTCTCCTTTAAAATACTGACTAAATTATATTATTTGTAGACATTTAAAAAAAATTCTTGAAAATAAAAAACCTATCGATAGAAAAAATAAAGAAAATCAGAAAGAATTTTGAAGTTTATTTTAACATATCATTCAGTATTATGCCTCCTTGATACACAAAAGTCAACAATTTAAAAATATATAAATATAAAATTTAGATTATACTAATATTCGGACTAATATACTTGTTGGTTTTATCTTCAGTCAATCATTTTTACGGCTTTATAGCTGATTATTTTCGTTGCATACACAAAAACACGCACGCATGTACGTACATTCAATCCCTTTCACATGTCCACAGTGAGGGATAGGATGAGAGAGAGATAGGGAAGAGAGATAGATGGCGGAGAGAGAGACGGGGGAGAGAGAGGTGAAGAGAGAGTGGGAGAGAGAACGCGACTAATTTCTTTAATCTGAAGATTTGAAAATCAAGGAAAATGCTGTTCGACGTACTTCATGTTGATAAAACGATGAATACAGCTCTTTGAACTTTGATCCAGCTAAAAAGCCAAGATAACAGATTCAAACACATGCTTTTCAATATTTGTAATTGACATTTTTCTCGGCCGTACCGCATTAAAAGTAAATCAGGCAAAAATAAACGATTATCTTAAGGTCAATTTTACCCCCAGGCAACGTCACTTGAAGTTGCTAATACACATGTATGTGCGTGTGTATATGCGTGCGTGTATGTATGTGTGTGTGTGTGTGTGTGTGTGTGTGTGTGTGTGTGTGTGTGTGTGTACGTGGGTGTGTGTGTGTTTTGTGGGCACGTTTGCATATGGATGCATGAGTCTAACTAAAATTATCGTCCGGCTAGTGATAAACACTAAGCATCTTTCGAGAAAAAGGTATTTGATGTCAGAAAGGTTTTAGTTTTGATTTGGACAAAAGCAGATCTAGGAAAAAGAAACATTGGAATTGACGCTGAATGTTGGTCTGGATCTTAAATTTAACTCTTAAACATTTCATCCAGTAAATTATTTCACGAGTAAGCGTCTCCTTTGTTATTTAAAAAAAATCATTGATTTCAAGCTAATGTCGTTATAAAATTGCTTTGGGGGAAATAATTACATAGTTTTCCACCGAGTGGTGTTTAAATCCGCATAATAAACTCTATAATGAATACTGATTTTCTGCTCAATCTGGAATATTGGCGTCATACAATTTTCCTTGCATTAATATTCCGCATTTGGCATTGTACTGTACGATTTATGGTAGAAATTAAAACAAGTTTACACACGTACTGATGACAATCAACAATTTTAATGTTTACAAATCATGAAATTGTTTTAATTTCATTGTATGAAGTTTATTTGTACTTTTTATTGAAAAAATAAGCTGGTTAAGTAGCAATATTATTTTAAAAGGAATAATAGAGGAAGAATTTTAGATTTTGTGATTACGAATATAACTTGATGAATATATACTGACTTTAGCATTTTACAATTTAAAAAAATATTTTTACAGCTTACAGAGAAATTTCCGAAGCTTTCAAAATTACACAGCAAAGGTTTCTGCAATAATTATAAATCTATATACAAGTGTGTCTGAAAAGTTCATGGGCTGACAATGAAGGGGTGATACTGCATCTTGAATGCATTAATTCTAACTGTTCTAATTAATAACTGCATTGTTTCTTTCCAGGTAATTGACATCTGACTGTTCAAAGAAGACTTCACATGTAAGTTGTAACGACTTCTCTTGAAAATGGACAAAATTTGGCATCGTAGAGTTAACAAGTGCCTGCAGAAAAAGGGCATAGTTTCTACATTAGGGGATGCCGCCCAGCTTTATCAACGGTGCTAAAGTTGACAGCTGAATTTAGAAGGGGAAAAGAGAGTCTTGAAAATGACCCAATGTCTGGACGTTCTGCTACTGCCACCACAAGGAAAATATTGATCGTGTTAACCACATAGTGATAGATAACAGACGATTGACTATAAATTAAATAACCAATGCTATTAGCATATTCCATGGGAAAATTGAGAATATTCCGCACAATGATGAAGGTTTCTGCTTGGTGGGTTCAACCTCTTCTGGCACGCGATCCAAAACGCACAGGCTGACTAAATCTGACATTATTTAAGGCAGATATCACTGGTTTTCTTGTACGTTACCTTACAGAAAAAGTGTACCTCTCTTTATCAGCTCGAAAGAAGCCAAAGTTGTTTCATTTGCAGAGAAGGTTATGACCTCATCTTTTAAAATACTTATTGATAATAAAAAAGTCCACGCCATCAATGTAGAATACTATGCCAACTTGCTGAGACAGTTATGAAAGGCTATCAAGACCAAACGACCAGGAAAACTTTGTATCACCAGGACAATGCTCCAACACAAGTCTTTGGTTTCCATGGCTGCTGTGTGTGACTGTATATGTATAAAAAGTGAAAGAGAAAAAATTATATACATCACTCTCCCTCTCTCGCACGCTCTTAATCTCTATCCGTCTCTCTCTCTCTCTCTCTCATGTGACCCGTACTTGTTTACATTTATTAATGAAAATCATCGGGTACTGCAAAAAGAAAGTCGGTTCCAGGTGATATGTTAAATAATAGGGGTTACCTGCAAAAAACGGAATTTGAATGTGGCACGTGAACAGGATGCATTTACTTATTATTTCACAAAGTGTTATGAATCGACACTCTTCTATGCGAATCTGTTATATGACTGTTTCTGAACTGATGCATTTGTCTTACTGTAGCCATTTTTTCTGCTGTTTGTTAGCCCATTTGGCAATGTTCGAGATGGCTTATAAAACAGAGCATGAAGTTTTATTTTATTTGGGAAAAAAACTGCCACTGAAACTGTTATAATGCTTTGAAAAGAATCATCAGGTAAAATACAATTGTACTAGTAATTTGTATGTATTTGTGTTTTAAATATAGAGTAATGTCACTTGAAATCTTTCACGAAGTCAGAATGATGAAAAATTTGAAAACTTCACGAGAAGGCTTGAAAATTAAACGTCTTTCCGCAAAATTTGTGCTTTACATGCTTTTTACAGAAGTAAAAAAAACAAACGGTTGTCTAAATGTATGCCGCGAGTTAAGAAAACAAGATCAAAATAATTCCCAGTTTCTTTTAAAAGTTGTGAGTGAGATTGAGTCTTCGTGCAACGGTTACGACCCAGAAAAATTATCAAGTCAATTAGAAATAACAAAATTCACCAATAAAATGTGTTGAGTGGAATCCACTGTCAGGACTACATTGAAATTTTGTCTTTAATATGAGTGGTACTGTGCAGAAGGAAAGACAGTGCATCAGCAATTTTATTTGGAGATTTTGAGAAGATTGTATGAGGTTGTGTGGGAAAACAACCAAAATGGGGGACTGTGATGATTCAATGATTTTTCACCATGACAACACTTTTGACTATAGGGCTTTCAGTGTCCAGCAGTTTTGTTCCAAAAATAATATGACGGTTTCTCCAATCTACACTATCCATCCAACGTAAGTTCATACGATTTTTTCATCGTATGAAAAGGGAAACGCCTCGCTGTTGACGACGACATGAATCAAAATCCATGAAAATTTGTATAAAATCCGCATTGTAAATAAAATTGAATTACTTACGTTGGTTTCCATCTCTGTAGAAAAGAAGAAGTGAAATAGAAAGTGAGTACATAAAACCAAACCAAATCGAACCGAACTATGACGATGAACCGGTTTCATGTTTCGACTATTCAATCAATTATGATTAAGGAGAGAGAAATTTGAGCAAAACACTCGATTCTTGGAACAGAAAAAAGTCATAATCAAAAAGCGACACAAATTGACAATGTTTATTTTTTCAACAATTCACGATGAAAGATCGTCGGCAAGGAGACGTCAGCCACCTCCGCCGCCGTCGCTGGCACTTTTAACTGTAGCGGTGGTTGACATTAATCTCGACTTCGTCTCCAGCTGCTGCTGGCCCAGGGCTTTTTACGAAACCAACTAAAACCAACATACTTTGTTCCAATTGATAGATGCAGAAAACTATAAGTACGAAAAGAGAGCACGGAGTGATGTGAACACACTTCAAAGGAGTAGGCGTGTAAAGCAAACATAAGAGAAGTGCCTAAAAAGCACTCCCGAAACAACAATCAGATGGAGTCTTCGTTGTCAACCAACTGTTAATTGAATGTCTTAACTTTTGCAACACTTTATATCTGCAAAAATATCTTAAGCAATTCTGCATAAATCTGAAGTAGGTAATCACTAAATACACATAGTGGTCTGAAATCAACACGATTACATAAACAGTGTAGCATATAGATAGAATTAGTGTGGTGCATATAGTGTTAGTGTTATGTATAACGAACGTAAATGTATTTAGATTTTCATTGATGCGCTGAATATGACGCATGCTCGAATTTGACAATACAGACAGTAAGCCAATCATTTATGCATATCTGAACACAAGCACATTGTTTTTGGACTTTTTCTTAAAGTGCGTTACAATACACAAATCTGACAATAACATGACACTGAGTAAATATTGTAAAGGGAATAACTTGCATCTTTTTGCTATCCGCTGTGTTTTCTCACAAAATCCTTCGATGTGATTGAAAGAGGGGTAACTGTGAGGAAAAGCAAGAAAAAGGGAAAATGGGAAAGGTAATTGAAAAGGTTATCTTTGCCCCTATCAAATCAGATTTTAATTTATATTCCGTGAGATCGTTTCCAAGAAGAGAAAGGTCTGTGAAATGACCATGTGGTAACCATGATGAGACTTAGGCGAATAGCGCCTGCAGATATTTATCTAGGTTTTCTAAAGTTCGTTACAGTTTCTTTTGTGCGACGAACTTTCATGAACAAGCTGAATAAAACGAAGGGCGCATTAATTTTGGTGTCCATTTCTAAATACGATGTACGCTACACTGATCCGAGACAGAGCACAACAAATCCGCTATTCGCATAGATGACAAACGGAAGGAGAAAAAACACAAAACAATATAATAACAAGTGTCTGTGTGCGCGTATGTAGACGCTTGAAGGCAATTGCCTGCTAACAACACCCTTAGGCGTCACCGCCCGACCCTGCCCGCCATCGGCCCGTTCGCCCGGAGCTCCCGCCTAAATGACTAGCCCCAATGCAAGCGATTCAGCCCGCTCTCCACACATACCTTTTGCCTTCATCTCTTCCGTCCCGAATTACCACATCTCCCTCTTCCTTCATCTCACTCAATCTCATCAATTGGTTTTCCTGAACGATTTCTCTTTTTCTTTTTTATTGCTCAATTTCTTTATTCATCTTTCCCATTCAATTCTTTTCTCTCTCGTCTACCGATCTTTGCCATCTACTGTTTCCTTTTGGTTTCTTCTTTTTCTTCCTTTTATAATGATTAAAAAAGCCATTTCGCCTGTATGCCAACCCTCATATCTATCTATGTACGTATCACTACTTCATTCACTGAGTTTTCTTCTACAATTATCTCATTCTTCTTTCTTGTCTTTTATTCCGTTACTTCTCTTTTTGTTTTTCTATAAAAAACCCGCCTTTCTTTTATGTTCCCTAAGTTTATTTCTCTTCTCATTCTTTCCTTTCTACTTGTGCCGTTTTCAATACTTGTCTCTTGCTCATTCATCACTGTCCTTTTTCACCGACCAATTCCACTTCAAATCATTAACACTAATACAATATCTGCAAGCCTCATGGGATTAGTGTTTTGCTGCATCACAGGGACCATTTATTAATGCTAATATAAGGGTATTCTACCAGAAAAATGGAATTAAACCTCCAGTAAACGGAAATAAAATGTTTGAGACTAAAGAAAGTAAGCATAAAAGGTAATTAAAGCAAGGAGAAACCTAACAGAAATTCACCTGTTTGCTCCTGCCGACATTTAGAAAAACACAGCAACAGCATTTACAAATCACAGTATCAGAACGAATATTTTATAACTTTTTATTTCTTTTATATTTCACTAAAACATCTCTTCAAATTAATGTGGCTCAGTAAAACAAATATTTCTTTTTCTAACTGCAATAATTTTAAAACTAATAATTTAAAACTCGTACAGATAAATTGATATACATTAAATGACATTGTAGTAGTGTGTGATTGCTACATAATCTTGAAAAATTTCAATTATGTGTAAAATGTTCAGCTCCGTTCATTCAAATGTCGTATATTCCCTCATTACACACACACACGCGCACACACACACACACACGCGCGCACACACACACACACACACACGCGCGCCAATAAACAAATAAAAGAATCGAAATAAGAGACATTAAACTTGTAACGCCAGTAGAACAGAACAAAGTATAAAAGGCAAATTTAAAACAAAAAAGGCAGCCGTGAATAAAACAGAACATATGTTTGCAATGGGGAAAACCTTAAAGATTTTTCTTAGGTTCATCTCATTTCCATGTATATACAATAGACACAAATAGATAAGATCAACGAATTTCACTCATAATGCACAACTACATTTTCAGTCTTCTGCACTGTGTAATTTTTTTCGGCGGCGGGTTCTTTGATTACACTAATTATTAAACTAAAACACTACTTGTCTCGGTTTTACTAAGACTATTTTTTAATGCAAATGCCTCATTTCATGATTATTCAATAATAATAATAATAATAATAATAATAATAATAATAATAATAATAATATTTTACAGTCATTAATGTTTGTTTTAAATCAATGGAATTTTCTTTTTATTCAGTATTAACACAGTCAAATAATTGATAGTCGAGTCTCAAATGAACAAGTAAAATACATTTCCATCAAGATTAAAGAATGTATCAAAATAATGGAAAATTATTGAATAAATTCTAAAATCTACGATGGCCTGACGTAGTTTGGTAAATAATTATGGATAAATTTATGCATTTATAGGTGGATTCATCAAATAAATAACATTAGATTGATACAACGTAGCCATTTGTTTATAGATTTTTTCTATATAATCTAGCAAATCTATTTAATATAACAATAATTTGATAAATATACTCGAGAACATAGATAAGAGCTGTTCAAAAGTCTTAAGGGAATTGACCTTAGCTGTGATGCATCAATTGACACTATGTGATATATTAGCACCAATAATGATCACTTTTTATCAGATCTGCTCTTCAGGCAAACAATGAAATAAAATGGATGAAAGAAAATGCATAGACCTTTTCCGCTGTTCTTTCTTCTTAAAGATAATAATAAAAAAAATCCCAAATAACAAAAAATGAAGCGTTAATGTTTGGCTCACGATTAACCGGCGGGTATCATCGCTTCCTTGTGAATGGTTCGGTTACCTCAGCCTCAGGACATAAGCCCTGCAGCAACACTGGTGAATATTTTAAGTCATTTTTGCTCTAGAATAGAAACTGTTTATCTTCCAAATGGCGCCCACATGACTGGAGATTGCACGCGTAAAAATGAGCCAACTTGAGCAAAGTGTCCATATTGACCTTAACCAGCCTCAGGGGGTGGATATTGAGACGATCAACCTGACACAACCATGACACACATATACACCGGCAACTGCTGATGTTCTATAAAGGATTTCACTGTCAAGATCATTTTTCTAATAAACGAGGACAATTAAAGACCAGAGATTAAATCAATCTTTGTGTGAAGGAATATAATTCTCTCTTAATCAAAAATGAAAACCAATAGATTATGATATTCATTTGTTATTTGATTTTGATGTGAAGTTAATTGTGACATTCAAATGGATGAGCTTAAATTTTGTTTTCGACCATTTTTGTGATTATATAAAGGTAAGCAACACGAACTTCTATTTTCGCTTTTTGTTTAATGACAACCCATTCTTGAATAGCTAAGATTCAAATATGGGTAGAATATTAGAATTAGTACAAATTCAACAAATTACAAATTCATAATGGCATAATACTGTGAATTGTTACATTCTTATAAGGTAGTTTAATAAAAAGGTTTGTGTGATCCTAAAATAGCGTTTATTTGAATCTTGCAAAGACAATAAGGAAATATAGAATTAAACTCTATATGAAAAAGATTAAGAAAAGTACCTTTCAAATGTGAAAGAGCTGAGAAAATGTATTTTTCTGTTCAGATCCATTACGTGAATTATTGTTAAAATTTTAAATGAATATTTACAAGAACAAATAAATTTTGGGTTAGAAATGCCGATACACATCGCATTGATAATGTAAACTCTTGAAGTATAAAAATAAATTTAAGGCAAAAAGGGCCGCCATTGTTATGCAATGGTATTAGTTATAAATATATAAATTTTTTCAATTCTCCCGAAAATGAAATAAAATTCTTACATCATAAAATGAAAACACATGAGTAATAATTCACTGAAAGATTTTAAAAAAATCAGTGTAAACAAAGTACAATCAAGTACACACGATGTCAGATTTCATTAGGCAATTGGTATTAACCAATGTTAGCAAAATGTTTAAGTTATCCTTATATAGGTACGATTCAAAAAAAAAAAAGAAGGAAAATCACAATAATCCTATCCATTGATCTTCATGCCATAATAATTTGTGAAGTGATTTATAATTTTACTGGCGACGATAGCATCACTACACATTATTCCACCATGCATCTGTTCCGTATTCATTTGTATTGGTTGACTATTTCCATGAAGGATCCAAACTTTAGTTCAAATACCAGTTCTATCCAACATAGCTCTACATTCATAAATAAAAATTACGGTTTATAAATCACCCTTCATATACATTTCCGCTCAACTTACACACTTCGCTTCGTGATGTTTACTTAAAGTTTAGTAGCTTTTGTGCCAATTATATGAATCTTCAATAGTCAATTTTATTCTACATCTTTTCTCTCTGTTTACATTCACAGCTTCAAATATTTTCTTGCTTATTAGCATTTTAATTTTTCTCAAATAATTTTTGTATCATAATTAAAATATTTTTCTTCATGTTTTCTTCACGTTTGACATAGTGCGTTTACGATTCGGGATGGTTAAGGAATATTTAAAAACTTTAACTTGTTGTCCTAAAAGTAAATAGAACCAATGAGGAAATAAGGAAAAGCGCAACATGGACATTAACTAATTTTCAGTCTCAAAGCGAAGCCTTACATGGCTTGATACAAGTAAATCTTCATAACCTTCACATTGGAACAGGAAGAAAAAATTAACTGATACTATCCCTGTTTTGAAATATAAGGAAATACTTCCTTATAAGAAAAGGAGATTCTGACATTCGATTTAAATATTTAATAAACATTCAAAATGCAACAAACATACAGCATTTTTTAAAAGAAAGCACAAAGTATTATTAATTCTGAAATAAGAACGGAAAAAAGTAAATTTAATATGTTGTTATAATAAAATATCTGCCAATACAGTTTAGAAGATCAGAACTAATTAGAATTTTTACCAAAAGGGAGCGTTGAATTAAAGTTCATGGTTTTAAAAATAATATATCCGAAGGGCGGAAAAAAGAAGAAAAATAAATAGGAAATAATGTGAATAGGCATAATAAAACAATTAAAGTCGCAGAAGATAGTTTTGCAGTCATGAATTGCAAAGCAGAAGAGTTGGCAAAGTGAATTTCGAACGCCTCGCGGCGGAAAAGCTAATAAAATCTTTAGTTAGAAACGATGAAGCAATTACATTTTTCGAAGCTTGAAGATTCATTTGTCGTATCTTAATTTTTTTCACTTCGTTTCTGTTAATAAAATTGGCAATAAGATTTTTCTCCAATGTCACAATCTTCTGGAGACATATCCTGAAAAGTCAGGTAACACTTATGGATAACTTCCTAACTATCTTTGATTCATGCTTTTTGGTTTAACATGAAAGTATTGGACAGCCCACGCTCGTCTGGGTGAGAGCAATTAGCAAGACATTTGTTCATGTGATTGCTAAGCATGTCGAAGAATGTTAAGTTAATAATCATTTCCTATCAACCGAAGTGAAGAAAAGACAAGAGAGGTCAAAATAGAAAATAACTAGTGATAACGATGAAATAAATGTCTGCGTAAAAAAAGGACGTTTTCATGATTTCATGGCTTGAAAAGCTGGTGGTGGAATAAAGATGCCGAATCGTTTATATTTGTCCCAGTTTTATTGCATTCTTTCGCTTGAGATGCGCTTCTCTTGGTTCGGGCAAAAAAGACGCATATTAGACGTTGAATAATTTAATCTCCTTTAGACACAGCGATCGATCCTGCTCACTGAATCTGTGACTTCAAATATTGCTTATTCAGGCGACATGACTCGGTGAAAACAAGAAAATCAATCAAAAGTATTGCTAATCTGTCATTAACATGCAGAATTGGATCCATTGATGACTAATGAACAGTTTTAAAATTCGACACGAAATCATTTATTTTCTGCACTAGAAATATAGAATTAAAATATTAAGATGAATAGTTTGCTGGTTATGTCACTGTTTCTTAAACTTTTCTTACTCACTGCGTATTTTAGGGAACAAAAATGTCTATTAACGCACTTTGTTCTCGGGGCACACCAGTTGATCGTGGTGCAATGTCTGGTAAACATTGGGTTATGATAATATATTCCCTTAAGTAACATTCATTTAAATTTAAGATATCCTCTGACAAGTGCACGGAGCGATTGCTGGACCCATCTACGAAACTGTAGTCGGGATGCTGAAGGTAACATCAATCAGCTAAGTGACAATTTATATTTGTATTAGTCCTCTCTCTCTCTCTGTCTTAATCTTTTATATGTAACACGAAATTGTACTCTTTTATCTGGTTTTCCGTTTTATTTTCTTAGAAAAATCTAGACTTGTTCAAATATTTACCCATTTATATTTAGCATTTAAAAATTAAAACTTCGGGTGAAAAATGTTACCAAAAGGGTAATTAATTAAATAGAAATCCATATAATTTTATCTTCCAAATTTCACAGATAAGCACTTAATTAGATTTTCATTTAAATTTTCATTACATCGTAAAATTGTGATCAGTCGAAATACACACAAATACAGAAATTGCAAATGTCCTTTATTATATTTTGTAATTATTGAACTTTCACGTCAGTTTTCGGTGTAGGTCAAGTATCAGCAAGTTTCGAGCTTTTTCTAGATCGTGTCAATAATGTTACCGTTTGAATAGTTCCAATTCTTCCAGCCCTTCGGAAAAGTTCTTTATGTTCATTCAAAATAATCCAATACTTATGACTAGAATCTTCGTTAGGATCTTCATATTATCTTTATATTACGTGATTTTATAGGCCTGTAGGTCAGTTTAGTTTTTTATTTTCTTTTAATTTCCTTTTTATTAGAACGGCAACATTTGACTAATTTTTCCCTTTACTTTACAATGAATGGTTTCCTGGTTTGGTTTGGGTGTCCATTTGAATTTCATAATCACAAAGAATTTATTTTATACACTAGGGTAGATTTCAGTTTGTGTTAATATAACTGGTGTGTGTATAATCAAATATAGCACAATCGTTTGTTTTTTTAAAATTTGGACATCATTTGCTAGAGATCATGTCACAAGAGATTTCGGTTCCCTAAAATTCACCTCAGTATTCTTATCCCTTTCAGTATGTTTTAGTTACTCACTCGGATTTTCAACAATACCTGTTTTTTAATTTATATAACGGTTTCCGAACTGTTTCTGTCACAGTTGCCACATTCATGTTTCAAGTTTTAAGGTTCTTTTGTTTTTCTACTAAGGTTTGAAAGTCAGTCCTAAGTTTTATTCTGGCCTGCTAGAAGTATGGCCTTCATTAGCTAAAAGACTTTCTTTACTTTATTTATGATGATTCATTCTAGTCTCTTGGTCTTTTTTGCATGATTCGTTTGAAGTGCAAATATTCTGTTTTTTTAGTCGTGTCCTTTCATGACATTGGCTATTATGGTTCTCCACAACTTTCTTCATTCGTAGTTCTAAAAACCATTTATTTACACAAACATGTTTCCATCAACTCTTCTTGCCTTCAATATCTCCTCTTCTCCAATCTCTCATTTCATTATGTGTTTCAGAAATGTGAACTGTCTCTTTCTGATTCTAAGTTCAAATGTCCTTTGTGTTACCATTTTCCTTAAAACGTCCTCGTTGCTCACATATTCCGTCCATGGTATTATCAGAATCTTTCTATAAAACTACATCTCTGCTGTTTGAAGTCTCCTTTTCATCTCTAATGAACTAATCAAGCATTCACTGCAATGTAGGAAGATTGCTATTACATTGCAGTTTAACGTTTTTTTTCTTTTCCGTCTAACACCAGTAGTATCTAATCCTTCTTCTTCTCCTCCTCCTCCTCCTCCTCCACCTCTTCTGCTTTTCACACGGTTAAATATTTGTGACGCTTGCCAGAAATCAAGTGACTTATGCTATTTCAACACTTCAGTATTCTTACAAAGTCGCCTGGATAGTTTCAGTCCTTCCTCAGATGTCCAGTTCTTCCAATCTCGTTGCAAGGTTTCGAATCTGTTTCAAGAGCTACAGTTAGAACCCTTATTGGCTCCCTGACAGTAAACTTTTGAAAACCTTTTAAATAAAATAAATATTTGGTCTTCATAAGTAAAAAAAAATGAAGAAATTGTCTTGTTTGTCTCTGTAGATATGCGCATATGAAACACAAGCCTTTAGTCTGAATAGTACTATAAAATGATGTATCAGACGTTTGTACATTATACAAATATTTATTTTCATTTTATTCGTATTTAATTAATTTTGAAGAGTTCTGGTCGCATATATTCTTCTAAACATATATATGTATATATACATTTACAATTATGTGTCACAAATCATGGGATATGAGCCTGGTAATGTATAGGACCGCTTTAGCCCGATAAAGTGAAGCAAATCGATTTCACATGTTACACCTAGACAGAGGTTGACCCATTCCGTCTCGATAGCTACCCACAGCTCCATGATATCTGTAGGTGTAAGAATAGGCACATGTGAATAAACCTCTTCACCACGTTTTATATAATCGTGTCGGAAGTTTCTAGAGTGCTTCACAAGCCAATTTTCCGTTGACGCAGTGCATTATCTCCCAGGAATAATCTATCTGTGCTGAGGTACATAGAATAGGTGCAAATGGTCATGAAATTATTATTATTTATTACATTATTATAGCACCACAACCAGTCTACACGAATTGACAACTAGAGTCGATGGTCTCATGGGATCTGTGCCACAAACCCTCCCTGAAATAACTAGAACCTTAACTAATAGTACCATGTCTCATGTGGTCAGTACTACAGGTTCTAATTACCAACATCACGAATTCCGTTGAGATGCTGTGTCCTGTCTCGTGGTCTTAACAGGGACACACTGGTGGGTATTCTGCCCCTATATTTATTGGAAGCTAAAGAACGTTGAACTGGCCTGCAGTATATGCGTCTGGTTCCATCTGCATTAAATATGGAGGGGATTTGTGCCAATCTTTGTCTGTGAACAGAGACACCTTTGGTCATGATCATTAAAGACTCGTGATCAATGACTGTGCTGTCCACGGTGGACGATTAGGTATTCCCGGTAAAAGAAATGTGACATTGTAGATTGAGCGATGTCAAATATTCCCATAATTTATTCCGTCTGGTATCCAACATCATATTCCGTTCGAACTTCGACAATTCACGCGGCCTGGCCATAAGCATCTTCCCCGGTGTTCACACTGACTCACGAGATATCAAAGTACAACATACAGGTCTGGGCATTTCTATGATTCTATCGTTGTGTGGCATCACTTACCATTATCTTTACATATTGCTACCCCATGACAACTGACATGTCAGTGTATGTACATACATAGCACTCCATAACATAGATATACATAATCGCGTTATCTCAAAAGCATGTTTATATTACAAAAAGAAAGAAAGAAGGAAAACTGAATCCTTGTTGGTATGTGAATGACCTATTTACTTTATTGATTAAATTTAATTAATTTCCAGTAGAGTTTTACACATTTTTAATTGTAATTTTTGACCTTCAGACAGTCTTACATCTGTATCCATACAAATTTACAGTCTTACATTTGTATCCATACAAATTTCTTTCAAATTAAAAAAAAACTCTTCATGTAATTATAAAAATGCAGAAACGTTAATGACCATGACATTATACAGTGGGCTATGATAAGTTTTTAGCCACCGTTAATTACAGCAATTTTGACTTGTGTAATAACGTCTCTTCTTTTTTTTTCAGACAATACCGTGTTAGTATCAAGCTACTCTATGTACGATAGTTTACTTATATTTTGCAATGAAAGTTTGCGGAAGTAAGGAAATTGGTGAATTTCAACGAGGGCAAATAATAGGATGGAATCAATGTGGCAAGTCAAATAGAGAAATTTCTATGTTTTCCCAGGTTAATCATCAAACTGCTAGTAATATTGTCAATACATTTAATGAAGAAGGCCATTGTCGTGTGGAACAACGTTCATGAAGACCAAACATCGTGTCTGAATGAACGAAAAGAGCGCAACCGCCGTCAGAGCGTCAAAGATGTCATCAACAACATGGAAATGTCGCCATATGCGGTGAGAAAGACTCTGAAAGAGCTAGTCTATCAAAGAAGAGTTGCAAGAAAGAAGCCCTTGATTTCAGAAGTTAACAGGAACAGGCGTGTGGACTCAGCAAGAGAATTCGAGAGCAAAGATTATGAAATTTGGTAGTCTGTAATTTGATCAGATGAAAGTAAATTCTGTCAATATTCGAATTCGAGATAGGTTTATGTTTGGAGAAATCAGGATGAGACTTGGAACACTGAATGTCTGCAGGTGATTGTGAAACATGGAGGGCTTGGAGTAATGGTGTGGAGCGCTGTCTGGTTTGGAGGGAAATCTGAGTTGATTCTTGTTGATAAGTGGTTTAATGGTCCAAAATACTGTCAAATATTAGAGAAAGGAATGCTCCCACTATTTGAAACCAATCAGATTGACAAGAATGTCTACCTTTATCAAGAAGATGGAGAGCCATGTCATGCGAGTAAAGTAGCAAAGGCCTGGAAGGAATCGCAAGGAATCAAGTCACTGCCATGGGTAGCCTAATTTCCTGATATGAATCCAATAGAGCACGTTTGGGAGCACCTTCAAAGAAAAATTCGAGATCGTGAAACCAAAATCACGTCAGTGGTAACCATCAAAGAAACATTATTAAAGGAGTGGCAGAAAATGGATCAGACGATTGTTGATCAAATCCATGAAGAATCGAATACAAGCACTGAAACTAGCAAATGGAGGACCTACTCTATACCATTTCCAAATACTCTTTATTTATGTTGAGCAGGGATTACGTAATTAAATTTTGAAATTGGATCTAGTTTATTTCTCCTGGCTAAAAACTTTTCTTAGGCCACGTTAAATATGAATTGTATGGAAACTTAGACTCTCATATGAAAGGAAACATCAAAATTAAAGAAAGAGTTTAGTGTCATTGAGTAATGATCAAACGTTTGTAATTTACTTTTTGAAGTTAAATCCAAGAGTCATGCTAAAAGCAATCTGTTTCAAGTTGTTCAACTGCATAATTCGCGATTTACAGAAATTCATTGATACAAGTTTATTTGATCAAATATATTTAAGTTTAAAATATTATTTCAGCATAAAACTGAGTAATAAATAAACTTATAAATGTTGTAACATATATTAATAGATTTAACTCTCTAAACCCTATATGGATTTCCGCAAGTTAATTGTTTAATTTTAATTTTTTAATTTGGAACGTTTGCAAATTTATATAAATAGGAATTGACACGGGAAACAGAGGAAATAAACCCAGCTCCCCAAACCATTTGTATTAATTGATCAATTTTTTTTTTTAAATAAATAAAATATTTTACTATCCTGCTTTTTCTAGAACTGAGGTTTTCGTATGTGTGTGTTAGAAACTGTGATGATCAATATTTTGCAAATTGTTTTGCCTTTGTTTTTAACCTTTCCGATTCATTATATGCAAAATAAACAAACGAATCAAGGCTGCTAATTCTAGGATTTACTACTTTTTCGAGTTTTTAAATGTATTAAAAAAATGATCGTTTTCGATTTTCACTTAAGTTACTTATTTGTTTTCAACATTTTTCATAGTAATGAAAAATGCTGAACACTGAGACAATGTTTGATTTGTATTTAAATAATTCTCAAGAAATTAAACGTAGTTGCATCAATAAGATTGTTACCCAACTATGAAAACAAAAAGTATATTTTGCACAAAAAATATCTATTTTTAAAAATAATATCCGTTGTTAATGCACTTAATTCACTGGTGAATATTAATCACAGAATCAAACATTATTCAATGAAATATTGCGAGGGAAATACATCAGAAAGTATTCTGAGAAATTTGATTTGAAATCTTGATAACAAATTTATACGTTATTATTTGTGATTAGTTTTCGTATTGTTTTTTTTCCAAGATTAATGAAGAGCTTATATTTGAAATTTTAGTGTTATCTGATTCCTAAGATGTCCATACATAACAAAATATCATATACACATTTAAAATTATGCACGATCATAGGAAATCACACACACACACACACACACACACACACACACACACACACACACACACACACACACACACACACACACAAACACGCGCGAGCGCACGCATTACATATATGGATAAACTAATTCTCCCAAAATGTATACAAGTCTGATAACACTTTTAAAAATATGTCTATTTAACCGTTTAATCTATGTATTTATCATGCGATGACCAAGAAAACTCACAATAAATAATTCTTGCTTACAGAATTATATTTTTCACTAAATAAGCGATAACCCGGCGATATCCTTTAAAATCGTGTTGATAGGCAGAGAAATATTTTTCATTTCCAAAGATGCATATCAACACCTCTCATTTTTATTTCAACAAATCATACAACTTTCCAGTGCTTTATTTCATTCGATCTATCGATTCTTCCCTTTTGCAGAATGCATCAACAACACAATGTATCCAATTTACGACAATTTTTCCTCCAGTCTGTTCCATCATCCTTTGCTTTCTCCCACTCTTTTTGACAGTGCAGTTCTATTTCTAGTTTCAACTCCTAATGCTGCATGTGCATTGCCCTAAAATACATGAACACTAGTGGGCCAGGAAGCCAAATTGAACAGCCGTGAGCTATATCTGGGAGTAAATCTTTCTCTCATTCAGATGTCTTTCTTTGCTTCCCTTCACGTATGTGTGGCTGTGTAAGCATATGTATGAATATGATTATCTCAATGTGTGTACATATACACCTCTATTCTAACACTGCATACCTATCAGGAGCAGATATTGCCTCGTAGCTGAGTTTCTTTTTTGTCTCACTGTTTCTTTCCTTTTTCTTCCTTTTTTTGTTTCACATTTTAGAAAGATTCGCCATCTTGTCATCATTGCTGCCAGCAGCCTACTTGTAAACGCGGCCCGAGAGAATCCAGTGATCTTCCCCTACTTCGGGATTCTACAATCCATCTGGGGAGAATGGCTGCCAGCTAAAGTCCTCGCTTCCATCGTATTCCACGCTCCACACTAATTGGACCTGCAGCCTGCTGACTCATCGATATGCCAACAGCCGTTGTAGGGTTTGTTCCGACATGAAAGAATTCCTAGCAAAAGAGGAGACAAACACACAGGCACACTTAAACAGACAGCTTGGAGAATGGCTAGATCGCTGTATTCATTGTATTACACTAGAGGGCTGTATGATTTGACGGTGACGTCAATGCTTCAGCTTCTATATTGGCCGCTTCAGGGTGCAGTTATCCTGCAATTAGATGGCCGAGCATTTAGATTGTCGTTTCAAATGATGATATGGTCTTCAAGTTGGTGCCAGTTCTGCACTAGAGAAATTTGGGGAGATAGAAATCTAGATCCACACAAACAAGTGATGGTGATTTGTACTTCTGTCAAAAGTACCACTTGACCGATGTTTTGGAAATTCAAATATTTACATTCAGAATACGTAAAATGACCAACGCCAATTTAAAAATGTCATAGATGTTGGGTTGGAGTAGTTTTGGTTTGTATGCATTGACAAATGGATACAGTAAAAGTGCCCCCAGATGGAATTGAACTTATCTCCTTTTGTAGTGATGCCACTATCTTAGCCTTCATTTTGAAGATTGTCGTATATGTGTTATCGTTCAAGTTCACCCATAATAATAGAGAAAACTATCAAAAAGTTTGATCAAATTTTGTCTACATCAATGATATTTCATTTTACTATTTAATGGGTTTATTCGGGACTCTATGATTATTAAAATAAAGTTACAGAAATAAAAAAGAAAGCAGATAAACATAGATTGACTATGAGGAAACTAAAGAACAAAATAGTGTAAATGGCGAACAACGAAGATGAAAAATGAATTGTTAGCTCCTCTTTGTGGTGTTCTAAAGTTGAAGTTTTTACCAACAAATGATAAATGACAAAAATAACATGATATCAATGTAATCTATACAATCAGCCTAGCAGATAATTTTAAATTATAAATGATAACCCATTTGAAATTAGAATCCATTGAAAAGAAAATTAACTTTCAGGTTCTATGTATTATTTATAAAGGTGTAATAAATAAATACGCACTCCACTATCTTTCCCAAGAATTTATGACAATTCACAGAAAGGTCTATAGAAAACCATAACCATCTACATACTGTAGAGGTATGGCATTTAAAATAAAAAAAAATAATTAAATAGTCTTGTCATAACGAATTAATTTTATCGGCATTCCTTCCATTCGCTGAAAATATTGCTATTGTTAACAACTGGTAGCGAATTTGTATTTATTTTTATATATTCAATATTTTGTATCAGCAAGGTATAGCGTTAATTTTATACGTAACTGGGGAAACGAATTCATATTAGTTTAATAACATTTGAATATCATGAAAGTCGAAGAAACCATCTTTGTTAACTTCTCTCTCTCTCTGTATATATATATATATATATATATATATATATATATATATATATATAAAATTTTACACACATATACACCTATCCCCCATATATATATATATATATATATATATATATATATATATATATATATATATATATATATATTATTGAGGGGTCTCCCCTTTTTACGCAAATGTCCTCACCCAAGGTATACATATACTACTGCCAGTGAATACCCGGACGGTCTGTAATAGAGTAGGGTAGCACAAGAGTCACAGTTAGCGAGCACGTAGACTCAGTAAGGAGTCATACCGCAATACTTCAATACCAAGACTGTATATATATTATTGCTACTAACCCGCATTCCTGGATCTACTAACCCGCATTACCAGTTTGTATTATTACGTTAATACATTTATTTTCCTTATCCATTCCTGGCGTTTGTTATTCATTGATATCGGATTTCATCCCGGAATCCACAACATATATATATATATATATATATATATATGTATATATATATATATATATATATAGGGTGGGGATAAGTGCATGTGTGTGCAAAATTTCAGTGCATGTGTGTGCAATATATATATATATATATATATATATATATATATGGTGGGGATAAGTGCATGTGTGTGCAAAATTTCAGATATAACTAGAATATATCTGTAAAAGGACAATATGAGTAAAGACAAAAGGAAAACTTATCTTAGCCGACACGTTTTGCCCTCTGACAGATTTTCATCAATTCAATGGTAAGGATTTTATATTGCAACATGTATTTATGGACAAAAGTAAATATGTTCGTTTTTGAATTTATTAAAATCTTCTTGCTTTTATTTACAAAAACAGGATTTAGGTATACACATGTTAGTGATTGCCGATGCATTTTAATTTTCATAGGTGACAGGGAAGCAAGAAACCGGAAGTAAGTGCCACAGGAGAGAAGTGCGAAGAAAGAAACTATTAGAATAGAACTTACGGTTACATATAGCTATTTCAACAGTAAAACGATGTGATCTATTTGCCAATCTATATGTTCGCTTAAATCTATATTGTCGAAATACCAAGGAGAACATTAGAACATTTTCTAAGAAAATATTTATTGAAAAGACAAAGAGAAGTCACTTATATCAAGATATTATTCAAGTTATTTCGAAAATACTAGATTCAGTTCAGGAGAGGCTCTGCAGTTCATCATAAAATATTTCCCCACAATATGACTTTTAATGTATGTGTTACTTACTTGTACAATTTAAAATTATATTATAGCAGTCTTTATCAGTTCAATTGCAGAGACTGATGGTTTTGTAGTAGCGTGTTTTTTTTTTCTGGCATAACTGCCACTAGTAAAACACACACACACACACACACACACATGTAGGAGTTATTTTTTAAAATACTAAATGTACTTTATCTCATTCCTTTTTTTTCCGGGCACGTAAAAATCACTGCTGTTGTGTTACTATTTTCTTTTTTTTTTATTATTAAAGACTCAATCTTTTATGCTCATAATTCATTTCAAATTTCCTTATTGAATTTATACAAACTTGTAAATACTTTGATAACATAATAGTCTTTTAGAAAGCCAAGTTCCGTTGTATTGACTTAAAATTACTTCTTTGTAATTTGAAGTATAAGAGTAAGGTTGATAACGTAGCTTAATAAAAATAAATGAAGTTCACCTTATCATAACAGGAACCGTACATTCATCATCACCATTTATTGCTATCAATACGTCGATGAATATAAAAACCTCTCTTCGAGATGCAGCAAAAGTATTTTCTTTAAATCATAAATGAAAAAGTTGTCGGCAATTTTTAAGCTAGCAATTTGCAAAAGAATCTTGCCAGTTTTTATATGTAGTAATATAATACGAAAGTGCTATCTCTCAGTAAATTACATAGAACACTTTAGAAAAAGAAAGCGTCGAATAACGGTAACAGTGACTGCGGGCAGAAGTAGTGACAACTGCGCAGCGCACCAAGAGTCATTTCCGACCTGTCTGCCCAATGAACATCTCGATCCTGTCTTCCGGCAATTTATCAACTCTCACTTTCGAAATTGTTCGTCGTATCAGTAAATGAGTGCAACATTGATTTATACATAATTTCCCAATTTTCTCTTTTCAACAGGACAATGTAAAGATTGTGACGTAGTGGGAAGAGATAGAGTAAATGCTATGCACATGAATGAATCACTCCGGAAACGCCAAAAATCTACAGGAAATGACGTCAGTATAAAGCTTTATTTAAAGGCTTTGTATCATGTGAACTTTTATTCATTTCAAATGTCTAGGATGTTAGATTTATGCATGGATCCTTATATATATTTCCAGAACAATCATCTTTATTATTGGTAACTAAATTTATTGAATGATGTTCTCTAATTGACGCAGTTTCAGAGTTTGGCATACAATTAATTTTTTTTTTACTTTTTAGAAGTGACTCTGCACTTCAAGTGCATTTTGTGCTATACAATGGCTAACTAGACACAACTACTTCTTACATCTCAAGCTTTTGCCTAAAGAAGACAAAACATCTATCTATCTATCTATCTATCTATCTATCTATCTATCTATCTATCTATCTATCTATCTATCTATCTATCTATCTATGTAATAACATTAATCGACAAGAGTACTGTGTCAAAGTCATTCTGAAATTGAAATAAGATGAGTTCAAAATGGCGTTTATGTTTGAAAATATTTCCTCAGTTCAGAAGAGACGAAAGTTTTTTGAAAGATTAAAAAAGTTATCTATCCTAAAATTTCTAAAAAAGTATTGACATTATTACATTTTCCAATTACAATTCTTCCGGTGATCATTTGATTAATATCTGTTGATCCATATTTTTTATATCAATTGTTTATTAATTTAAAGTTCATCGGACATATTGTCTCATTTTAATTAAATTTTAATTTAACAATCAATAAAAAGTACATGTTTATAAAATGCATTATTTTACGCTGCCGCTAATTCGGGAATCAATCTGGTCATCAGTTTTTATATACTGTAAAAGTTAGACTTTGTCATGGAGATTCAGGGATTAACAAATCATTGGTGAATATCTTTAACTGAAACTAAGCAGAGAAGTCGAACATTATAAGAATAAGAAATATGAAATACAATAAAATTTAATGAATGATATTGGTGTCTTTTTTTGCCACAGACAATAGTATTAATCCAAGATTCTTCTTTATGTTTACAAAAGGATTTAAATTAAGAAGAGGAAATTAAATAATTAAGAAAACTAAGTGATTTATACTAAACGCATGTTATTTATAATGATCGGGAACTTTAATGAATTTTTACTTAATTAAAAAAAATAATTGAACTTATTATTTGAATCCATTAAAATTCAAAATTTATCAGTGGAAAATCTGAATTTAATTGTAAAAACAGAAACAATTTCCATTTTTCATGTACAATCAAAATAGGTTCATCATCAGTCAGAATTATTCCACAAAGATGGAAAACAAAATCATTGAATAAAATACGAATTTCAGATGAAATCACATATATTTGCTTCGTACTAATATCCTTGGAAAAGCCATGAATCTGCACGATGTCAAACCGTTAGATACATGACAAATAGGCCTAATAGGCCCTGGTATTGAGTGAATACACACACACCACACACACACACACACGCGCGCGAGCGCGCACATACACACACACACACATATATATATATATGCTAGTGGGTACACTAGTGGGTAAACAGTGAGAGTAATATCAACCTTCCTAAAGATTGAGAAATCCTACTAAAGAAAATGCGCCTCTTGACAGGAATTGAAACTGTATTCTCTTTTCCAATCAGGAAAACCACTTTTAGACTAACTGTGCCTCACCATTAGGCAACGGGAACCCTTCACACTAGAGAAAGGCTCAATTACCCTACTGAAGGAATCCACATTTCGTTTCGAAATCTATATCTGCCACCTTTACTTTCGTTCCCGAAAATTTTTTAATTTGGCATTATTTCTTACTTCTATAAACGTTATATTCTGTGGATACATGTGCTTACGTAGGTATCACTTCTTTATAAACAGTGGAATTAATGTATAGAAATAGAGTCCTACTAAAATATATATACATGTTTGGTTGGTGAACGATGAAAGTTTCTTTGTTTTAGACTATTTTTCTACTTTCCGGAAAGAGTTTAAACATAAATTGGTCAATGTCTTTTCATCGCTTTCATTTTTCATAAGCCATAAAGATTTTGTTATTCCATTGCGAATTAAAAGAGCTACCTTCTAATCGCAATGGAACAACATCGCACACCAAAAAAAATGACCAATATTTATAAAAATACATAAATAATATCCCATATAATCTCTGAACCACTACAAATATTAGAAATCAGGAATCAATAAAATGTCATTCATAACAAATATACTCGTACAAATATATCTCACAAATAAATTGCCAAGATACCACAAGTTGATGGGTAAAGAGGCAGTAATTAAAAAAAAAACTACTAATCTAACCGACCCCACACTGAAAAATCATCAGAAACACAATGTATAGCTGAGAGTCACATCCGTATTAACCTATAAAAACTTTATGGCTTATGAAGATATTGTACAAATGAAAAGTATAATGGATAGTGTAGTAATTATGCAACCAATGTATGTATTGTTAGAATTTTTTATTATTATTAGAGAGACATATTCCACATGGAGAAGCAAAGGTTTTAATTTATTTCTATCTTTAGGGGATTCTTATTTGTTTGTTAAATGATAGTATATATATATATATATATATATATATATATATATATATATATATATATATATATATATATATATATATATATATGATAAAATGAAATAAAAGACAAAGTAGGAAATGAATCTCAATCTAAAATATTTCACTTTTATTAAGGCTTCATCAGTGAATATAAATGAAAAAGCAAAGAGACAGAGTGCTGGAATGTTATTGTTATAATTTTTAGTTCTCATTGGTCAGACAAGTGTCACGTGTATAAACGCAATAGATAATATATAAATATGAACGAGGAACATTTAGGATGTTAAAGTGTGTGATAGTGTAAAAATATTTAAGTAAAGAAATGCTTGTGTGTAGGTGTATGTAGCACGGTAATATTAATTCATGCAAGTCTATAAGTTTGTATGTGTGTGAAGTCTACTGATGTCACCCTCGTATGTTGTCGGGGAAATGTAGAGATATGTCGCAAAATAATTTTGTATTTCTTCGGATTTTTATATTCTCGTGTATGTGTATGTGTGTTTGGGGAAAGTCTGTGGTTGTCAACTCTGTGTGGGTTGGTGAAACGAAGTAAGCCATAGTAAGCGTTTTCTTACTTACATACTGTTACACTATCACATACCTTAACATCCTAAATGTTCCTCAGCCATATTTATATATGATTTATTGCGTTTATACAGGTTACGCGTGTCTGAATAATGAGAACTACCAAAAATCATAACATTCCAGGATTCTGTGTCTTTACTTTTTCATTCCTATTCTAGATCTCTGACGAAGCATTATATAGGCGAAACGTGTTAGATTGTGATTCATTTCCTATTTTGTTCTTTATTTCATTTTATCATCTTGTCGGATTCCTATCTATATGTCATCTACATTTGATCTTTAACTCACATACACGCACACACACACATACACACACACACACACACATATATATATATATATATATATATATATATATATATATATATATATATAGTGTACTAGGGCATCAGATCATTATTCAAACATATATTGTTAAATATAACAGACAAAGAATGTCTATTATGTTTGATCATGAGCCGTTCTAAGCTCCGTATAGTTGCTTTAATTTCACCAAAAAAAGATGATATTCTGGTACGATGACATAGAAGTTTGCTATGTGACGATACCGGTCTCGAAATAGCAGACACAGGCCGTAAATTCATGATTTTGTTTAAATAACAACTCTGAAGATGGCTCATGTGAGCCGAAAGCTTAGATCAAGGAACAGCATAATAATAAATATCCAAATGTTGGACAGTTTTTGTCTTTATTTTCTCCCGAAATTAAAGAAACTATATGAAGCTTAGAACGGCTCATGATCAAACATAATAGACATTCGTTGTCTGTTATATTTCACAATATATGTTTGAATCATGATCTGCTGCCCAATACACTAAATTATATAACGGAAAAATACTTTTACCAAACATCAACGACAACTTCATTAACCTATCGGATTACCAAATCACTCCAAATGAAATGGAATTCTTTAATGTTGGAGCAAATTTTCATGTCGCAGAGAAACTTAATTTAATGTTTAAACAAACGCAAATTGAAGCTTTATACCAACAAATGTTTCTATTGGAACAAGACAACCATATTACTACACGGGTAGTTTTAAAAAATAACTTAGATCCGAATCTTTTAAACACCTTTATCATAAAAATTCGAATGGAATTATAAACACTCCTTTAATAAAAGCAGCCACACAACTAAAAATAACAACAGTATTGTTATCCGACGAGCTGATAAAACAAATACTTTCGTTATTTTAAACAAACATGAATACCACTCAAAATTACAGGCAACTTTGGATGATCATAATAAATTTAAAAAGTTAACCAATAACACCACCACCTCCAAACTTAAAAAAACATATCAATAAACTTATTACTGCTAACAATGCTGAAACATGATTTATAAACTTCGAAGGATTATAAGTGACTATTAACCTGGCTACATTTATTAATTAATTACTCCCTACCTAAATACTGTATTAACTCCACAAACGAATTTGTACAAATTTTTCATGCTGTAAAACCACACATCCAAATAATCGCATCTTTGAATGTACAAAATTTATTTTCTAATGTTCCCGTTCATGAAACGATTGACATCATTATCCGTGATATATACAATCGCACGTCTTTCACACACATTAATATTAAACCCACTATTTAAAAAAAGAAATTTAGCATGTCCAACTCAAGTACCCACTAGATAATATTTTTATTCAAATAGACGGTATTGTGATGGGATCTCATTTAGGCCCCTTTTTCTAATTATTATATGACACATTTAGAAAATAAAAAAAAATTAATGATACTAATAAACTTCCTATATATGTAAGATACATAGATGAAATTTTCGTTTTAGCTAAAAATATTGATCAAATTACACAACTTAAAAACAAATTTGAAAGTCACTCCATCCTCAAATTTACATTAGAACTTAATATTAATAATAAAATTCCATTCCTTGATGTACTTATTGATTCCAGCACACATAAATGTACTACTTCTCTATATAGAAAACCCACTAATTCGTGTATTCTTGATTATAATACTGAATGCCCCAACGATATAAATTAGCCGTTATAAAAAAGAAAACTTAATCCAACGCACACAAATGATATCTTCTTCCAAAACTATATTTTATAAAGAATTACATAACATTAAACAAACACTTGTTAATAATGGATTCCCTAATTCTGTCATTGATTAACAAATTAAATGTATCTCAATAAACTTAATAATACCACTAACAAAATTGATAATATTAATAATAATTGTAACCATAATAGTGTACGTCGAAATAAACATAATATTATTAATTTATACTATTGTCACTAAATGCATAATAATTACAAACATGATGAAACAACACTCAAAAACATAATAGGTAGAAATGTTAAACCCATTAATAACGATGAACAATTAAGCTCATCATATATTATAAAAAATTTAAAACAATTGACCTCATAGTCTCCTTAACTGGTACCACACAACTAAATCCTCTACAAAAAACAAAAACAAAAACAAAAAACAACAAAAAAAACAATGTAGTGTATCAATTTACATACCCATCCAGAGATTGTATTTTGATACTAATAATAAACACACTACATACATTGGTTTTTACTACAACCACGTTTTTCTAGTCACCTTTCTTATCTTAGTTCTATCAAACATAATTTCTTAGAAAAACATAGCCATGTACGTACATATTAGACAGATATTAGTTGATAACACAACAATACCCACACATTCACACAGTAAAAACAACCTTCAGATATTGGAGGCTATATACATTGAAACAAAGCAACTTGCACTCAACAAAATTACATTTCGAACTAGTCATAACACATTAATTTGCATGTAAACATATGGTTCTGTTGTTAATATTTCGGTCTCTCACGTGGTACGACATCATAGAACTGCATCACGAATTTATGACCTGCGTCTGCTATTCCGCAACCATTGCCGTCGCATAGAAAATTTCTATGTCAATATAGCAGAATATCATCTTTCATGGTAAATATCTTTGTTTAAATGTCCATACACCCACTCTAAAGATAGCTCATGTGAGCCGAAAGCTTAGATCGAGGAACATCATAATAAAAATATATCTAAATGTTGGATAGTTTTTGTCACTATTTTCTCCCGAAATTAAAGCCACTATACGAAGCTTAAAACGGCTTATGATCAAACATAATAGACATTCGTTGTCTGTTATATTTAACAATATATGTTTGAATTATAATATTATACATTATATATATATATATATATATATATATATATATATATATATATATATATATATATATATATATATATATATATATACATATATATATATATATATATGTACATATATATCTCTCCGTGTGTGTGTGTGTGTGTGTGTGTGTGTGTTGTGCAGAATAGTTTTATAGTGCTTTTTATGTTTTATTATTTATATTATTGTTATTCCTTATATTTCTAAAGTTAGTTTAATTTGTTTATGTATTACGTGGTTATGGAAATTATTGTTAATCAATATTTGACTTATATTTTTAAGTTAATTTTAGAATATTTTACGTGTAGTGAATATTAAATTTTTTCCATTAAGTTATTTATGATGGTTATTTTTTATTTGTATTTCAAATTTACTGTTATAGTTACGCAGATAACTTTCAGCTGTGTAAGTTTTTTTTATTCATAAATGGATATCTTAGAGTTATTAGTTAAATAAATGGCTCAAAAAGGGATTCTTTAATTTTAGGTTAATATATGACTAGGTTCACACAAATTTAAGAACTAAGTTATTTTCAAAGATTAGTTACAGAATTTTAATTTGGGTTGTATTTTTAACGTAGGAGGAGTAAATTATTGCTTTCGAGTGTTTTTAAATTTTCTTTTTTTAGGCTGATATATAAAATTCTGATAATGTTGGAGCAATATTTAGATCCATAGCAACTCAATTAGTTGCGTGAATTTATTTTTAAGATTCATAAGAGATAACTTGTGTGGTACAGGCTGAGTTGTTAGTGACGGATGTTTGTTAAACATTGTTAATTATGTCTATTGTTTTACTGTCTCTCACACGCACGCCATACACACACGCCCCCTATATATATATATATATATATATATATATATATATATATATATATATATATATATATATATATATGATAGTACAGTTATTGGTATTTTTTTTAATTTCAGATATGTAAAGGTGCCAAGAGTCATAAGAAAAATAACTTCAAAAGGGAAAGAAGTTATTGTACAGTTATTGAATAATGGGCGTATGACTTTGGAAATTGCAAAAGACTTTAACAGAAATCAGTGAACAGACGTAAAAGGAATTGGAACCAAGAAATCTGACTTTAAGAATGTTACAAAATAAATTTGAGAAAATTTTTTAATGCAAAATTGACTAAGAAAATATTTGAAGTGTCTACAAATGCAAACAGAGAGTAAAGCTGCCGAATATTAATAACATTGGTTAAAGACATGAAAGAAACCAAAGTACCACTTTTAAGTTGACATCGCAAAGAAAAATGTATAAGTTAAGCGGAGAAATACTTAAAAAATATTTCCCAACAGTTTGTAGTGCTGTATTTCGAGCTACATTTAGTTTGGATAGAGCTTGTGCCCGTCATGAAAATATGCAACTAATCTAATTGAAAAATATAACAGAGAAGATGTAGAGCAATGATTTGGATTAGTATTGTTGGCAGCAAAATTATAGGCCCCTTCAATGTTGAAGACAAAGACAAAGGCTGACATTATTTTAAGTTATTGCACAAGACGTTTTTTTTTATTAATCACAACTAAGAAGATAATGAGTATATTCATGTACAACATTGCTTCTTCACATTCTGTAAAATTAACTATTTTCTACCTTAGCAAAAAGGTTTAACATATACCAAATTAATGGAATGCCCTGTAGCCTCTCCGGATATTAACCCGATGTCTATATATATGTTGTTATACTTTATATAAGTCCTGACAACCCATCAAAATGTTATATATTTTATAAGGACAATTATTATAAACTGACATTTTTACGACAATTTTCTCATAAAAATATAAATATATCCCGAACATTTTACCAACATCGATTGCTTAATAACCACCTATATTTCGCAAATACTGACTTGCACAATAAAATCTGATTTTCTTCTGCTTACTCAGAGCATATCCGGCGATGGATATCGATTAAGTACGTATACTCTGACTGCCTTTCACCTTGATTAAAACTACATGCAATTTAGTCACATTAGCATGTCTCTTGAAGGAAAGCTCCCATATACTTCTCGCATTGATCAATTTTCGCTACTCAATTCTTCGGCAGCAATTTTTGTTTCTCTTCGAATTACTGCTGAAATTGACCCACTCCACAATTCCGGCCGTTTCGAAAATAATTTAACTTCTGTCTATAGCAATTTTTTCGTTTTCTAATCCACTGAAATATTTATTCTTGCATATAACTGCGCCTTCCAATAAATCCAAATAAACTAATGGCTGAGCTACATGATAATAAACATCTGACCCTGACAGTAGTTATGAGACAATAGTTGCCAATTTTGCCACATGTTGCTCATCGAAGTGTTTGGCACGTCAGTATAACGATTTCCAAAGTGTAGTCTAGATGTGATACAAGGTCGAAAGTATGGAGCACCCAATGAGCTTCGAATTCTCTACTCAGTCGTAACTGATATAGCGTGACAAACTTGCTAATATATATATATATATATATATATATATATATATATATATATATATATATATATGTTTGTATTTCGGCAGCTTGTTTTCATTCAGACACAACAATTTTTGTCCTTCACAACCATGAACACTAAACACTACCCTGATGATGACATTATATTATGTCGAAAGTACTCGGAATAAATACAATATGAGTCAACACAATGTTTTCTTCTCGGCTTTTACCAACTACACAAAAAAGCTTATTCGTGACTATGAAAGGATCTTATCTAAAATAAGTAGACGGAACGTGTCTAAATTATTTAACGAAACCTGTTTGAATATATATATATATATATATATATATATATATATATATATATATATATATATATGCATATATATATATATATATATATATATATATATATATATATATATATATATGCATATATATATATATGTGTGTGTGTGTGTGTGTGTGTCAAATATCACTTATTTATAGTTTATAAATACTTGTTAATAATCAAAGAATGATAGCATATTTCATATTAAGAACAAAAATCAATAGAACAAAAAGGAAAGAAAAACTAGTCTAAAATAATAATAATATGCTTATGTGACTCATATAGAAAATAGCTCCCTTTTACTTTTCGAAAATCTTTCTTCAGCATAAAGAATATAAACTTCCTTCCTAAACACCTAAAAATTGTATCCGTATTTCAGCTAAGCATTACGTGATGAAAGATTTGTTCAAGTATCGAGGAAATGCAACAGAGCCAACATGATTTATTAAAGAGACAAATAATATTTTATAATTATAAAATTATTGCTACAAATATAATCAAACGTTTTTGTGGACTTTCACTCTTTACTGTCTGTCTTTCTCTGGAACGTTTGCAATCGATAAGAAAAAAAAAGAAAGAAACGCATTTTACAAGAACAAAACTTCGCTTCTTACTATGAAAAATGATCAAGCAAATTAAAAAGACAACTGAAACAACTGAAAAGTGATTTCTACAAATAAAATTAATAAAGAACATTAAAAATATTTACAAGAACGTAAACAAGAGAATCTTGATATTCATATCATCATCATCAACATCGATTTTCTTTGTTTTCTATCTTTTCTTTCTATTCTACATATTCCCCTACAATTCATCTCTTCATTTTGCTATTCATAAAAAGAAACGTAGGATTTTCAGCTGTTCCTTTCATTTTTTGACTCTGATTGTTCGAAGCATGCGATACTTTTTTATGTTCTATTAACAAAATAACAAACAACCGAAAAAGAACCTGAACAAATGCAAAAACGAAAAATATATATAGAAACTAACAATTGGCATCATTTTTGCATGAAAGAAAATAATGATTTTGTTCGAAACGTTTTGATATCAGATAAGAAAAAGCACATTGAAAAAAAAAAGACCGAAATAAAAACACAAAGCAAAAGTTCATTTTAGACAACAAACGAGATTCCCGTCTAATATAAACAATACACTTGAAAACAGTAATTTAGCAGTTGACTAATATTTACTGATGAAACAATGAAAAGTAAGAGAAAATCAAAAAATAATGCAATGGATGATCAATATAAATAATTTTATGTTTAGTGTGCACTAAGAGATAGGAAATGAGTTTTAGTTATGCTTCTTTAAAATATGCTTACCCAGTTTCTTCACGTATTATGATAAATACTTGTGTGTATGGGAATGATTGTCTGATTTCTATTTATATGCAGTCATTTGCAAATATTTTGATGTAGCAGTTTAGGAATGTCAGTCTCTGATAAAAGACTTCACAACTTGCTTCATTTTAATGAGTAATAGAGACTCATTTTCGCTTGAGAAAGTATCTTAGAAATTCAGATATATATCATTTTAAAGGGAGAATATTATGGCAAACAAAAGGAATTGGGAACTAAATATATTTTCAGACAATTTGGTTTTAGATGAAACCCAGTTCATCATAAGTAATTCAATTATTTGCTGTGTTTAGCATACAAAGCATTTTTTTAAAATTCTAATCTCTGATTTATTCAGTTTGTTTTTAATTTTCATGCAGATATTTAAACTTTTCCAATTCGGAAACAAAAAAATGATATTTTTTCAATTGGTAAACTAGGTTTATTACCTTAAATATTCTAAAGAACGAGTTTGCCCTTAGAAAAATATCATAGTCATTTGACGTCACTATATCTCAACCCACTAGGTTATTATTCATGAAGCGACTTTCTTTCAATAAGTATCTAAATTACAAACCAGTTCGTAGAATATGTTAAAATGATTCACTTAGTAATATTCAGAAAAAGATTTGTCAAATTGTATGCGATAAACGTTGATAAACGTTGATACTGTTTCGGATAAAAATTAATTTTGTACTTTCGGATGTTTTTTATGCTACGAAATATCATTATTGGTTTACAAATAGCACGGACATTTTTGACATGACAAAATATATGGAAATCTATTAAATGCATTTATCTTTTAATTTTCTTTTAATATATTTTAGTGTTTCTGACACTGTATATTCGATTTGAATTTTGTTAATCACAGAATTCCTGGAAACACTTAAAATATTATTTATACAAAGAAGATTTTTTATATTATGAAATAAAAATAAAATAATTTTATTTTAAACATTTATTGATATTTATAGTGTTATCATCTTTCAGACAACTTTTCCAGGCTTACATACGATTTGATCTTTCTCAGCAAAGAATTGCTCAAGTCATCTTTTACAATCTTCCAAGAAACTGAGATTTTTTCCCTTCAAGAAAATTCTGTAAAAGCCAAAATAAATGAAATTGCAAATATGTAATGTCTTAATATACGGCTAGTGAGTGAAAACTTCCCAAAGAAGCTGCTAAAGAAATATGCAATCTAGTGTTACCCTAAAATAATATTCTGCCCTTTCCTTTAAGTAATTTATGAAGTTTTTCCTTTATTGTTGTCTTAAATTTTCTGTTATGACAAAAGCAAAAGTGAGCATGAAATTAAAAGTAAACTTGTGCATCAGCATGGCTGATGCCAACCTCCAGGAGAGCAACTCATTGCACTTTCCCGATCTCACGTATTCCACGGGTATAAAGTGGAACAATTGTATTGAATCATTTGCAACGTCCGTTTCTAGAAAAGTCAATTACTTGTGTCGTGCCAGAACCTTGTTCTCACCAGAATCCATCTTACATGTTTATAAATCTACCATTTGTCCCAGTATTGAATACAGCCGTCACGTCTAGTCTGCTGTCCTGTTATGTATCTCGAAATATCTTGTCAAAATACAAAAGTGGGTCTCTAATGTTATTGGTCTTGACTTGACATCTTGGCTTCAGTTACTTTCCCACCATCGTAACATAGCTTCCCTGTGCGTTTTCTATAAATATTTTAATGGCACTTGTTCTAATAAGCTTTCTTTGGTACATCAACCTCATAAATGTAAGCTTCACAAATGCATCTCATCATTGTACTGTTAAATTAGCTCGTTCTATTCTACTAATTTCTTCTGTTGAACTTCTCACATGTGCGACTCTCTACCGGCTTCTTGCTTTTCAGTCAACTATGATTTTTAAAAAAATAAACGTAACATCAATCGCCATCTTCTGTCTTTCGAACCGAGTTATTGTCCTTTCTCATTAACGTTTTGTCGTTTTATTTCACTGTCAGTCATCAGTTCCCAACTCAGTATTTATGCAGATGACACAACTATCTACTTTTGTCTTAGTAGAAGTCCAACAGACTCGACAAAGTAAACTTATGCTTCCAAAACAAAACTGCTAAAAATAACTTTTCTAGTTACCATCAGCATGACTGATGCTCAATTCCAGGAGAGCAATACTCAACGCCTTCTTTGGCTACGCCTTCTTTGGCTACCGTTTTCTACTGACATGAATTTGAGCGATTATATCGAATCAATTGCTACGTCTTCTGCTAGAAATGTTGGTTCACTGAATCGTGCCAGAAATGGCTTGTAAATTTTCATGCTTCCAAAACAAAACTGCTTTCATTTAATCAACACAGATAAACTTTTCTACTTACCATCAGCATGGCTTATGCTCAATTCCAGCAGAGCAATATTCTATGCCTTCTTTGTCTACGCCTTCCTTGACTACGCCTTCTTTGTCTACGCCTTCTTTGACTACGCCTTCTTTGGCTACCGTTGTCTACTGACATGAAATTGAGCGATTATATCAAATCAATTGCTACATCTTCTGCTAGAAATGTTGGTTCACTGTATCGTGCCAGAAATGGCTTGTAAACTTTCATGCTTCCAAAGCAAAACTACTTTCATTTAATCGACACAGATAAACTTTTCTACTTACCATCAGCATGGCTGATGCTCAATTCAAGGAGCGCAATACTCTACCCCTTGTTTGGCTACACCTTCTTCTGCTACGCCTTCTTTGGCTACCGTTTTCTACTGACATGAATTTGAGCGATTATATCGAATCAATTGCTACGTCTTCTGCTAGAAATGTTGGTTCAATGTATCGTGCCAGAAATGGCTTGTAAATTTTCATGCTTCCAAAACAAAACTGCTTTCATTTAATCAACACAGATAAACGTTTCTACTTACCATCAGCATGGCTGATGCTCAATTCCAGGAAATCTATACACTACGGATTCTTTGGCTACACCTTCTTTGGCTACACCTTCTTTGGCTACACATTCTTTGGCTACGCCTTCTTTGGCTACATCTTCTTTGGCTACGCCTTCTTTGGCTACCGTTTTCTACTGACATGAATTTGAGCGATTATATCGAATCAATTGCTACGTCTTCTGCTAGAAATGTTGGTTCACTGTATCGTACCGGAAATGGCTTGTAAATTTTCATGCTTCCAAAACAAAACTGCTTTTATTTAATCAACACAGATAAACTTTTCTACTTACTATCAGCATGGCTGATGCTCAATTTCAGGAGAGCAATACTCTAGACCTTCTTTGGCTACGCCTTCTTTGGCTACCGTTTTCTACTGACATGAATTTGAGCGTTTATATCGAATCAATTGCTACGTCTTCTGCTAGAAATGTTGGTTCACTGTATCATGCCAGAAATGGCTTGTAAATTTTCATGCTTCCAAAACAAAACTGCTTTCATTTAATCAACACAGATAAACCTTTCTACTTACCATCAGCATGGCTGATGCTCAATTCAAGGAGCGCAATACTCTACCCCTTGTTTGGCTACACCTTCTTTGGCTACGCCTTCTTTGGCTACCGTTTTCTACTGACATGAATTTGAGCGATTATATCGAATCAATTGCTACGTCTTCTGCTAGAAATGTTGGTTCACTGTATCGTGCCAGAATTTTTTTTCCTCAGAATCCATCTTGCATCTTGCACATTTACAAATCTACCATTTGTCCGTGTATTGTATATTACTACTATATCTGTTTTGATGCTCCTGTTTTATAACTCGAGATTGGTGACAAAATTCACATCTGTAATATAATCTATCGTGACTAGGTATCTCGATTTTAGTCATTTTTTCACTTTAAAATGAAATCCGTCTCTCTTTTCTACAAATTATTTCATGGAAACTGTTTTGATGAGCTTCCCTCAACCCCTGGTGTCTAGACTACATGAATTTAAGCGTGCTACCAGATTGGCAACTAGGTTTCACCGTTTTACTGTTGAGCTAGCTAGATACAACCACCACATCGATTCTAACAGATTCTTTTTTGATCCACACTTCTCACCTGTGGAACTCCTTTCCATTTTTTGCTTCCCTGCCACCTACAACCTTCAAAAATTTAAATGCAACGTCAATCGCCATCTTGTCTCCCTAAACCCTGTTTCTTTATTGTCCTTTCCTCACTCTTCACTAATCGCATTTACTTTCACTCCCTGTAGCCCCCTGCGTTCTAGTGGCATTATCACCTTGCTTGGGGTGAAATCATTTTTTAGTCACTAACGAAAAATAGAATTAACATTTCGATCAAACCAACATTTTTTTAACCGAAATTTTGTTTGCAAGTAGGGAGTGTATGTAAAATTTAATGATTACAGAAGTATCTTGAAAGTCCATCGGACCCTAGGATAATAAAAAAAACTGAAAGAGGGAAAGATGCTTTGCTTAAAACTTTCTCGATGACGATCATACTTATCAATTATTTTTTAGATATCTTTTGTAACTTGAAAGGGTTACTGAATGAGGAATAACTAAATAGGAGGTTGGAAATGAAATGGTAATTTTTATAGCATCAACAAAATAAAGTGCTCGTCATCAGCATGAAGTAGGTAAACCACTGCTAGTGGTGGATTACTTAGAATATTACTCTCTCTTACAATAGTGTCCAACGTATTTGTGAGGATTGACATACCCATTAGTGTTCATAGGCACGGTATACAACAATATCCGTATGTATTTAACGACAATTTTCTTTTCTTGTTTTTCCTCAAGTTTTATAATTGATATTTTCCATCTACCAGTAAAAACTCTGTGATTACCAAATGTGAAATAAATCAATTTTTTTATCTACTGATTGACGATATTAATCTGAAAACAATCCCTCTAATAGATAAACAAGGAATTCCATTTGTACTTTCAGTGCAACAAAATCAGTGTACATTTTTTTAAAATTACATATCTAAATATCAATAAAGTAACTCTAACCACAAGAAATTCACACTCTATTTTTCACACTAAAGTAAATATTATTAATCAAAATCTTTTATTTTTATTTAAAGACAATAAATATGAAAATGCAGAGAATTAGAAGATACTTATTAATGACACGTCTTCAATTTAGCATTTTCTTTTCTATTCTTAAATGGAAGAAACGTCATTTGAACTCAAGCTATAAGAATGGAGATTTAATCATTTAACTATTCAAAATAATTCAATATAAATATATTTCTCCTTATCTTTTATGTATTCTGGTGTTTGCAGAAGTAGGTGCATCGCATTTAATATATATTAAATATTGGTCTTATTGGAGTTCAAGCCTAATATAGTATTTTGTAGTTGGGGTTATGAATGAAGACGGAAATTTCAGACGACCTCCAAAACGGCTATAAAATACCTGCACCATTTGGTTTTTATTTTCAAATATTTTATCGGCACAAAACCAATATTTTTCCGAGATATAATGAAAATATATTATTGCAAATTCTTGTATTCTTTCAATGCTTTAATTCCAAAGAAACCATGATGAAATTAATGATGATACACGAAATATTAACAATGTATACTAACTACTTGAAATGAAGATTATGCTGTAGGGATGTAAACGGCGATTATCTCCACCTGGTCATGTGGGCGACGTGACGGCCGCTCAGTGACGTCATTCCATAAAGTGACGAAAGTGGCAATTCGATTGACAGGAGGAAAACCGAGAGGTTGTTTTTTTAGCATGGGCCACGGGGCCTGGACTGAGGTGAAGTCTGCCTCCTCCAGCACATGTTACAGTTTACAACCACATGGCGCCGATTCCCTAAGGAAATATATCTTCTCCAGAAAGAAACTAGCAGTCTTGAAATTGGGAAAACCCAAGACTCGCCATTTCCTATTCACAGAATATGTCTTGCCAGAGGCATTGTAGACGAATCCGACCAGCTTGAATGTAGAATCCTAAACATAGCTCCTCAAGAAACTCAGAAGAATCTCCATGTTATATGTAAGACCCTATCTTTTAGTTTTTCCCGTTCACTCTGCTTTTATGTTATATTCACTATGCCTGGGGCACGTGTAAATATGCATATATAGTTTTATATATATCTTAGTTGTGTAAAAGTCTCTCTAAGAACAAAGCATGTTTGCCATTCCTTTTCTTTTCAGCCATTCCATTCCGTCCATGAAACACGGCGTTATTATATCATGGATATAATAAGAAAAGCGAAATGGATCGTGATCAAAACAGAAAGTCAACAGCAGGAGAAGAAGATGGATCAATTGAATGAACTTTAAAACAATTTGGAACAATTTAAAAACAGTGAAAGGTGAGAAATCTTGGCTTAGAATAAAAAACAACAAATTCTTGTGGAACTAATGAGCAAGAAAATAAGTCATGTTAGTTTCCAAACTAGTGTGTTGGTGGATTCGATTCCTATATTTCTATATCTATATCTATATTTTTATTGGTTGATTCCCTTCCTATATGTCGTATTTTATATTGGTTGATTTCTTTCTTATATCTCGTATTTTATACTATTTATTTAAATAATTTGTAGCTAATCTAATTCACAACCCATTCACTCTAACAATTTCCACAATCACCACAAGAACCCATCCTTCTCCTTCTCTATCTATCCTTCAACTGGCACAGTAGAGGACCCAGCGCCAAAGTGTAAAATAGGGGCAACAGCGGAAAACTCTCAAGAACCGACCATAACAGCGCAAAAGAACTGGACGAGCTAATCCACTTGCAGAAGTCGGGTTGGAATCTGGCAGCCTGTAAGACATCCACCAGGAAACGATAGTCGACCCTGTCGAATGCTTTCGACTGATCCAAATTGATCATCTTCGTCGTCTTTTACTGCCTCTACAATCGTACTGATCAGATGCAGGTTGCTCTGAATTGTTCGTCCATTCACAGCACAAGTTTTCCCTGGTTCAACATAATCAAACGCTCCATCTGTATCTTGGCCAAAATGTTTAACCGTGTTAAATATAAAAAAACAACAAATTCTTGTGCAACTAATAAGCAAGGACGCATTGAACTATGTTCAGCCATTCTAATCCTTATTTCTAACACCATCCGGGAACAAATGACTTTATAGTCCGAATGGCCTTACCAAAAGGAACCCGTGACAATCTAGTAAATCTAACAGGAACGGCTCTAACTGAAGAAAGATCGAACAACGCTCTGTATGTTCTTTAAGAGCATAAACCGCAACGACCCGAAACGAACCACTTTTCACGGCAATATCAGCCACAACCAACCGCCCCTCCTCCACGCCGACGTGGACAAAGTCCACTCTCGCATCCAGGGAATGGTTTACCAGACAGGAAACTCCTCTGGCCGATCGGTCCCCGTATGCCGATTAGACGACAAAGTCGTTAGACAGCACACGAGCATTAATCTCGCAAAGTGAGTCTGCTACACCGAATGACATATCACTAAGCAAGCGATCTTTCAAGCACCTCGCATTCAAGCATGCCATCAATAGCCATCTTTTCGGCCTAGGCTGCCAGATCCCATTTCGGACGTAACTCGTCCGTCGGTAACAATCCCGCTAACGCCCGTAGCAAAGTTCTACGGCCCTATATAAAAATGGGGCGGAACAAAACATAGATAATCCCAGAACAATTTTTCAGTTTTATCGACTTAAGGAGAAAAAGTTCAACAAAGACTGGTAAAACAAAAACATGAACAACTTTTGAAAACGCAGGAACTTACTTTGTCGGGTGGATGGTTCCTACTAATATAAGTTTGTTTTAGCTTGAATGTTTTAAGGTTTTCTTATTCTATTTTATTTTTTGTGTTCATCCCATTTCATGAAATAGTTTTATATATTTTTGTTAAAAAATCATGGGGGTTTTAATAGGTTCCCTGCGAATGCGTGATATTTTGGTAAATGTTGGACAGGGTGAAGGTGGGTGGGTTCTTTTGTTGAATGGTTCAATTATAAGAATGAATGGGTTTTGAATTAGATTAACTAGGTGTAGGATACTTCAGTTCAAAATAAACTGTTTTTTGTGGTGTTCTTTTGTCCTGAGCTTTTATACTGATTGATTTCCTTGTTATATCACCTATCATATGTTGTTGTTGTTGTTATTATTATTATTATTATTATTATTATTATTATTAAATCTAATATTATATATTATACTAGCCGAATTACTCGCGCCTTGTTTTTTGGAAGAAAATGATGATTGATTTGAAAATCATTGTTATAATTTGTGGAGAAAAATGTTGCATTTCAATATCACTCCCGATATCTTGTCGATGTGACATCGATCTTTTGGTTTTCCCTTTCTATATTTTGGATAGGAGACATTTCAGCGGTTGTGGCAGTGGGAGAGACAGCTTGATCTGACCCTTTTGATATGTATTTGATGCAATACTTCATTGAATGAATTGATGAGCGGATTCCAACATTGATATGACATTTGAATTGTCACAGCAAATATGGATTGTTCGGCACTAACCACTGATTGGTGATTTCTGGCTCAACTTCCCGTCCGTATTGTCTCATTTTTATCTTACCGATGTAACCGCCATCTGGCTTTCCCCTATATTTTGGTTAGGAGTCATTCCCTTGTTCTAATTTAAATTTAATTTTAATCAAAGGGAAAATATTTCAGTGGGGGGGGTGGCATCGAGCCCCTTTTATCAAAATTATACTTATCCATGTACCATGGGTAATGTAGTTTCAGAATATATATAGTTATAGGGGTATATTTTCAAAACCCTAGACACAGGCTACAATTTTATATATTGATATATTATATATTTTGACTAAGATTCTGACGGAACGTTTGCAGTCAGCTGTCATGATTCTATTGGGACCGGAGCCAACTAGTGCTGTGAAGGGCCAAATAATTCATAGCAACCTGCATCTGATCCGCACGATCTTAGAGGGAGTAGAAGACAGCGAAGGGTTGACTATAGTAACTAACGGCGGTCTTGCAAGCCGCCGGATTCAAACCAGACTTCTGCAAGTGGATCAGACTGCTGTATCGTTCTCCCAGTGCGGCGGTATATGTGAACGGGAAGCGGTCAAGTGTTTTTGTGCTGTTACAGTCGTTTTATGAGGAATATCTACTGTCGCGCCTACTTTACGCTTTGGAACTTTCCCCGCGTCAGCTAAGGGACAGCGCGTGTAGTTCGGCCCTACGCAGAATCGGTGTCCCTGGTAAAGCTCGAGCCAGGGTTTCCGCGTGCATTTTCGTGTCCTTGCCGCAGAATCATTGAGATGGGACAAAAGGAGCTTGAATTGTACGAGATGAAAACGAGGGCCAATGTTAACCATACAAGTCTTTCGGCTTATGGTTAGATACTTGGAAGGGGACCTTCAGTTGGATTGATGATCCCATATTTATTCTTGGAGTGTGATTCGGACTGGATCTCTAGCTGGGGAGAAATTGATCGGAGTTAGTGGCAAAGGTAGGAGCATCAGTCCGAACATCGCTGCGAAAGCGGTTGTCCTTAAAGGGCAGAGCTGAGGTATGCTCCGTGTTCATCTTTCTCTTCATCCTTTACCGAATGTCGGTACTCTCTTTCTCCAAGGGTCTTTGGAAGGTTCTCGATCGCTTACTCTTCTTAATCTTGTGGGAGGGGCGACCCTAAGGTCTGCGGTAAAGTCTATGTCCAGCGTTCGTGTTCTGCTTGGAATGCCACACTTGATGAGCCACCGACACGCTTGAGGCTGGTTTTCCTACGCAACGCGTTGACAAAAGATTCGCTGTGGGCGAGGAGTGTTAGGTACACCTTCTCTAACCATACCATCACTCCTCCTATTTGTGGGGCTGAGCGCGGCCATAAACACCGGAATTCTTGACCGAGTGTCGAAAGGCATTATGTGCTACTCTTTGGTACAGTGACGTTTCACGGCCTAGGAGAACATAGTATCGGGAACTAGTGGAGGGGGTCGCATCGGACCCCTCTATGTGCGGGTTGGTTTGCAGGCGACGAGTTTGCTCTTTCTGGTGCTGGGCGCCAGCAGCAGGTTACCTCAGCAACCCTGAGTTTTCGCTTACCTGCTGATTGATCCGGAACGCTTTATTTCTTAATGACGTGGATTTCAGAGCTGACTTAGTCGATATGCCCGATGGTCACCAATGTGACATTGGTTTAGAGGAAACGGCTGTGCACCCCTTCGTCCGCCCGTTCTGGGATCATGTCGGCGAGTTGACGGCTTGTATCTATCCCGAACATCTCGTGTCCTTCAACCTCGCATACGTGTGCGATAATATGTCCCCCCCCCACCGTGGTCTGGGGTGAAACAAATGGTGTTTCTTACGCTGCTAGCCGTGAAAGAATGGCGGTGTTGGTGATGTGGATGGGGGAAATCTTACGATTAGAACGTTATTCTTATCAGGATTTGATTGAATTCTTTGGGAATCAGTTCAAGATCAGAACTGATAGAAAGCGTTTGCTAACGGCAGATTTCAGGGAAAGGTGGGTAAAAGTCGAGAGCTTGGTTTGTGTGAATTGGACCGGCCTTGAATTCCTTTATCAGTCCCCTATAGACACAACGGGCGGAATCCTGATGAACCCCGCCCCTGGTTATGCTAAACTCTTTTGTCCACCTAGTTAATGTGAGTGATTGCTGCTCCCGGCGTTTTCTTTGTTATGGTCCATGTCAAGATTTCCAATCTTCCTAGTTTATTTCTAACCCTTTTTTATCTTGACTGAACCAATCATTGACTTTTTGAACGCCACAACTTATTTTGACCCTATCTCATGAGCAAGCTTCTTGATTCTGGTTATCGGCAGAATACAGCAGCGGCTCTTATTTTTCTTTGTTGAACGGGCCCTACTAACATAATTTTGTTTTAGTCTGAATGCTTTGTTTTATTTTATTTTATTTTTGGGTTCATTCCCATCATTTCAGTTTTATATATTGAGATTTATTGTGAAAATACACAATTATGACACAAGGCCGAGAAATGGGGAGGGGTTGAGGCTGGTCGACACTAACTATCTTATACCTAGCTAATCTGATTCACCACCTATTCACTCATTACAATTTCCACATTCATACATCTTGTATTTTTTTACTGTTTGATCCCATTCCTATATAACGTAGTTTCTTTTACAGATTTCATTCCTATATTTCTTAGCTTATATTGGATGATTACCTTTCTACATCTCGTATTTTTACGGTTTGATTGCATTCAGTTATTTCGTATTTATAATGGTTGATTCACTTTCTTTATTTCGTATTTTAACTGGTTGATTCCCTTTTATGTGACACAGTTTATTTTGGTCGATTCCATTCATATACATGGTGATTGGAAAGTAAATACCTATTTTATGTATGATGGACTCTCCCGTCTTGTAAAAATTATAGTTAGTCAGGAGAGTCCATCATACATACAATAGGGAGTTACTTTTCAATCACTATGTATATGAATTGTATTTCATATTCGCTGATTCCCTTCTGAAATCTCGTCCTTTATACTGGTTGATTCCCTTCCCATATCATGTATGCCATACTGGTAGATTCTATTCGTATATTTCGTATTTTCTCTCGTGTGTTTCCCTTCCTATATCTCATATTTCATAATAATTGATTGATTCGTTTCTTATGTTTCTTATTTTATACTGGTCGACTCACTTCATATATATATATATATATATATATATATATATATATATATATATATATATATGGTATTTTGTACTGGTCGACTCCTTTCCTATAGATCCTATATTATACTGGAGGATTCCCTTTCTATATTTGACATTTTATACTGGTCGATTTCTTTCCTGTATTTCGTAGTTTATACTGGTTCCTAAATCTCATATTTTAAACTTTACCTCCTATATGATACTTGTTGATTTCCTTCCTCTATCTCGTATTTTGTACTGGTTAATTTCCTTTCTATATCTGATATTTTACACTTGTTGTTCCTCTTCCCATATGTTGTAGTTTATACTAGTTGATTTACTTCCTATATCTCGAAATTTATGCTGCTTTATTCCCTTTCTATATCTAGTATTTTTACTATTTGATTCGCTTCTTTTATTTCTGTTTATACTTGACGATTCCCTTCATATGTCTCCTTTTTATACAAGTTGATTTAATTCATATATCTCCTATTTTATGCTGGTTGATTACCTACCTAAGTGTCGTAGTTTATGCTTGTCCATTCACTTCATATATCTCCTATTTTATACGGTCGATTCCCATCCGATACCTCTTATTTTGTACTGGTTGATTCGTAGCTTATATTGGTTGATCCCCTTCCTATATCTGGTTTTTGTACTGGTTGGTTCACTTCCTATATCTCCCTTTTTATACTGGTTGATTTCCTACTTATATCTCGTATATATCTTAGTTTACCATAAAATTGTTAAGATCACCATGTTGCCAGTGATTCTGTAAAATGTTCTACCATAAGGAATATAAATGAATGCTTTAATTAATATAATTATAATAATCACAAAGTGACGGCCGTGTTACTTCTGTGGTAAAGGACTTAAATTAATGTATATATAATGGTCCATTTACACAAAGATAACCTCAGATCTAACCTAAACATAATAAAAAATGTTCTCACAGAAAGTTATAAATTTGTTTACTGGTTTTTCTTTTCTTCAGATTCGTATATTATATATAGCGGTGTATTTGTTGCAATGATCCTAGCAATGTTATTCAACCGTTAATTTGATGGAGAAATCATTCTCAAGCCTGTGGAAAGTGGAAAGCGTAAGCCCCGTTTTCAAGAAGGCAGACGTGCGACCTTCCCATTTCCAGTACAGACCTATCAGTCTCCTCAGTATCATCAGCAAGCATTTTTAGGCCATAATCAATAAGGAGGTTATCGAGCACCTAGAAAAGAACACACTTCAGCGACAAGCAGCATAGGTTTCGGTCGGCCCGATCCACTGCTGACGTCCTAATTACCATCACTAACAGAATTAGTGAGGATCTTGACGACAAACACAACTCGAGGACCATAACACTAGATATCTCAAAGCCTTTCGACAAGGTGTGGCACAAAGGTTTACTGTTCAAGCTCTTCAGTTATGGAATCACTAGAAGGGTCGTCTCGATCATAAAATCTTTCCAAACAGGTAGGCCCCTGAAGATAGTTATCAATGGCCAGTCCTTCGGGGCCCCAACACAGGTGTCCCCAGGGAGTCACTACTCGGACCAACCCTTTTTTGATCTACAAAAATGATCTGGCTAAGAATATACTCAGTTCATTTGTAAACATCTATGCCGATGTTACAACTATATATTCAATGCCTCGAAGACCAAGCTATTTACATTTCATCACCATCAATCTGACCCCGAAATGCCACCAATCTGGATGAACGGAAGTCCTCAAGGGGAAGCACTGTGCCTTGAAAAATTGTTGGGTCTCCAACTCATACCCGACCTCTAGTGAAACTTGTACATGCGACCCATTGCTAAGGAGGCAAGTAAAATGGTTGGCTCGATGTACCGCTTCAGTAAATATCTGACCCCTTCCTGCTATCCTTTACAAGAGTCAGATCAGGCCAAAAATTGAGTACTGTTTTCATATTTGGGCGGAAGCTGCTCAGACTTCACTCTCCATCCTTGAAAGTCTTTAAAAGCGCTTCTAAACCCTTGTGGGTGACGAACTGTTCTCCACCTTCAACCACTCTCCCACAGGTGGGATGTAGCAAACCTCTCACTGCTCTATCGCTACTTCCACGGAAAGTGCTGGAACGAACTACATTCCCTGGTCCCTGGTGGCAAACCACCCACATTCACTCCGTATTCCATCGGTGTGAAGTAAGTTCCACTCGAGCAGCTACTTCCCGCGAACCACTGCTTTGTGGAACCGACTCCCAAGACGATGTTTCTCCGATCACTTCAATGTTAACCTATTCAAGGCTAGGATTAATCGTTATCTTCCACTTCTATACCCAAATGGCCTCCAAACGTAACCCTCTACCTCGAGTGCTCCAGGGCCTTGTAAGGGGTGAAAATCGTTATAAAAGCAATAGTCAACTTCGTCTCTTTGGTAAATAATCTTAAAGACGATGATTAAAGGCTGCTTACGGAGTCATAATGCGACAACTGAAATTGAAAATGATTATTTCCAATGCCTTTTTTACCAAAAAATCGCGTCAAGTTTTTACAGTTCATTTAGTTCGCAGTCTTACAATGAGAAAGTTATAAATTGGCTTTTTTCGTATAAGCTGTATAATTCAAATTCTATAGACCAGGAAAAGATTAAAATGAGGAAAATGATTTGAAGATAAATCTATTTTTTGAGGTACAGAAAATTACAGCAGCATTCAGATAATTAATGTAACACAATTTAGAATCACGGTATACAGAGAGCGATGCAAACTGACAACTTCCTCAAAAATATGTTCCAGAAATGAAGAGCATAATATATTTATTGATTTATGCAAGATTTTTAAAAAATAGAGAAATTTAATACTGACGATGGGATCTTTAACACTAAACCACTACAAAGCAATGATATATAAGATAAATATATGAAGAGAATTATGTTCAGTTTTATTGACGGAGAACAAGGGTGAAATCAATTTTTACTTGAATAGCCAATTCAGCAGAGTAACTTTCTGACCAGACAGAATCAACTTTCTCCTGCTTTGAAATGCTTTTCAAATTCTTCACCTACTCGTTTCCCTGAAAAACAACAATTACATTGAAAGTATCCTCTCAGGTGTTTTTTTTTAATTTAGCGTGTTGTGAATAAACGTGAGCCTTATGCTTATCTTGCCAAAATGACAACATAAAACATCTTAATCAAAGTTTTGCTAAAATTAAAATATTTCAGTCTATTCGTATTTATTTTCTCCAACATGTATCACGATGTATCTCTAATGCTTATCGCAAGATTCTTGGAATCACATAGTGAAGGCATCTGTTCTTCAGAATTAATCAATCCCTAAATCCATACGATTTAAGAAATGGCCATGGAAAGCCATTAACAGATTTTTAAAAAAGTATTCTCTTCAACTTATCTCGTCAAAATTGTAATTTACTAATTTATTTCTTGATATTAGTAGAATTTATGTTCCGAGGCATCATGGAAAACAAGTGATATTTTTCTATGGGGGCATTATCCCGACTATAATCAAAGCAAGAACTCGACCGTTGTCGAAGAAATTCCCTTCAAATGGAAGAATAGATTCTAAAGTGTGTTCGAAAGAAAACTTTTTTAGTCTTTCAAAATACAATGTAGCACATCCAGTTGTTGCTTGAAACAAAGGATTCCGATTTGAGGCTGAAGAAATGGATGTTTTTTATGGCTTCTGCAGCAAGCGCTGTTTTTTCAGTTATCATTGAAGTATTTGAATGAAAACATTAAAAATTTGCAAATACTAGTGTATAATATTTACTTTTAATCAATTTGGGAGTCAACTTTTTATATAATACAATTAATAAAATAAATTACTCCTAATTTACTTTGCAAAGCATCACAAGTAAATTAAGTGAAATTCGTTCACATAAAGGAAGTCTGTGCCAAAAGCAAACAGTTTCCACTTAAAAATGTAAGGCTTTTAATCATTCTCCAAATATGAAAAGAAATCTCATTGCCATAAATTCTGGGGGTTAATCGTTGTGTATGACTCAGAATTGTTATTTTTAGATGTCAAGAATAGAAGATTTGGGGCTGAAGTGTATAGAAAAGTGAAACTTAGCTTGTTTGACGGTGTTTTTTTTCGATCGAAACAGTCTGAAAATGTAGAGTTAAAATTATTCTGGAACAAATATAGACAAAAAACACTGAATTCCTTTGGAAGATAACAATTATATTATGGTTGATTTAAATACACGTTGATTTCATTAAATAAATGATTTTACTAGTTTTTCTCCTAAAGTATTTATAATTATGTGCAAATGAATGACCAATGCAATGGCAGTCATTAGAAAATGTTAAGTCATTCACAAAAGTATAGTCTCTTTTAATGATACATATGGACAATCAGTATAATAAGAAAGCAAATTTCCTCTTGCAGAAACTGTTTGCGACAAATTCATCTCTCATGGGTTAATGAAAACCATGACCTTCTACGAAATAAACAAGGTCCCTTCATACAAAACAGTAAATATAGGGTGAAAGAAAAGAATAATATAAGAACACCAGACTTCATCCTTATTTCCGTTTTCAGAAATTCGCCAAACAAAAATGCATCATAATGTCAGGTGCAACATTTACATAAAAATACGTAATTGATTCTCAAACTGACTGAATTTTAATTTTTATATTTCATAGTTGGTGTTATTGTTATCAGTGTTCTTTTGTTGTATGCAAAATAAACCATGTTAGGTGAATATGTACCAGACGGAAAAATATTTTCCCATGATTTTTAATTACCTGATTCATGGAAAAAAATGACTACTGCTTTTTATCTTAGCTTCTATACTGTTAATAATACTCTAATGAACTTAGATGCCTGCAAAACATTGCTGTCTTCTCGAATTCATGGGGATGATTTTGGAAAATCTATATTATTCAAGGAATATGCACACGTTATACGAGAAAAATTTAAATTTATTTTTTACTTTGTATGAGTTGATTACTAAAACTGATAACAAATAATGCGAATAACATTTCTTACAACAATATTCCTCGGCGGCTCGCATGAGAAAGTATTAAAAAAGCGTCCACTGAAAGATTTTAAAATATCAGTAGGAAGTGAGATTTTATTCTTAAATACATCACTTACATTGTTTCATAAATAAGTATTCCTCTATTTTTATAAATATGACATGATTAAACGTTAATTTAATTGAAGGAAAGCAATGCGATGATGACGACACTTATGATTCTGAGGAATATTGAGTTGTTTGTCACTCAGCGTTTGGTGAAAACCATCAGACATCTTTTGTAAACATGAAAATTCTTAAAAAAAAAAAAAAAAAAAAAATAATAATAATAATAATAATAATTATTATTATTATTATTATTATTATTCGTAAAAGAAACTTGTATCATTTTAAGGAAACATTTTTCATGCTCCTCCTCATCAACGAAAACTAAAGTTTGTCTTATGCTAGCGTTCTAAAGTTTTCAAATGCAATGAAAGTATCTTATTGCATTCATTAAAAGTAGTCTACATATTTTATTTCCTATCATATCAATATACATCATTAATGTGATGTCATTAATAATAAATAAAAATCATTTTTATTTTTTATTTTAATCCTAATTCAGTAACAGACTCTTGAATTCGTGATTATATAACTTCTTTACAAAGCATCAATCTCAGATTATAAATTAATTTTCTAAATTATTTTCCTACCTTAAATTATTGAAATAATGTCATTGCAAGAATTTCGGTAGCAAGATTTCTTTTAAACATTTTTTGTTAAATGATATGAAAAAGTTCTGTCTGAATTTTTTTATTAAATCTTTCAAATTTCAGAATAAGTTGTTTTGTGTTATCAGTAAATTTACCACAATTCATATAGACTTTTATTTTATATTATTCTTCCCAAGTCCTTTCAAATGATGCTCCATTTGTTTTCAAGGATTGTTCTGTGTGTAGTTACGCAATTGGTTTTTACTTTCGGTGATCTCACGTTTGATGGAATCAATTTCAAGTTTTCAATATGCCACTCGCTATGAAGAAAACACCTTATTCAATGTTGGCTGCTTCTCTTTTATTACAACAGCATTCAGAAATTTGGAGTCTTCCTATGCACTTTGTCCAGTATAAAATTTTGGTGTTATCAACTAAGATTTGTTTAATGTTAATATTATTTTGTTTATTTGTCATATGTTCATCTTGCATACGAATTGCACTGAACTTTGACAAATGACAATTTAACCTACGAGAGAGTGTGGTGCATGTATAGTCAATGTAAGTATTTAATGGGGCTTGTAGGGTGTTAGTGGAATTAATACTGTTTATTTTAAAAACAGAGCATTTACTTAAATAAATAGTATCTATTAATATAATGTAAAAACAGAAAATATATTAAAGAGAAACATTCTTTGTGCAATCTATACATGCACGGAGGAACAACTTTGATGAGTAAACAATTCCATTTCTGAAATAAACCCACTTTTACATGCAGATAATTCAGCTAAATTGACTTGTCTTCATGGAACATTAGATCTTTTACAGTGTCGAACAGCTCATCATTTCTGTGTTAATATTTTTAAATATTCCCCAAATGCGCTTTCATAAGTAACTTTATCACTTTCGCGATATTTTAAAAATAAATTCTCTTAATTTAGTTCTAATTTTTTCGTATCAGAGTTCTCAATAGTTCGCGAAGAAATTTCAACGAGAAAAATTAAATTTAGAAGGTTCTAAATAAACAAAATAAAAAGGTATTTTTAATGTAGGTACCTCCACAGATTCACTAAAAATGAGCATACCATAATGTAAAAATGCCCCAATCTTAATTAATAAAAACAAAGTTTTATCTTCAAAATCTTTATATTATTATTAAGAGGAAAGACCAAATAATTTTTTGATTATTAAATTATATTTTTTATCCTTTTTAGAACGTTCGATATTTTAGTTAATGATCAATATAGGACAATTTAGCGTCTTTTTAGTATAGGACATTTTAGCCTTATTACAAAGAAAATCTTGGTAAAAACATTCTTTTTACATCTGTTACCCCCACTTATTTAATTTTATGAAATTTCGAGAAATTATTTTTCGTACAGCTTAATGATTTTATTAGTTATACGCAGAACTCCTTTTAATTTTTTTTTGTTTAATAGAACCCTTCAATTATCTAAAATCAGCTCTGAATCGTAAAATAAAAATGCTGTAAAACAAGACATTATTTAATTAGAAAACCTTATAATTGCTTTTATGTATTATGGACACTACTGTCTTAAGAAAGATTTAGTTAGAATTATTTATAAAGTTAGAAATCTTTTAAATTTCTGTATTAATTTGTACCGGTTACGTGATATTGTTATTAAGTAAAAACTATATTTATTCATTATAAATGGAAAAATTTACTACAATCCAGCGATACCCAATATTTTAAAAAGAATTTTTATTTTTTTTATGTGTATAAACGTGCTGATTTTTGTAAGCACGACATTATCAGAAAATAAGAGCGATAACTATAGTAAATTTAAAGCAAAAGTACCTAAAATTCAATAAAACATTAAATTACTGAGAATATCTTCCTAAATTTTTAAGATTACTGAATAGATAAAAATTATATAAAAAGGCGCTCTTCGTTATATTCTTCAAGTAATTTTTACAGATGTCCACCGTAGAAAAAATGAGATAAACTTCCGTCCGTCAGTCAAGCTGTCAAGCTGTCAAAACCTAAAAGAACCACCCTCCTCCGTATTAAAAAAATACATTTCTGCGATATTTTAAACTGAAGAAAAGTAACATGTTTCAAATCAGATTTAAATAAACTAATATTTCTCAAATAAAGTTTCAGAAAAGTTATTTTATTTTTGAAAGATTTTTTAATAAAAATATTACATTGTGCTGAAAGATGGCTAAAAATGGCGCTAAAATCAGTGATATTTAGCGATTAAAAAATCGTTCCAGTCAGTTTAAATTAGCTTGAAATACGGCAAAGTATTTTTTGAAATACAGCAAAGTATTTTGCATATTGGAAATATTAAATTTAATCTATTAACTGGAAATCATAACTAAAATAAAAGCTTCAAAAAAGTTTTTTCAATTTTAAAAAATAATTTTAAATCTTAGGTATCTCATTTCTGTGGAGGTACCTGCAATTAGTTTAAACATAAGTTAATCAAATAATTATATCTAAGTAATATTCATCTAATTCTCTTTCAGCATTAAATAAATTAAATATATACCAGTTTCCCTTGCCTTTTAGGCTGAAACACCCACGCGCACACACACATCTACACACACGCATATACACACGCATATATATATGTGTGTGTGTGTGTGTGTGTGTGTGTGTGTGCGCGTGTGCGTGTGTATAGTATTTAAAAAGCTGATGATCTGATATGATTATATGAAATGTTTTGAATGATAGCAATCACCGTCATTCCTGCGTTTCAGAGAATACATGCGCGTTCACACACACACACACACACACACACACACACACACACACACACACACACACATTACAAGATCCTGAAATCTACTAATTATATTTATATATTATTCTTGTTACCTACGCCTAACGCTATTTGTGTTCAAATCCATTATACAAATTATTAAATTCAAATAAATCAAATTCAGCTCAAAAGATTTTTAACTTTGTTTTTCAAAACAGTTTATTCGAAAAATCTACCAAAATGTTTTCCTTTCAAAAATGTACTCTAAATTTGAATAGAATATCCAGTTATTTTACTTTGCTAAATAAAATGTACTTCCTCGAACCACTATTCAAGCTTTGTCTATAGACGAAGATAATATTTTTTAAATCTATATAAAAAACAAATAAAATGTAATGAAAGATATATTTTATAGTCTTTAATTTTTAATAAAATATTATTTCACTGTAAACGTCGTTACTAAGAGTTTTTTGCATTTATTATAAAATAAGTTTATTGTAAAAAGAATGATTAATTTTTGTATGTGAATTAAAACTTACCGAGTAACACAAAGCGAGAAGAAGGATTGTCATAGACAATCGAAATGGGAAAAAAGATTTTTTGACATTATTTCACGTCTTTGTTGCTACTTACCGCAACAAGGTTTGTTATTCTTTTTAACTTTGGTTTGCTTTCTTCTTGACAATCACAACCAACCAAGTTTTAAATGTTAAAAATGTATAAATTCCAAAGCTGGTGCATAAGCATATATATTTTTATTGTGATACATAACCAAAATACCTTTTAACTGAATAATGAAGAATTTATAGTTCAATGAGTTCTTTTTCACCTCCTTCAATTTCTCTCTAGCTTTTTTTTTTACAATCTCGTTTCCTTATAACTTCATTGTCTTTCTTCTTTTCCTTTCTCCTACTTTTTCTTTGACTTTCTATTACTCTTTGCTGAAGAGTAGTGAGAGAAACAAAAACGCGTTTCGTCTTGCGAACGACGATTCAGTCATAATTTGCTGTTGGCTGCTCCCCTCTTTAATTTCCTCACCTCAATGACAAAAACGTGCGCATCAAATATTCCTACAATGCAAGGGAGATAATTATAGAGCAAAACAAGAAAATGTAAATTAAATGCACAGAAAAATTAGAGCTCGTCCAGATAAATAATTGAATATCATTTAAATTTAAGTAAATTGTTACTTTGCGTTTATTGGTTGAGTCTAACATGGAAAACGCATCGGTTTGATTAGGATTGTAAAATGCAAAAAAGTAAATGATTGTTTTACTTTGGAATTGTAATGAAAATTATATGAAAATTACATCATATTCTTTCCGTTTAAAATTTAATTATCATTGAAAAATTCTGTATGTAAGAATACTCATCAAACCCTTGCCCTGTGCATGTAGTTGAGATATTGCTGTGATTAGATACATTCAATTAAGCTTGACAATATAATTAATGAAGACAATATAATTAACTGAAAAATATGATTGGAATTTAAGATAGATATCCACTGAAAAAATGAAAATGTATCAAAAGCGCATGATAGAACGAAATAATGGGGAAGAATCTTTTTAAACTTATGTTTATGTTTGGTCAAATATTGTTGATCAATTAAACTTTCTATGCTGAAAATACAAACTAGATATTCTTTGAATTAATGAGTTTCTCATTCTCCTATGATATGGATATCTATCTATCTATCTATCTATCTATCTATCTATCTATCTAGATAGATAGATAGATAGATAGATAGATAGGTCGCTAGCTTTTTATGGCTTATCAACCGTGTTATTTAAAGCCGAAATATATTTTAGATGGTAAGAATTTGTATTTTTCGAGTGAATATTATTACATTAACAATATTATATGAATTCATATCTTTCCTGAAGGTACTTGCGTGTAAGTGAATGTAACGAATCCGACTGGAATTCGAACTCAGCTCTTCGATTTATCATTCAGTGTCAATATCTATTCATATATATATATATATATATATATATATATATATATATATATATATATATATATATATATATATATATATATATATATATATATATAGAGAGAGAGAGAGAGAGATAGAGAGATAGAGAGATAGATAGATAGATAGATAGATAGATGTAGCCTGCATTTTGTAAGTTTGTAATGACATTATGACCAATTCCATTCTTCAGTGTTATAATTGTTAGATTTTGTGGTAGCAGAAATCATTTCTCTGGAGTTGGTGTTTTTCTCTTGTCAATTATAAGAATAGCAACAATATGAAACAAAAGAAATAAGAACGGAAAATTCCCTAAAGCTTAACATGACATGAAAACATGCCAGGTCTGATTAGTTTTTTAGGAGGAACAGAAAGACATCACTTAAAATATCTTCTTTTGCCTGTTCAAAATGAGTTTTAAACATCAATAGCAAGGCGGAGATTGTTGGGAATGAAAATTACCTTTCCTTTTGTTACTAACTGTGATTTCATATAGAATAACATCATATGTTTGGAACATAAAGAATATAGACTTACATACTGACAATCACTTTGCACGGAAGTAAAGTAAACCTAGTTCGCTTAGCTCAATCTGATTGACTGAAATAGAAACAAAGTAATACAAAATTCTTCATTTAAACCTTATTTTATTTATTTCATTCTGTATAGAATATAATTATAGTTGAAATAGATTTCATTGTCAGTCTTTGAGATCTTTAATACTATAATTTGAGTAAAATATATTCCACAACAAGATTTGTCAAGTAATATTGTACTTTCCAGTCATGAATTTTAAAAACGTGAAAATAGAGTTATTCTTTACTTTTAGCCAAAATTTTAAAAATAAACTCATGCAGGGAATCAAGAAACGGTTAGATTTAATATCGCGAACATCTTAAATCTTGTAAAAGAAAATCTCTTTTTTTGATCCGTTGGAATTCATTTAATGTTGGTAGATGTCACTTATAGCCAATTTACACGCTTGGATAGATATTACAATTCAAGACGACGTGGTGATAAAAGCTTATAATCATGTTTTCATGCTGTTTAATCAAGAATAAGTAAATAATAGTTAAATCTATCTTACAGTTATAAACATACATTTGTTTTTGTATCCAAAGATTTATGCAAATTGCAATCGAAGAAATAATTTATTATAAATCTGTGTCAAATGTGTTAAAGTAATATTTTATTTATGAAAATCTACGTTCAAGATAATTTTATAAAATGCATAATTTTACATAAAGTAAATTAATTTGATTATAGGGGTGAAGCATTAAGCACTTTAGGTAAAATTTTTAATAATTAATTTCAATCTTATATAATATGAAAAATGAATGAACTGAAATATATTTGACAATTGTTTCCTTTTATGGTTTTCAATTTATGCTACGAAACGTTTTTAAGATTATTCATTTCAATTCGGTTCAATTCAGTTCAATTCATTTCATTTCAATGGAAAACGAAAAGCAAAAAGTATACACTTAATAAAAATTTCAACAAAATATGTTGTTCATATTTAACTGAAAACAATAACGAATTTAAAAAAATATTAAATAAATTTATTCTAATTTACTTGACTTGTTCATTTTAAAAGGATGGAGACAATTAAAAAAATAATATTTGATGGAAGAAAAAAGAACTTCATCGTAATTTTTTCACTTTTGTCTCCATTGATAGAGAGATAATGTCATAAATGTGATATTTCATTGGAATCTAAGCATTTTTTCAAGATCTATGATGATTACTAAAAGAGGTTATTTATAAGAAAGTTAATTAAATCGTAGTTACTTTGGTGATTTAACCGAAGCCAGAATGAAAACAAAAATAATTACAGTTAAAAGAAAAGAATATTTTGCTACATATAAATGATTTTGAAAATCTAAATATAAAAACCTGTATTAAAGCAAAATTCCTTTTGATCATATTGGAGAAGAAGATAAATTACAATTGAAATGCATTTGTAAAATAGTTTATAATTTTACATTTACTTTCTACGAAAACTACTTTCGATTTGCATTAAGGAATAACGTGTCTCCAAGCTAGAATAAAAAGTCATTAATAATTTCATTGTAATGTTTTGTAATGTTATTCTCAGAATTATTTGAACCAGTATCATCGTGCTTTTTTTTCTCTACAATTAGTCCGCTATCTTGTTTTACTCAGGGTGTACATTATACCGGTTCGCAACCTTTATGACCACCTTCCACTTAGAACAACCTAAGAAATCCAAGCAACAGCGATTCTTACTACACTTACTATATTTATTTGTTTTTATGAGCTTGATGAGAAATTCTGTTAAAAAATATTTGTTATATACCTGAAGATGTCCAGAGAATATCTGAAACCTCATTAGTATAAATAATTCATGAGATCACCAAAAACACTTCAATCCATATATATACGTGAATTCAATTTTCCCCCATTCAATGTAATCTAAAAGCAAATCATGAACTTGACATTTAAAAGGCTAATCGAAATTCAAGGTTGTATTTATATATGTGATTTCATTAGTTTATTTATATCTCTTTTTACTAATGTTTTATGCCGACTCGTGCTTACACGTAAATTACTGCATCATGTCCCTTGTTTCTCTACATTTAATAAAGATCCGTATTTATTTCGATTTCTCTGTTATTTCAAAGAAAACACTTTAGTTGCATATACGTATTTAAAGAAACAAAGCACTAAATAATGTTATATATTACGTTTTCTACTTCTATTAAATAATATTTAATTTGAGTTCAATTCCGAGTGATGCTAGAACCCAAATTTTTCTCTACCCAAATTATTTTTACGAAATTTATTTTTAGCATAAATGATTACCATTCATTTTTCTAAGGCTGTTGTTTACTTCAGCGCTGTGAATATTCTTAAAAATCAGGAAAAACTCTATTGCTGAAATGTTATATGAAATGCTAGGATTTTAATACAAAATGACATGACTAATTTGAGGAAGCTTACGAGAAAAATAAATTAACTTTGAATAGAAAAAATGAAACAATTCTATAATTTATAATTTTAAAATGCAAAAGAAATAATTTGTATATTCTGAAAGTTTTATTCTTATTTGAACAAGAATAAATAATATTTGTGATTCATCTAGATTTTTCAAATTATATATATTTTAAGGGATACAAATGATAATTTACTTATCGATTTGTAAATTATTTGAGATAAATATATGGTACAAAATTCAAACTTTGACAAAAAATGGCAAATATGGCTTTGGAATTTGAAGTCAATGTTAATCATTGCAAAAACGTATAAACATTTTACTATGCTTATGGTAATACTAATTAAGCATTTAATTTAATGTGTTCATGTGTTTAATGCGTTCATATTTCTGTATAATTAAAGTACTTATGTTTTGGATACATTACACCAATCGACACAGTAGCACACTTTATAACTGCAAATCTTATTGTTTATATAATTTATAATTATTTTAAAACTTAAGTTAATGTACAATATGTGAGTACACGAACAGCATGTTTATTTATAAAAGAAAAATGAAGGAACAATTTGTTGGTTGTTTGGCATTGTAACCAAATTAAAATATTTTTCCATTATGAAATAAAATATCTAGAATTATGAGGTTTAATTCATTCGCATTTGGTTGAGGCATTATGTTGATATTGTTTGAAATAAATAAACCAAATAAATTTGAAATATTGTTTGAAATAATAATTTGCACTGATCAGCCATTTTGATTCTTCGCCTTTTGTAATTTGCAACAAACGCAAAACATCTGCATAGAGAAGTCGGTCTAAATTTAGCACAGAATATATTATAAAAAATAAAATTGATAAATATGTTCTATACCTCTACGTGAACGAAAATGACAAAAATTCGTAGATCTTAACTTTATTGTTTAGTTCTGCTGTATTTTGTCATATTTTAGGTAATTTCATAATTCCACCCTCCTACAACTTTTGACTCTTCTTTGCAGTTTCGAAGGATTCAATTTTTTCATTAAGAAAATTCTGAAAAGACTGAAATAATAATTCGAACGTGCGATATATGATGATATCGCACGTGTGGATGAGTGAAAACTTACTAGCCAAGCTGTAACTATTTTTGCACGATCATCAAAGCAACACGTGGGCGAGTGTTTTCCTGGTGTCCGTTCTATTAATTCCAGATACAATAAATCAACCTTTGCTGCTTTCAGTTGGTCTCGTCTGAATCAGTAGTTTGATACTTTAGAAGGTGTTGATAGGTGTTCAGGATACACTTCCAATTCCACATAGCATCATTGTTCGTATAAACTAGATTTTCATTCAGTTATTGGCGTTGATTTACGCCGGACTCATAATCTTTTGAATCTCATCGTCTACATAGTCGGCCGTCATAAATTGCTTAAAAACGAACTGTTTTATTTACAGCAAAATACACAAAGAAAGACAGCTGAGTAGATTTTTTTTCCTCATGTGGAGGCTGTAGATCAAACCTACTAACAGAACCAAGTTTAGGCAAATCATTTTTCAATGCTAGAATATTTCGACTAATACTTTCCGATGAACCCTTGAGTATTGTTCGACGAATAATCACCATCAGGGAATCTTTGTAAAATACTTTTATACATTCGTTTATTCACAGTATTCACAGCTCTAGAAATTGCAATGTTTTTCTTTGCGTTTCAATGGCATTTTTGACATTTTCTAAAATACGGTATGTCAAAAAACATACCATAAATCTTGTGAATTTGCCATTTTAATATTAGAATCCATAAGCAAACATTTTCTTTGTTCATTTTTTAAGGATACTTGATAGTTGAAACAATTTACTGAAATGTCATCCTGTTATCTAACGTCAAAAACCGAATAAAATTTTGATCAATGCATTATATTTTTTAATTATGCAAGCATTAGATATATTTGAAAATTGAAATCAACGCAGGATAAGAAAATAGCAGTAAATAGCTAATTTCTTATCTTTAAAAATGGACATATTTGATTTTTTACCTTGATCTAACACTACATTTTGAATGTATTATATTTCAAATGGTTTAGTCCGATCATCATACATGTTTTCTACTCACATAAGTTATCATCAGATCTCAGGTACAAGGAATAATTATTTCCATGATAAAAACAAATATTCAGTTGGAAAATTCTTTTAAATAAAGAACATTTGTATGGTGTTAAAGCACCTAATTACTTAAGAAAAATGTTTTATTTCATCTGATTAATAATAGATACATTTAAAATCATTTTCCTAATGTGCAATGCCCATAGCTCTATAAAAATGAATGGAGACAATCTCAAGCAGAAATCTTGACAGAATATTTATTCTACCGATTTTACTATCTGTAAGCAGATAAAAACTGATGATAAAATGACATTGAATAATTATTATCTTAAAAGAAGTTTTAATTTACTTTTTTGTAAAATTGTGTCAAAGTTCATTTTATGATTAACAAAGAAAAAAAATAAAATTATTATATGTAAAATGAGTTGCATATGAAACCGTGACTATCAGATTCTATTAAAAGTAATATTAGTTACATTGCTGACCATTTCATATGGAATATTTCTATGTACTTTAAGAGACTATTGAGGAATATTTACGTTAGAGAAAAGAAGGAAATAGAAAAGAAACAAATGAAACACTTTGACAATTTTCTTGAAGCAGTATTCAATGTCTGACTTTGTTATCATTGTTAATCTCCTCAAGTGCATGTTAAATTTCAACCGGAATGAATTTTGCAGATTCAGCAACAAACTTGATTGCTTCAAGGTAATGTTTTACATTTTCATCAATATCCTAGGGAATGGTTATATAATCAGTTGTCCTCCGCTCATTTCAGTCTGGAAATACACTTCATCTGCCTGGCATGCTTCCAGCCACTCTGCTTCTGTTGCAACGTTTAGAAACAAATCAAAATCGTCGATTGTTTGACAGCGCAGAAAAATTTACTAATTTCTTTTCATCATTCAAAGACGAGGAATTTATTTCATGGCAAAAGTCTAAAACGTATTTCTTTTTCCAGACAAAAAAACATCATATAATATATCTATAGGAAGCGGGGACAATCCGAAATACATAATAGTGATATGACTTTGGTCGGCGTTAAATGAAAATATACAGTTTCTGTAATTGAACGACTCGTTCCTATTTTGATTTGAATGTAAACAGAATTCTTGTTTAATGAGTTTAAATGTACGCATTGTTACTACTGACGACTTATCCATTTCGATTGATAGGATTAAAAAACAATATTTTATTTTTTCTTTATTTTATTTGTATACTTTTTAATTTACTAATGACATTTTAAATAATTTTGAAGTTTATTTCTTAATCTACTTTGAAATGATATATTCAGGTATACTCTGAAAAATATTTCTAGGTTAATTTTTTTCGTTTTGGAAATTGTTATATATTTTTGTGGTGCTAAATTAAAAAATGAAAACAATGTTACACCTTCACCCAAAATGCGTTTTTTCTTTTTAGTTAGTACAGGGTTAGTTTATATGAATTACAGTATATGTTTAAATTCACTATTTTCTAATTCAATATTAGAAAATGTTTCAATGCTTTAAACAATTTCTTTTAACAATAATTTAGAATATAACAGGAACACAAGACAGTGATAAATCATAAAGTAACATGTTTACTAGTTGGACATGTTGCATAGTCTGATAGGCTCTGATGTTACAATGTATTGGTGATGTATTGCAGATGTAGTGGTACTTTTTAAAATTTAGAGACAAATTAGAATACCATTTCATGTAAGTTGTTCTTTTTGTTATACTGTAGGAAAAACAATAGATTTTGTTAAAGAAAAGAAAGTAATTCTTTGAGATTAGGAATGATCACAAATATATGCTTTGTTTTTCGGACCAGTATGTTCATTTTAGTACTTTTGGCCGTTGTACCCTCTGAGTTTCTTTAGATGCTTGTTTTTGTATTTGGTAACTTTCTTGGAATTAGATAAAATCCACAGAGGTAGATTGTCCTTACTCCTCATCCCATGCTCATTGGATATTTTGCATTTACTACTTATATACACCTTGTCCGTTTCTTTCTACTGTATGTAGATTTCAGCACAACCAGGCATAAGGATTGAACTCACAACTACCGGGGAATCTGATCCTTAAACAATCCATTTTCAATCAGTTCTTGAACAATATGATGGTGAAATTCAGGAACCTAAAATATAATGTCTGTAGTTATTGGGTGGGACTTATGAGTGCCCTGATTAAGGTGATAGAATTTATATTTTTGACTGTTTTTTTTTCTTTCTTTACCAGACTGGCTCCCAGGTGTTATTAATCTCTAAACTAGACCTAATGAATTAAAGCACATGGGTTTCCCTGGCAGTTGCGTATTCAATCCTGTGTCTCGTAGTGCTGACAAGTTTCAATGGAAGAAATAGACAAGTGACATAAAAGGCGTATGGCATGAAAGTGGAATGAGAAAAATCTATTCTCGTGGTTTGGCTTAAAATTACAAGAAGGTTACTGAGTATGAAGACAGACAGCTGACGAAGGCCGGAGAGTGCAATGACCGAAATATTGTTAGTAAAGCAACCAAGAAGAGAGTATTCTGGTTCGAATAGGAAAGCATATCATATAATAACTATTTTGGAAGAAAACTTGGAGGATAAAACAAAAGATGGAGCCTTCACAGTGTCAACTCTGTTTGTGTTGAGAATCTGAAACGATAGAAAAAAAAGAAAGCACTTACTTTGAATTTGAAGTTATATATTGGGGGGGGTCATGGTTCTTATTTTCTTTGCAAAATTCAAGTTGACAACAAAAAGAATAAGAAAGAAATCGATTATTCTAATCTTTCATCAACAATAAGACATGTAGCACATGGATTTGATGTGTCAATCCTAATGAATCTTGATTTTGTAGAAATTCACTCAGAGGATCAAAAATGATGCATTAAAGATAACAAAAATTGTCATAGCATTTCAAGCAATTAGCTACGGTTATTGTCTGAAGATGAATTTAATCTAGTGAGGGAGCCTTTGTCTGCCCAAAGATTATGCAGAAGTTGCGGCCCAGATTAAAAGAAAAAATATATCCAGGAATAATTTTCTCTTTGTACCAAAATAGAGAAAAATATTTTACACTACATTACAACAGATATGGATTCTTGGTTTATTTATTTAAAAAAAGTTTGAAAAGTGTACTTCTTTATAATGATAATAAGTATACATAAATTCATGTTGCTCTTTATGTTCACTTAAAAGAAAAATATCAAAATTTGGCAACTGGGAAAGATATTAGAATGATCCAGAGCTTACACTGGGATTTTCTATCTATATGCCAGCACACGGAAAAATGAAGAGTAAATACACGAAAATAGAATGAGGCGTAATACAAGAAGGGGCCTTCTCACCGGACATTCAAGGCGATCCTGAGAGTATTTGAAGTCCTACCAGAATTCAGTATTAGGGGAAATAATCCTAACAACTTAAGATATGCCGATGACACAGTATTGAAAGCTGACAGCGAAAGGATATTAGAAGCACTCATAGAAAATATAGTAAATAAAAAACGAAGGACTAAACATCAATTATAAGGAAACAGAATGAATGGTTGTCAGCAAAATAAACAGACCAAGATGCAAACTACGAATTAGAAGCGTAAGAATTAAGCAAGTACGAAAACTTAAATATCTACAGAGAACGGAAAATGTAACGCCGAAATCCCTAGATACATTTGAATAGTAAAAGATTTGAATGTCCAAAAGCTAAGCAAAGTATTAAGAAACAGGAAAATTTTGTTAAGAATAAAGAAAAGAGCGATGAACTGTTACATGATATCTGTCCTCCTATATAGCAGTGAATGCTGGACAATCTCCTCAAACATGAAGAAAAAACTTGAAGCAACAGAAATGTGGTTCTACAGAAGAATGCTAAGGATACCATGGACCAAACACGTGAGTAACGACGCGGTTTTAGAGAAAATAGAAGCAAAAAGGAAACTTATAATTAACATCAGGAAGAATGAGTTGAAATTTCTCGGTCATATAATGAGGAAGGATGGCTTAGAAAATCTGATACTCACATGACAGTTTGGGAGCAAAAGGAACGGAGGAAAACAACGTATAATATAATGAGCTTGAGTAAATCAATGGCAGAACGGCGCTTAGAAGAAATTAATCAGCAGTAAATGTTTGCCAGAACAGGGCCAAGGGCGGATAGCAAAAAGACAAAAAATACTCAGAGGTACAAACTACAGGAAGTTGTGGAGAGTTATGATCGCTTACACCTGAAGGAACACAGCACAAAGAAGAAAAATAAATGAATGAATGTATGAATAAAAGCGACTGGCTCATATGTGGAGGCATTAAAATTTTGCTTATGTCAGAATATGTAAAATTCCCAAATTTTATTGCTGAGTGGAACAGAATAGATAATGATTTAGAATGGGTTCAGGAGAAATGGGTAATTAGAAAGAAAATTAAAGGTTGATGCCAAAAATACCATCTAACCTAACATGGCGAATATACTAGAAATGTTCTGGTGCCATAGCTTCATATTAAACTTGGATTAATGATGCAATTTGCCCTGCCAAAAATAGGAACCACTTTTATGCATTTGTTCCAAAGGTTCCCTGGTTTGTTTGGCCATAACATAAAAGAGAGCATATTTACAGAACTTGATATTAAAGAACTCCTTTCTAGTACAGAATACGCTGATGCTATGAACAACCTGCAACAAAAGGATTGGCATCAGTCAAAGAAATAATTTCTAACTTCTTATAAATTATATAATTAATAATAAGTATCCAAATTTCAAACAAATTCTGAGAATTGTGTTAATCAAATTTAAAGAGTTGGGTTAGAATATGAGTCTCAAAGTTCATTTTTGATTTCACATTTGGAATTTTTTACCCTAAAATCTCGCTGTGGTGAGTGAAGAACTGAATAAACGTATATTTTTAAAAATGACATTAGAAACTACTTTTTCATAAAAATAATTTCAAATGATATAACATGTCAGCAACGACTAAGTTGTTAGGAGAAAGAAAGAAAAAAATATTAAATAGATCCACTGAAATTTAATATTTGCTATGTATTCATTAATTATTTAAAATATTGTATTAAATCGTGATGAAATTATTCTAAATGTACTTTTATATTATTCATGAGTGCAGAAATAAATCTCTATTAAGAATCAAATCAATTTTTATCACTTTAATATTGAAGAGGTGTGTGTGGGAAGCGTAACAGTTATCGGCGCGGAATCAGTGAACCGAGTTCAAATTCCGACCTTGTCTGTTGCATTCACTTTCGCATAAATGCCTTTGGGAAAGACATTGCATCTATGGGTTAAATGGCAGAGTAGACTAGACAACCTAGCCTTGGGTGGCTACCAATCTAAGATATGGAAAAGTCTGAATTCCACACCATAGAGAAAGTAACGTGAACCACTCCACTAACTTTCCCGAGAATGTATGGCAATTCACAGCTAGTAAAAATGTGGGAAATCGTGATCGCCTATACCCTGAAAGGACAGGACAATGAAAATAAAAGTGCAAACTTAAATAATTCATTTAAATATAGCGAAGCTGTAAGTAATTTTCCCTTCTATGAAAACGGCTAATATTACCATTACCATTAGTTTTTGATAACATTTATGTTCTGCATATACTGAATAATATTCATAATATTAATAATATTAATGAGTAATACAAAAAAGCATGATTTATGATTGTGAACTATAATGATTTAGTTGCGGTCGTCCATAGAACATCAAGGAACAGTTTTTAGATGCAACAGGACAATTCGATCTCAGGCTGAAAGTTAATTTATCAAAAGATTAAGAGAAATGCGTGAAATGTTAAATATAAAAGCAACAACCTGATGGAATCTATTTTACAGCTTTTGCAATCAATTTATTTCAGGTTTATATCTTGTAATAAATTCTAGTTGGGAAAAAAAAGACTAGTCCCTCCATCATATTGCATCTGTTTCTGGAAATGACTTTCAGCAAATATTCACATTTTTTGAAAAATACATGTTTAACTTAAGGATAACCTCTAAAGATTTTGTTGCAGCTGCTCAGTAAACTGACAACTGATTGTCAGTGTGCAGTCAAGCGGACACGTCTATCTGGAGATCAGGCGAAAATAGATTCCTTTGTGATATTGCTTCGGGCTTGGATTTCAATGAGGAGAACCGCACGCGCACTTTACTGTGTCACAAGTATGTCACAAGAGTGTTACAAGAGTGTCACAAGAGTGTTACAAGGGTGTTACAAGATCACTTCCGAGAGGCTGAACAGGCAGAACAGCAAGTTGAGAAGTTCTTTAACAATAACCAGAAAAGGAAATACAAACTACAAGAAGCAGACGAATCGATCTTTTTATGTCTCATGAGTAGCAGATGCTAGCTTTAAAAATATCAATCATTTGGCCTTGTCCGTGAGAAACCTTTACAGACAAACCGTAATTTAAATGGAATTCAGTAAGAAATTCTCACAAGATTTTGGAAATATTCAAATATACAGAAACGACTTACAATTTGATATACTGTATTTTTTCAAAAACTTATTTATTTCATTGATATACGCATATCTAACGAGGAAATATTATTAGTGTAGTAAAAAAAGAAAAAATTGATACGAGTCTGAAGGAAATTATTATCTTAAAAAGTATTAGACTTATATATATATATATATATATATATATATATATATATATATATATATATATATATATATGAATAAAAAATCAAAAGGAAAAACTATTAGCCGACGCGTTTCGTCCTCTGAGGGACAGATCAAGCCAAATGTGATACATATAAAACCGTAATGGTATATATATAAAATCTTAGATTAACAATAATTCAATGACTTAAACTGAATAATGAATTATTATTATTAGTAGTAGTAGTTGTAGTAGTAGTAGTAGTAGTAGTAGTAGTAATATCTTCACAATATCGTCCTATTTTCATGTTTTTCCTGACTTTTGCCAATTTTGAGAATTAATGTAACAGCTTTCTACTATGAGTACTGCCCGGGCAGTTATGGAGAGTGGTTCGAATAAGTGCTTACTCGCCTACTCTGTCAACCATCTGCAAGTGGCGTTGTTTCTTATGAAATCTTATGAAATGCATATAGATTCATGCCTTTCTTAAAAGTACTACAGCTAAATAAGCACAAGCAACAAACTCAGTTTGCTGATAAACATCTAAACTTCCTCTGCATTTATATGTATAAATATAAATTTTGTATGTATAATGATTTTTTTGTATATATGCAGGCGTGTATCGATTTCCATCTCTTTCTCTCTCTCTCTCTCTCACACACACACACACATACATACATATATATATATATATATATTATATTTATTATATTATTATTTCATTAAGTTTTGAGAGATTTATTTAATCATCTTTTGGATACTAAAGCACATTGTTTTTATTTAAAAACGATAACAACATATAAAGAAAAGTAATGTGTATTTATGTTTTAATTTGACGCCTGATTCGTTTCTAAACTAAGAAATATATTTGCAAAAGTGATATTTCATACATCAATGCATATTATTCCTTTTTTCAATTGTATCCAAACAACATATGCTTAAAACAGATTTCGGGAAAGAAAAAGTAGGTAAATGTGGAATTTTTAGAATGTGATTTTTTCTGTGATTTTTTAAACTCAAAATTATATAAAGACTGACAAGGGAAGTTAAAATTATCTATGCAACTTTTGTGCCAATCTATGTTTCATTGTATCTTCAATAAATTCATTGCATATTTTTTTCATCTGATAGTAAAAGTTCAAAATGTATTTTTAATTTAATTGAAACTAATTATATTCCATTTATACAAAGATGTATGTATTTCTATTTCACTGATACTGCGAATAGTTTCTAGACGGGGGACCATTTGTCAGTTTGAATCGAGACTGTTTAATATTCATTTGTGATAAGATTAATTTGTGAATCAATGCAAAGAAGACATAGCAGATCATTAATGAGTCAAACCAGCTAATGATTAAAAAATATACATTTTCATTTGATACACATTTTAGATTCAGAATGTTTTATACGATGGAGTTTTGGAACTTTCCTGGTCTGACAAAACTGATTCCAGATTGACTGAGAGTAACTGACAAAATATTGTACTGAATATAAGGTTAAGTAATAAAAATTCAAATTTTATCTTATCTTTTAATTGGTACACCCACTTCACTAAATAAAAGAAAATTCAGACGTTTGACTATCTGATTAAATTTTAGAAGGTGCCTTTTTTAACTGCCAGAAATATTATTTTGGCTAAGATTCTCATTGAGCTCCCGTTGATAAAATCTCTAGTAGACTGAAACAGAGAGCATATGACATTCTACTCATCTATGCTGTTCGTTTTATATATACGTCTACTATATCAATTGAGAACAGCTATTGTTAATCTTAAAGAAAAGTTATTTTTATTTTCATTTTATACATCTACTATATCAGGGTGGTGTAAATATTTATGTCTTTTGAGAGTGAACGAAGTAAAACTATACTTTTCTTGCACAGGAAAAAGAGGTTGAAGAAAAACAACAACTTCACACATTCTCCCCAGTCTACTAAGCCCATCATTTAATGAAACAGTTTGACCTATGTTATCTGCATGCAATGAAAATATTTTAACCACGATTGTTTATGCTTAGTTAATAAGACATTTTAGATTTTTAAAGGTTCTCTTGGAGCTGGAGGACTCGATAACTATTGAAATTGCATCGGCCAGTGCTAAAGTTTGTATTTACCATTTGTTTTGTTCTTGCGAATACTTTATAAACAACGCCCGTTGCATTATTTTTCTTCAAAAAGATTTTTATAGCAAAATAAAGCATTGGCCATGCAGTAAATTTTGGTTTAAGAAAATATCAGAAAAGCGTTATTTTTACAAACAGTTTAATTGATGACAACTGGCATTTGCATTTCGTCAATGAATTTTCTTCTTTAGTTAATCGTTAAGCAGGTTTTAATAGACGATCACATAATTAGACTTTATTAATCTCTCTTGTAATTTGAATGATGATAAATCCGTGAGTATAAGCGGAAAATAATCAGGCAATCTTAATCTACCTATTCAGATAAGAGCTAATTACCGCATTGTGCAATTAAAATATGATGCCATAGGGCCTTGGCTATCATAACAAATTTGTTTGGTTTTATCTCTCCGCACTTCCCAACAATTTGTCACAGTTTATGAAAACAAATAGAAATAAATACAGTGACTGAACTTTTCTATATTGCTGTAGAAAATCTCAGATATTAATATGTTTTTTGTTGTGAACCAGTACATGATCTGCCTAATATGTTTTTGCTTGTGAACTAGCAAATGTTCCGTCTAATATTTTTTTTTTGGTTGTAAACCAGTAAATGTGCTGATTAATATGTTTTTGTTTGTAAACCAGCAAATGTTCTGACGAATATGTTTTTTGTGAACCAGTAAATGTTCCGTCTAATATTGTTTTGGTCGTGAACCAGTAAATGTTCTGCCTAATCTGTATAGTTTGTGAACCAGTAAATATTTTGACTAATATGTTTTTGATTATGAACCAGTAAATGTTCTGCCTATTATGCTTTGGGCTGTGAACCAATAAATATTCTGCCTTTAAAAATAAATCTTCTTGTCTCATCAAAAATCAACAATTGAGTTCGATCTAATGCAGCTATTTGTATCTTAGGAAAATTGCAATTCTGAAAACATCTGAGCATTTATGAGAAAGGATTCACATGAACTAGCCAGATGTATTTTATCATAAGTATAATGTATATATGATTCCAGTCGTTGGATCTAAGGGAAAATACGAAAAAGAAACTGAACAATTTCTGTGAAATAAGATTGAAAATTAATGATGAATGTTTCTAAGATTATAAGCACATCAATAAATATCAGAGAAATATCATGAAATCACTTACCAACCGAACACTAACAAAAATATGGTCTGGAGAAAAATATTTGTCAATTTATATATAAAAAGTTTTATTAAAGATATAATTTTTCCCTAAAATATTTCCCGATATTTTAACGTCATTTTTACAAAATCCAGCAACAAAATTTTGAGAATATCGCTCAGTTCTGTGTTAAACTCATTGTCGGGATGATTGGTTTCCTTGGAGTTTAGAATTCGAGGCCAGATTAAGGTCTGCGATTTTGAATTCAGATTTTCACACTTAGCTAGTTTTTCCTACTTGAAAGACTGACGAAAGATAATTTTTTTACTTTTATTCATGTCTTTTAAAATTATTATTATTTATTTGAATTCCAAATGATGAAATTTCATTATACAATTCCATATCACTGGGTTCAGGAGGAATAAGAGTATGATTTAGCAGATTTATAAAATCACTTTTACGACTCAAACTAATTTCACAGATAACCAAAGTAACTGAAGAATAACGACTTATATTCAATTTAATAAATATGTTTAATTATCTGAGTAAGAAGCATTTAGAGTTTGGGAATTATAGTTTAGATCAAAATGGAATAATAAACAAATTATAGTAGTACTTGATTTCGTGTTGCATCTATCTTCCTAATATATTGACTAAGAACTTAGAACTAAGGACTGATATTGACTAACAACTAAGAAAAATCTCACGTGTTTAAATAATATCGTAGATTTCATAGAAAAATGACTCAATGTTCTAAAAACATCACTAACTAGAGAATCAATATAAAATGGTCGATTTAATTAAAAAGAATTCTCAGGTTCTTCGTGAAAGACAGTGGGCTGGAGGATCAAATCAGATCAGTTTCTATGTTCAAGTGTTACTTGCACGACTTTGACTTAGTTTCTACTTTTATCGGATTTTGATCTCTTTATTCTTGAATCAGGTACATCGTATGTCATTAGGTAAGTTACTAATTCAAAGATAACGGAAACAGAGATCAAATATATACTCATGTGTCGATGAATAATCGAAAACATTGTGAAAATTCAGTTTAGAATTATAACACAAATGCAGATTATCTGCAAGGTTTAATCTCATAGGCACTTAAAGATATCTGTGATTTTTTTAATGCCTTTTCCATTCAATACATAGTCGATCATGGTTCTCTACATCTTCCTTTTTCTTTTAAATATCTGCGAATTTCTTGGGAAAGACAGTGAAGTACGTACCTAATTCCGGTTTAGAATTTAGAGTAGTTTTCCAAGACTGGCTGCCACCTAAGGCACGAGAGCCCAGTTTTCTCTTTAATCTATCGCTGGAGAGGACTACAGATGTATTCATGATTTTTCCAAGAACAAACTAAACTAGAATTTGAACTCGGCTCATCAATTCCATTTTCTGCGTGGATAAGCACTGCAGTACCTGAACATCCTCTTTGTGTTTATGAGAGTTAAAAAATGATGTACTTGATAAAAATGATTAAAATTCGATGTAAATAATTCATAAGAATTAAACCTGATTTCTGAATGACTCTCCGAAAGAATCGTCGTCAAAATTTTTTAAAATCCCATAAAATATTTTGACAATTAATAAACGAAAAAATAATATTTTGTGATTAAACACACACACACACACACACACACACACACACACACACACACACACATATATATATATATATATATATATACATATATATATACGTACATACATACATATATATATACATATATATATATACGTACATACATACATACATACATATATATTTGTATATATATATATATATATATATATATATATATATACACATAAGATTTGTATATATTAACAATGTTTTTTATTTCATGACACATGATTACCTCTATATGAACATTACACATGAATAATTGTTTTGTTTTGTTTTAATCGCGTCTATACTGCATAAAAGAAATCTTTTGAAACATGAATTAGCATTTCCTTGGTTATTAAAACATCCCTCATCATCAGTAAAATAACAGAAAACTATTGATAAATACCATCCTATCTTAAATACAATGTTTAAAAACGTGCATTATATCACGAACGATTAAAGTAATAACAGTAATAAAATACGGACAAAATTCTAGCGCAAGTGAAATTAGGAGGGCGTGGCTGGAAGCGCTTTACATTCCATTTTGGATTGCAGTTTGCCCAGCCCTCGGATGACGTACGCACACCACCACCAACTGTGCTTTTGCTCTCGCACAAGCATACGCGTGCACGTGTGTAATTGAACCAGGGCATAACGCATTGCATACTGCTGCAAGAAAAGTTATTCCTGACGATTGTCAGCTAATAAATTCCTGATTGGCTAAGAGACAAATAAACTACTTCCACGGGCTGAAAATGTTATTCTTGCTGCTGATAGGAAAAGAGGGTGTTTCCTATAAAAGTCGACCAACCAGTAAAAGCTGTTAATTCTCAAACAGAATTCTGCGCTGGCAGTAAAACACATACATTCATTGTATAGGAACTGCGATTTCTCAAACAAAATTGTGTTTAATTGAACTATTCATCTAGGTGTCACAGTTAAAATGTAACAAAATCGAAAAATATAATTGTCGTTGGCGGAAATGTAGTTTGCTCATCTTGTGTCATTTCTTCGTTTCAGTGGGCGTTGATTTGAAATGTTTGTGGTTCCTAAAAATCTGATATCAACAATAACTGATAATTACTGAAGAATGATTCACAGATAGCAACGTTGTGATTATTTATTAATGGCTTCGAATAACAGTGAACATCTTGGTTTCTGTATTATTATTATTAATGATAAATTATGATAAACAACTTAATTCGATGGCAGTTATTTAAGAATGTATATACAGAAAATTCACATTGATTTACAATAACATCATAAGTAGCTATAACAGCTAACTTATAAATTTTACTAAAGAGTGGCTTCGGTGAGATAAACCGCAGCGTAAAAGAAAGCCTGTCTTATCTTACGTTGACCCGAGCATATTTAAGAAAAAATATTCACGCAAATACGTGTGTGTGTGTGTTTTCTCTAAAAAAATAAAAAATAAATCAAATAATCTTGGTTTGGTCAAATAGCCAGTACACATGGCTTGATGGGGCCCGGATTTTTGTATAATAGAAAAGAGAATAGAAGGGAAGACAAGTGAGAACATTAGAAGTATTGTCAAGAAGCATGTGCCCACGGGGATTAGAAGGTTGAATATATCCCCCTGCTTATAGGGCACTAATTATTTTCATGTGGTAAAGGACTTCCACCTCTTTTCACAATTACTGTCTTAACCTGACCAGAAATATTCGCCATATAAGATAAATGAACCTTAAATTGTAACCCTCGCCGTCACCACCACCATCATCAACGTCATCACCTGCTAAATCACGTGCTTCTATATAAATACATTATAAAGATGAAGATCTAACAAAATGTATTTTTTTCTTCATAATCATTCAGGGTTTTCAAGATAAGAAGGTCATCGTAGTCAAACTTAGGACGACAGGAGGTTTCTTTCTTAAATAAATTAGATTTAACCCCTATTACCGTTATCAAGGTTATATCTTATGCTCCCAGGCTAATCTTAAAACATCTGCTTTATAAGGAGCAGAGGTCAGGACATGGGTCGTCATCTAAACACACGTTTTATGTTTATAAAAGACTAAACTGTATTAGATTTTGTATAAAAGTGCTCAGCTCGTTTTACAATATTGGAGAATAGGTCAGTCTCCCTTTACACTTACGAGAAATTGTTCACTCAATAACTTCATATTAAGAATTAAGATATCAAATTGTATACTTGAAATATGTATTATATTCAACCTTGGCATCTTAATCTCAACCTCTTAACCTCATCTGTCTGTCTGTCTGTCTCTTAGTGTATCACACTTCGCATTTATTTTCACTGGTTCGTTTGTCACAAGTCAATAATCATGAATGCATGGTACTCGTTTTATGGTGTTCGTTTAAATCAAGACTTTGATTTAAAAGATTTAAACAAGCTGATCATGCAACGATAAAAGAATCAAGTGCAGTCGATGTATTGACGTCAGAAGTGCCTCTTCATAAATAAACGCAAACACTTTTAGTTTTTGTTGACGTTAATGTCACTTTATTTTCACTTCGCTTAATTTTGAACGTCATTTTTGAAATGAACAAATTGATGAATAACAATTGTTGTCATCAGGATTTCTGGAAATTTTCATTGAAAAAGTTGATAATAAATGGATAGTAATGGCCAGTTTGTTTCTTGATAAGTAATACGCAAAGGATTTACACTGATTTCAAATGGAAAGCACAACATATATGGTCTATGGTATAGGGTGGTTACTTATGTTCACCTATTTTGCTTAGATCTGCATATGTGTACATACACACACAAGTGAGGCACCTGTGACAGAGAAACTATTAGCAAAGAGCATTGCTATCCGATCCAAGTCATGAGCCAAGCTGCGCATGTTCCTAAATATATTTATAGCAATTAAAACATTGGAGCTTAGTTCCGTTTAATTTATTCCAGTAATGGAGACTATTTTCATGTGATGTTTAAGGGGAATTTTTTTTTCTGCTATGGAATAAAACCAAAACAACATTAGCAGCTTAAAGATCGTTAAAAAAATAACGAAACACTTGCAACTGTATATGCATGATGTATGAAAGTGACTCCGAACTAAAAAAAAAGAAAAAAGAATAGGTGATATTCAAACAGTATTGTAACTTAATATCAAAATATTACTGAAAAAATATTACAAAATATTATTATCAATCTCACTTATTGTTTGGTAATCAAATGTCGATTACAACGATCATTTTTATATGTATTTTCTTGTATAAATATTCAAGTAGCTAATGTAGATTTTTGTAAGATAAATGACCATAGACAGGTGTTTAAAAAAATAAAGAAAATATGTAGCGGTTGTTTGTCTTAATTACTCCTAGAAATATAAGTGAAAAATTTCACGGTTTTCCTATTTTAAGTTTCTGATGAATCTTAATTCTTCAGTTAATGATTGAATAAGCTCATAGCGAGTTCTACGTCAATAAAATATCCATAGAAATTCTGCTATCGCGTCGGTAAATATTTGAGTTTAACAACTTTAACAAAATGTTGCAATAACAATCATAAATATCAATGCTGGTCGTTATTTAAAGAAGTAAACGGGTACAAATGAAAAGATTTGAAAATGACAATTTTTCTATTTCACTGAAACAGATGTTAAACACGAGTTATTGTCTCGTCTTTCTTTCTTTTTCTCACTGAAACCAAGTAGCGTCTCTGTTATGTATTTTCCGACTTTCTGTGCGATCAAAACAGAATAGTACATTAGTTATGAGGTATTGGCAAGGCGACAAAATAATTAAAGGAGGAACAAATAGAATTATAATATGATGATAGATGCAAATTTGCTACATTGTAAATACTTTACATTAAGCTAAAGTAACTTTTTCAATTAAATGCAAATATCAATTGGTAATAGACTGTCGAGATTTTTGTTTGGAATAGAGCGATAAAGAAACAGATTTTCCATTATTAGTTCAAGGTGTACAAAGTCAAATAGAAATCAGAATTCAACTTTGGTTTGTGAAGGATACGAACACCGAAAAACATAAAAATTTAAAATGTCATTATGAAAGTAGATAAAAAATCGAAACGGTATGTTATTATTCTTTAACTAGTGAAAATAGATTTGAATTTCTGTTAGATATTTTCTTATTTTAGAAAAGACACAACAATAAAAAGAACATTCAATGTTGAAAGCACTTTGCTAGTTTTGTTTACCGGACTGTGGCTTCTTTAATGTCAGTCTATTCCTTCCAAAATTTTGACAGGTAAATACTGGGAAACATCAGAATCCAGTTCTACTTCCCATGCTGATATTTCTATCGCATCTTAATTTGTAAACATTTTAATGCTAAGTACTAATATTCTCTCATCAAAATGCAGAACTGCTACATGCGTATTATCAAGTATCATTTTAAGTATCAAGACAGAGGAGGGTATAGACATGACAGCGGTTTTTAAACCAATTAGAGTATTGAATACCTGTATAAGCCTTTCAGTCTATCGAATACATGTGCAGTCTTTCAAAACTTTATGGACAATATTTGTCTTCATGTCATTTGCGTCTTTTTATATGTAGGTGATGTCTACGTTTTCGGAAACAAAAGAACATTATTCCACAGATCTAACTCAATTACATTGTAGTCCAGAAGGCCAAACAAAACCAAGGAAAAAATGATTTCCATGACTAAATCATTTCATCGGTTTCTGGGGATGGTAAATTTTACTAGAAAATTTGTTCTAAAGCTGAAAATACGCATGCTTTTGTCACCAACAAAGCTGATTAAAATATCCTAATGCCAAAACATTACAAAAAGAAAAACCTTTTCAAATATGAAGAGTTTCCTTACCAAATTAACTGCACTTCCTCATCCTGACTCAAATATTGCTTACTATCGCTTAATAACTGATCCACCTACCTCATCTAGATAGCATTACATCAGATTGTCGATCACAATCCGATTCCTATTGTTTTTGTTTGTTTTTCTCTCAGAGAATAAGATGAAATGGTCCACCTATGAATGTGAACTATTGACCGCATGTTTAGCGACACTGCATAGTAAACTCCAGATTGAAGGCAGACATATGATATTTACTGAACCTGTAGCACCAGTTTTCAAAAAGACAACGCTGATAAAATAGGACAACAAAGTAGTAAGGGAATATATTGGTGATATCCTCTGCATTCCTGGAGAAAACAACATCTCGTTGCTGACTGCATTTCAAAGCCAGCATAATCTAGAATTTCCCAGTGAGTGTTGACATAGAAGAGATGATACAGAAATAAAAATGGACAGACTAAAGGTATAAACTGTAGGCGATAAGACAATATTATAGAATGTCTCAACACCTGTCTCAAGAGCTTTCATTCCACAAGGATCATGGATGGCAATTTTCAAATATTCCCCAATATATTGCAACAGCTTTACACAACAGATTTACAGCTAGAATTAATCAAGTCTCACAACCTTTTCGCCAAATATGTCCACTCATGAACGAAAAGTTGTCAGTAAAGTAAATCGCCGCACCAAATCGAAGGTTATGGCATTCTTACCTCACTCGACCTTTAATCTAGTGACATCATTTTGTTTCCTTTTCCAACATATATTTTCAAGAAGGGAGAGCAAG
>OZ038476.1:95664011-95701511 GCA_964036315.1 Acanthosepion esculentum
CTCTTTTTTTTATCTGTCTGGATGGATTGATTCCATTTCTAAAAAAAAACTTTCCATCCGAAGAGATGAATATAAAAATATTCATGAAATAAATTATAATCGAAATGGATTTTTGAGGATTTATTACACACACACACACACACACACACACACACACACACACACACACACATATATATATATATATATGTCGAGACTCAAGCAACTTCGCCATGTAACTTTCTCTGCGCAGGCAATGGTCGAAATGAAAACGATACTCTCTATACGTTTATTTTTAACCACGATGAATCATTTCCTTTCCCTAATATGGTTGAATTAACTTTGGTAACATATAACATGTGTATAAATGAAAAAGTCTCCAACCAACCCACCCCCGCAAAAACAGTTGTGTTTGTGAGTAAAAGTTTTGTTATCACTGGGCACTGTTTTCATTTCTTGTATGATTTTTCTTCTCTAGACCCACTTTTTCGCTTAATATTTAAAATACTCCCTATCACGAACTTTTGAACTCTTTTTTCTTTCTTCAAGATTCTTGAATAAAATCCCCAATACTGAGTTCACAAAAATGTCTTTGTGCTTCTTGTTCATTAACGTTTTTTTTATAACACAACGTATACCCATGCACAAACAATCTCCTCAGATTACAAATTCATTTTTATATTATTTGAGCACGGAAAATGAAAGAAGTAAAAAAGAAAGGATATGAAGTTGATATGTATGAACTGGTGTCGCACATAGATTACTTAAATCTACTTATCTGTAAATGTGTAGGCCTTGTACGAATGTACTGGAAATGTAAGTAAATAATTATATGCTTCATTTCTTGCGAATTAAGTAAATTCAGAAAATAGGTTTCTTTTCATAAAACTTACGTGTACAAAAGATTATGGTTGCTACAACTCCTTACATTCTATCTTGCTGTATTCCGACACAAAATTGAGGAAGTGCTTTCGTGATCAAATTTGATTTTTCTGCAACTCGAACATTATTTCTTTGTTAGACTTTCATCGAAGTTAATTGCAAACAGGAAATTAACAAAACAAGACATTTCAAAAGAGAAAGAATTAAGAGTAATGCATATTATTCTTTGAAGAGTGACTTCGGAACGCTGACATACCGCTAAATAAAATGAATCAAAATTGCTGATACTAAAATCACGAATGAATGACCTTGTCATTTCTGCAGTTTAAAAAGATGATCCGTCTCAAATTTAAATAAAAAATAAAAAATAAGAATGATGCTGTCCACGAAAAATGTTTTCAAGCGTCCAAATTCGTTCTAATTGAACATCTTTAGGAAAATCGGTAAGTTTTCAATCTTTGATGAATATAAATAGATGACACTGAAAAAACGTCTCTAACTGGCTGATGATTTTATAGTACTACATGACCTCTGCGATGTTAAACTCAACCTTATCCATTAAAATTTCATATTAAGATTAAATTTTTGGTTTGCAGGTACCCCTAAGGCAAAAACTGATGCGATAGTAAAGAGAGTTTGATAAAAGTTGCTTCTCAACAAACACGTAGAAAATTTAAAGGAACAGTTGAAAAACAAAACAAATGAAAAACAGGATTAGAAACAGATTACACCAAAAAATGCTGCTGGTTTTAAATGTAATCTTTTAACAGTCAGCTGCCATTTTACTCTTTGCAGAAAAATTCATTATCGCTTTTATCCCTTCCTTATTAGTTCTTCTCTATCCGGAAATTCTTTTGAATTCCGCCTTTATGACTTGATATTTATATATTCTGAAACGCTCAATTGACAGTTGGTATTAGAGATCGCTTTCTCTCAAATATACGTAACAACGTAGAACCAAAGATAGAACCGTTTTACTCTTCTCAGATGTTGTTCTTGTTGCATGAAGAGTTGCTATCTCATTATTGTTCATTCTCTAACTGAGGTGTCAAATCTTCAGCCAATAAAACTTCAAGTACCAACGCAAGGATTTTTTCATTTGTTTCAGGAGACATGCTGGCGATCTCTTTTATTCAAGAATTTATGCAATATTTATATCGTTTGGTAACTTTTAATGGATAAAAGTGGACTAAATTATATTTTCCAACAATACTAACAATAAACATTATAGTTTAAAGGGATTTTGTGACATTTTTGTCTATCCGTCACTTTTTCCGTTTTCACTCTGACATTGGTTTATACCTCGTACATCTAATGATTCATTGATGCTTTTTCAATCTTACAGATCTTATAATAAACTATACTGGGGATTAAAAAGTAAACAAAGAAAAAGAAAAGTAGCTAAAAATAGAAGAAAGACAGTTCATTTTCTTCGTTGTTAATACTACTACTACTACTACTACTACTACTACTAATAATAATAATAATACACACCAGGCTTCGTATCTTAATTGATGGGAGGGGTTAACTAACAAGTGCACGGTTTTGTCTTATTGAATTACTGGGCTACAGTAAATAGCACTACTAGTTTGCTTATCAGTTGACTGACCTTCAATTAGGTGTGTCTCCTCCTCCGATTTGAGATGCTGTGCATCTCTGTTCATGAGCATGAGTTGTGGGGAAACATCATAGCCTTTTTTAAGTTTGAAAGATGAGACAGCAAAATCAACTTGTGAGACACATCTAAATAATTGGGGGCACTCTTAATCGGACACCGCCTAAGCGGACTGGGTTATCTAACCTGAATGTATTTCTAAGTGGGATTCATCTATAAGTTTAAACACTGTTTTTATCAAAACTTGTCTTCATATCGCGCACATCTGGCTGTGATACACTCTTATCAGATTGGGTGTAATGATAGGTATCTTGGATTTCATATATTTGTACTCTACCGTTACTACAACAACTACTACAACAACAACAACTACTACTACTACTAATAATAATAATGATGATGATGATGATGATGGGCATTTGATCCCTCGTTCTATAGGTTATTAAAATAGCAAAAGACTTATCGCGCGCGTGAGAAAAATTGAACTTGTATGAAGGACATTTGATTTATTCTTCAGCTATCCCTCGTCTGTAGCAAGAAGTCAAAAAGTGTTCTTGTTAGATCTTGTGTAAGTCACTCGATAAGATTTAAAAGTTTATAATAGCGAAAATTAAAGATTCAAAAGTAGGTTGATTAAAATACTTGCAATGCCTTCTCGAAGACACACTGATAGAGTCAGTTTTATCATGTTGTCATCTTTGAGGGAATTGGTTATGTATCAAGTTATCAGAAACTGATTGTGTCGGGGATATGGAAATACCTTTGATGTACTGTCTATTGATTGGGCAGTCATATTTCCTTTTGATTTTTTAGAAGAAATGAAGATTGAAATTGGAATTTTCATGTTCTCTAATCATCTTTTTGCACAGATTTATGTAAAAATAACTTAACTCTAATCGCTACACCTACATGGAAACAAGAGGAATGGAAAAGTCTTATCTTCCTTTCTATCAAAGTCGTCGTGCTGTATCAGGGTGTCAACAAGTGGGAATCTGCTTTTCGAACAAGTGGACATCTGCTTTTTGAATGTATTTTGTCGACTTCCGGGTAATTCTCAATATAACTAAATGAAGTGGATGACTGAAATATAGCTTGGCGCCATAAGAAGCAAATCGTAACCGTATCACATTGTAACCAATGCTCGTAGTCACATACTCCCTTCTTGATTGAACAAGGCAATAACGAACACACATACACATTACATATCGAAAAATATTAATGGATAAAAGGCGACACAATATTTCCCCTCTTGCTCTCGTGTTCCAGGGCGAGAGCCTAAAATCTAGGCCTACTACTGATATTGGTTGCCCCAAGACTCGAGCAGACTTATTAATATTTTCAATGCATTTCCAGCCCCATTTTAGATACTGTAAATACAAATGTGGGGAATTTAAAATATAGTATTGTTGTGATTCGACGGAAGTTTCGAGAACCTTTATTTTCTTTTTTGTGTACTCAACCGGAATCCCACTGGAGAACGTTTCGACTGGAGCTGAAAATCTTCACCATTTGATAACTCAGAACATTGCGTAGGACGATACATTCTGACCTCCAGTTCGATTCTACCAGTAGTAACTCGGACAATGATCAGTAGCCATGGTGAATCAGAAAGACGATCTTCAACTAACGACGCCGTATCGTCGGTGGTGGGATTGAAAAAAATTACAGTATTAGCTTTCGTATGTAAGGATGACAAAAACTACTACTTTACTATAGACGATAATATTACTGAAAAAGTAATTTCCATTCACCATCATTAGGATATTCAACAGTGATAAAATATATTGATAAATATATTGATAAATATATTGATAAATATATTGATAAATATATCTATACACCTTGACATTTCTTTTAGGTGTCTCATCACAGATTTAAAGACGAGTTCATAATTGAATATTATAATCTAAATTTATTCAGTAATTACTTCTGAATTATAATCAGTACAGTCATAAAGAAGAACACAGAAAATATATTTTGAGGTTAATTATAACAAAACCTGATATTTAAAATGAATCTGTAATATTTCATTGTTATCAATTTAATGTCAGTAAATCAGAAATTACAACTTTAAATTTAAAATTGGCGTAGGTTTAAAATGGGACTGCAATTAATAAACCCATATTTGATATACATTATTTTTTATATATTCTGTTTCAGTCCAGAAATAAAGTTCCTTCTCTTTATTTTGTATCCAAAAATCTACCGTCGTTTTGAAAGAGAAAATATTTTAAAATTAAATATCAATAACTAAATATATATGAATATATTGTCAACTTTTGTTATATTTATCGGGAAAAATGTTCAATATTGGAAAGCATTTATAGTTATAGACAAATTATTGGAAAGCATTTGTAGTTATATACACACGATCATATATATATATATATATATATATATATATATATATGTTGTGAGACTGATACTTTCCTGCAAACCATGGCCAAACACAGACCATCCATGGCAGAGAATTCATGTGGATTTTGCAGGGCCCCTAGACAACATGTACTACCTTATTGTTGTGGATAGCCACTCAAAATGGCCTGAGGTCCTGCAATGTAAAAAAAACAACCACCAACTGCACGATCGGATTTTTACACGAGCTATTCGCGCGTTTTGGTGTGGTAGATTGTGTTGTGACTGATAACGGCACTCAATTCACATCAAGTGAATTCAGAGACTTTTGCAAGTTGTATCAAGTGGACCACATTACGACGCCTCAGTATCACCCCAGGTCGAACGGTGAGGCCGAGAGGTTCGTGGGCATTCTAAAAAGAGCTTTAAAAATGCACTAGGCACACCGACGGATAGAGCATTACAACAGTTTCTGCAGGTGTATAGAATAACCCCTAATCCTAACACGCCTATGGGACGCTCGCCTGCAGAAACAATGTTCGCAAGAAAAATCAAGTCCGTCTTTGATAAACTCATTCCACGGCAAGCGAAGTTCAAGAAAACCGTCTCGCTCCCTAAGAAATACTTTAATCCTGGAGACAAAGTCCTTTTTAAGGCTTACAAAAACAACATAACATTCTGGGAAGTAGGCAACATTAAACAGAGAATTGGCGAACTGGTCTATATTGTCCAGGGACCGAAAAATACCCACAAACGCCATATGAACCAGCTCAGGAAATGCCGTTTGAAGGAATCTGAGGAATCACCACAAAATATCTGCGAAGAGCCGATCGACGTAATATTCGAACATTTCGATCTTGACACGCCCCAAGTCTCTCCGGAAATACGACGCTCGGGGAGAAAGAGAAAATTTACTCAACCACTCGACGTGAATCCCAAGAGGAAGACGTATTAACAGTTATACTTTTTTTCTCCTTCAAGAAAAAAAAGAAGAAAAAAAAAGAAAAGAGGAAAACTCTTGGAAGGGGGGTGTTGTGAGACCGATACTTTCCTACATCATGGACTCTCCCAGTACTATATTATTATGTGAATGGTAGTATCAGGGGAGTAGCACCAGTAATGCGCAGCCGCGTACGATACCAATATCAGACACCACTGGATAGTAAGCTCTGCTTACTCTTACACTATTCTTTGTAACTTTTCTGTTTAATATATCTTTCTTACCTCTAACCCGTGTTCCGTGTTTTCCTTCCGTGGCCACTACTTCGGGTCCACATCAATATATATATATATATATATATATATATATATATATATATATATATATATATATATTGTACACTTTCCCCCTCTACTTCCAATTTCGAACGAAAGTGCTTGAGTTGTTGAGTTTCACGTCGCCTGAGGAGACCGTAGTGGTCGAAACCGTGGTAGTGTTATGGTCAGCATTCATTTTAAATTTTAAACAGATCTGCGAGTCTGGTCTTCCACTTGATATTGAGTACTTTAATGCGTACGATCTTAACAAATATTTTAATGTTTGTTTACTCTGGCGTGTATATATATATATATATATATATATATATATATATATATATATATATATATATATATATGTGTGTGTGTGTGTGTGTGTGTGTGTGTGTGCGTGTGTGTGTGTGTGTGTGTGTGGTGATAAATAAACCTTGAGTTACATAATAAAATATGATACGACTTATTATGAACTATATACGCTATTGTAAATATTTCTAGTAGAAACTATTTTTTAAATCATTTCACCCCAACCAAGGCAATAAAGCCACTACAATGCAAGGGGTTAGTGTGTATCCGAGAATAAGAGAAAGATACAGAAAGAGAAAAATGAAAGAACAGGAATTATGATGACAGAATGTAATGATTGATATTGTATTTGAATTTTTGAAGAGCAAAATTAACTGGAAGAGACTTCCACCATCGAGAAGTGCTAGAGAAGAACCTGTTTGCATAGAACTCATGGTTACATCTAACATTTTAATTCCTGTCAAATTAGTACTGCGCTTAAATTCATAATGTCTAGGTACCATAAAGGAAAGATCATCAGAACAGTTACCATGAAAGTATTTTTTGAAAAGGTACAGAGAAGCTACGTTATGGCGGTGGGAACGTGACTGAAGCCGAGACGCCAAGTTAGAACACAATTAGATTGCAAATTCTTCTTTGTAATTTATTAAGATTCCCAAAAGAACATAGCAGGAGCACCAGACCAGATGTGACATGAATATTCAATGCAGGGGCGAACGGTAGACTTATAAATGTATAATATAGATTCTGGAGAGAAATATTGTCTAGCCAACTTTCCAAGCAGCAGGCTTAGCAATGGATTCAGTATATTTCTACTTCATGTCAGCAGAAAACGTTAGCTGGAGAAAGCGCAATGAGTCACCCTGTTGGAGGCTAGCACCAACCGTGTACTGATGGAAGACAAAAAAGGTTCTTTCAGACAATGAAAAGATAGAAGTTTCATTTTGGAGATATTAAAATCAACAAGCCATTTATGGCTGTTAACAACAGATTGTAGGTAAATTTTTTTAGATCAGTTGACCGTATCGAACCGATTGGACTTACCATTAAGACAGGTGTAAATAATTGTGTCATCACTATAGATACCAAGTTGAGAACTGATGACATCGGGAAGGTGGTTGATGAAAATTAGGAACAAGGTGGGTCCAAGGATATCTCCCTGGGGAACACCTAACTTTAATCTATAAAAATTCAAATGCAGTGTCACTCGCTATCTACTGTCCTCCTGGTTGCTCTTTTCTCTTTCTCCTAGTGTTTTTGTTCCTAATTCCTCCACACCCTGTAACCCCTTGTGCACTAGTGGCTGTACTACCTTGCTTGGGGTGATACCGATTTAAAAAAAAAACACCTGCATTAATGCAAAAAGATCTAGAAGAGTGACCGTTCATGACAACTTTCATTTCTTGATTTGATAAGATCAGAACAAAAATTTGTCCAGAAATACCATAACCTTTCAACTTTTGAAGAATATCAGCATGCAAAAGCCTGTCAAAAGACTTCTAGATATCCAAAGCAACAATCCGAGCTTCACCATTCTTACCTAAAGCTTGATAGACACTTTCAGTAATAGCCGTTAATATATCAGCTCTTGATCTACAGAAGCGAAAGTCAAATTCTTATCTGAAAGAAGGCCCCGCAAAGTGAGATGCTTAACCAATTCATAGTTGATTAGAACATCTTGTTCTTTGCTAAAAAGAGATAGAATAGGTCGACTGTTAGAAGGATCGGACGCTGCGCCTGAGGTCTTAAAGACTAAAACTACAGAAGAGGATTTCCAACAAGCAATAATGCAAGTAGCAGAAAGGCATTTATTATAGAGCTTAGAGAGAACAGGGGCGTTCTGGAGAAACTTTCTTAAGGACTATTATAAGATAAAATATTGTAAGATAAGGAGTACTATAAGATAAGCTGAAATTTAAATGATGTATTTATCATATGAATAGAATTATATACTGAAAATGTTACCAATATTGTTTGGTTAATACCAACTTTATTTCTAAAGAATTAATCGATTTGATTTTTCAATCAGACATATTTTTATTACTTCAAACGTTATTTTTAGTGGATATATATATTTAAGTTGACACTCCGTTTATTTTAAGCAATATTGTATTTCGTCTACTGGCCAGTTTTCCCGAGAAAATATAATAAAGAAAATATACTCTCCGTCAGTATTCGAACGTGTAACCACCGTCTTATTCGCTCGGCTACGGAGACAATAGATCTTTTTAACTTTAAAGCACACTGACTCGTTCAGATTTTCCCGAAACGCATATCTGCTCAGTTTCGTATCCGAAACGTAAACAAAGCAATTTCTAAAGAATTAATGGATTTTATTTTTCAATCCGACATTTGTATTATTTCAAACATTATTTTTAGTGGATACCTGTAGAGGCTCCGTTTATTTTAAACACTATTTATTTTGTTTACTGGCCTGCATACCCGAGAAAACTTAATAAAGGTAATATCCCCTCCGACAGCATTCAAATCTTCGTCTCCAGTTACAGGAGGAAATACGGCCTGACAAAAGACAAAATAATACCTTGCTTTATTGTGACACTCTTTGTAGCCACGTGGTAAAAGCACGCTGGATCAGACGGTGGTTCCTCTTGCAAAGGAGGTGCTGGGTCGAAACCTATCATTTTTTTTCTCGAGTATGCAGGCCAGTATACGAAATAAATACTGTTTAAAATAAACGGAGCTTCTAATCAAATACGGGTATCCACTAAAAATAACGGTTGAGGTCATAAACACCCACTTTATTATTATGTAAAAGCTGACTTTCATAATAAATCCGATATAGTGGATACCTCTATGTTTACATAAGCAGAAGAAAGGAAACGTTAAATTGAATAAAAGCCATACAATATGTGAATAAGTAAAACTGATTTTAGTTTGTTTTATTGTTTAAGCTTGTGTTTTAAAATGTTAAATTCAAATGTGTACAATGTGCTTGTGATGTAATTAGTATTGTTTTGTTCTTAACTTTAACTTGACGTTATCATTTTTGTTTGTCATGAAACGTCAAATAATAATAGGCATCCACATAGTGATACTTTGCATTGTAGCTTCTGAAAAAGGTACTTTCTGATTTGAAGCTAAAAACTCTTACCGAGCAGTACATCAAATATGAATGAAATAATCCTCATATTTCATGACGCAAATTAAATTATGAACCAATTTTTTTTTATTTTAGCAAACAGTTTTGTTTTGTTTTCCCAAAAGATAACCTTAAAATGTTTCACATTCTTTACCAATCAACAACTAAACATATTGAGGAAAGGCAAACATTTCAAAATTGCATTATTAGAATAACTAAATGAACCACTATCAGTTTTTTTAGTATCTTCAGGAGGTTTTATAAAGACGTCCTATTAAATACTGATGTGATTAATTTTATATGAGCAAGTGAATATCTACTAAAATCTGAACTCTGATATCTACTGGAGGTCAAGTCAGTGTTTGTGTAATAGTAATTATATGTCTGCATCATGACTTATGAGTTGAATTTCTCTTTGTAATTTTAGATTAGGCTCGACTGGACAAACAAATGTAGCATTTCTTATTTTAGTTGTTTATAAAAAAACTTTTCTTTTTAAATTGATCAGTATCCTAAAAAGCATCTACAAAAATGACCAAAACTTTTACTTCTCAACAATTATCTTTCGAACATAAAAAAACTATAAAATCATACAAGATTTATTTTTTATTTATAATGTTTAATGGTCAAATAAATTTTAAAAGTTGTATATTTTTTAAAGGTAGTTAAATACTTTTAAAGTGTTTAGCAAACAAAAAATTTATTACATTTAATTTTTCTTTCTTTTGTTTTTTTTAGCAATAAAACACTTATAATACCTTTTAGGCTGTGGTGTTTAATAAAAAGAACTTTTAAGGGAGACTTTAAAATCCATTAAAAGTGATTGTCATGACATATTTTATTGAAATCTTGATTCTCATTCTGCCTATTGGCCATGACATGTATCATTGTTATTCTTAATTGATATCTTACCCTGAAGAATTATTTCTTGGCTGTACAAGTAATGTCATTTACTCTCAGTTACCGTATCTATTTATTTATATTTAATTCCTTTATTGTTTTCATTTCCTTGGTGCATCATTTAAAATAATTTCTACATAAGAAACAAGTCATTTTTATCTTTAACCCACATTTGATGATATTTTCCAATTAAAATGAGAAGGAAAATTCATAAAAATGTTTTTTATTCATGCATTTTAAGCAATACTGTATGCCTTAAAGATTACATTGTATTAATTTTTAAATAAGTATAATTTCAAATTTCAAATTTAGCATTCATTTTTAAAATAGTAGTTTAACTAATTACATCTTCTATACACTGCATTAAAGAAATAAAGAAATATACTTATAAAAAAGAGAAGAAATGGCACCAAAGTGTAATTATAAATCATAAAAAATGCTTAAATAAGTGCCTGACAGGCAAGAATGAAAAAGAAAAGTAGTGGATGAGCCAAAACTGCTGAACAGAGTTACAGATATGTTCACTAGGATTACGTAAAAAACTGGCATGAAAAACTAAAATACAAATGCCAAAAAAAGAAAGAAATGCATTGAAAATTTCAGGTAACAGATAATTTCAAATTCTACTCTTGATTTTGACATGATCTCTGCCTATGGATAAATATTATATATTCAGCTATCTTTGCATGTCATATAGATGCATTGAATTCAGCATTAAGATGCATGATATGTGTTTTATAGATGGGATTACATTATTTCATTTCATTCTTTTCCTTATACAATTTTTTGCTTCACTATTTTTTTTATGACTTTTGCAAATATAAAATCATTCCAACAATCAGGTATAGCTGGAGGTTTTGTTATGCCTTCAGCAATAGGAACATATCAAGCTTTAAGGTATATTTTTCATAAAGCTAAAAAATTAAGCTTCCATCTAATTTATTTGTAATAATGTACTTACCACTATTATGATTGCAAGTATCTCTATACTCATCATAATAATAATCTCTATACTCATCATAATAATATTATTCCAATACTTAAACTAATAAAGTCAAAGAAAAAATAAAACTTTAACTAAAAATGTGTGAGTTTTGAAACAAATTGTGTGAATTTATTTTCAAAAATGATTTTGAAATTATGAAAACTCATAAAATAATAAATAACTGTGCTCATTGTATCAAAACAATTTTATTAGTGGATTTTTATTATTTTTATAAATTTATACAGTTATAGGTTTTTATTTTTCAAATTAGAATAATTTTTATTTTAAAAATACAATGTTAAAAAGAAATATATATATTTATTGTAATTCATTGTTTTAGAGCCTGATAAAATGTAGGATTACTTCATTATTGTCTATAACTGAAGGTTTAAAAGTGTTGAAAAACAAATTTTATACCTCAATTTAACACTGAAATTTTGAACTCTTACTGTTATTATTTCTGGCTTGATTTATTGTAAAGAATAAAATTAAAATTCTTGTTTCAATAAATATATTCTTAACTGCTTGACTTCTTTTCAATTGATGTATGGTTTTTTAATAGTTTTCAAAACATTGGTTAAAATTTAGGAAATATTACTTCATTATTTCTTACAAAACATTAAACTTTGTTATTTAGCAATTAACACAATAATTGATATAGCTTCATCTGATTTTTTAGGTTGACTACTTCTAGGTTAGAAGCTTCAATATCAACGTATAATTTGTCTTGACCTTTATACATTAACAAGTGGGGAAATTTGGAAATTTGACAATAACCGTTTATGGTAAAATTTGTTTTAAACAATGCATCATAATGTCCCTCCTATAGATCCAGCAGGGGATATTATTGATTTACTGAATTTTGTACTGTATTACTTATATGAACAAGCAAATCAGAATAAGAGAATTATATATTGCACATGTTTTTGTATCTTGAAGAACATAATCAGAATTAAGTTCTTGCTTTGAAGATATTCAATTCCTTTCAGATTTTTCTGCTTTAATGTGTTATTCACTGTGTATATTTTGTATCCAAAATAATGTTTCCTAATGTAAACAACAGTGAAGAAAATATCTTGTATCATGATCAGATGTTTTTTGTGTTTTTTAAATAAGAAAATATTTTATAATGTTATCAGCTCCTTTGAAATGTTTGAATTAACTCAATAAAATTTATTTGAGTGAAAGTTTATTTAGGAACCTATTCACTGAATGTAAAGTGAATTTGAGGATAAATTGATTGAGTAAAAAGTCAGTAAAATTCATTAAGATTAGGATCCATTCACTAACTGTGTTTAGGAATTAATTCATTGAAAAACAGTATATTGCTATATTTAAAAATTGATTTATAGATCCATTCATAGTAAAAGTTGATGTTGATTTAGAGAGGCTTTGTGTAAAAATTGATTTGGGATGAATTCATTGAATATGGTTGATAGCCTGATTTCAACGTGATTCATTTCTAAAGAATGATTAAAATTGAGTAAAATTGATTTCACAAAACAACATTTTCTTTCCAAATTATCTTTTATATTACCAATCCAAACCTTACTTACAAATGCTTGAGTGCAATACACACACACACACACACACACACACACTCTCTCACCCTCATAAACATGCACACACAACTCAGAAAATTAGAATATAAATGTAATGTTTTTCCTCATTTTTTAATCAAATTTAAATATGCCTTGACAAATGTTTTCAGAAATCTTTTCTCTGTAGAATTATTTAAATTGGTTCAATGATGTTAAAGGGATCTTTTGTATATTTATAATCAGTTTATGTATATGCCATATATTTCTGATTTTTAATTGATTTCCATAACAAAAGTATTTTATCAAATGTTTTATAGAGAATTCAAGAATTTATTACAAATATGTAGTTAATTATTATTGCTGAAATATAAATTTAATTCATTTTAATTTTCTTAAACATGTTTAAATTTCTGTGAATGGCAAATCATCTTGATGCAAACGTTTTGATCCTTCAATGATTGTTTGCAGTTAATTCTGATATTATCAGATTTTCCTTTTCTGATATTTGACCTATTTTCACTGCCTCCTTTAGTGCTGAAAAGCTCACAAACTCCCCAGCAAATTAGAAAATAGGTTAGTGTTGTGGATTCCGGGATGAATCCGATATTAATGAATAACAAACGCCAGGAATGGATAAGGAAAATAAATGTATTAACGTAATAATACAAACTGATAATACAGGTTAGTAGATCCAGGAATGCGGGTTAGTAGCACTAATATATATACAGTCTTGGTATTTAAGTATCGCGGTATGACTCCTTAATGAGTCTACGTGCTCGCTAACTGTGACGCTTGCCGCCGTCTCTGTGTGTGACTTACTCTACTACTACTCTTCTGTCGTTCCGTCTCGACTCCTTCACTCTTACTGACTGTACTTGACTTGACTGTTCGGGTATTCACTGGTAGTTGTATATGTATACCTTGGGTGAGTCCATTTGTGTGAAAAGGGGAGACCCCTTAACAACCCCTCCTTAGATAGGGAGTTAGTATTTTTTTCTCTTATGGTTGATGATCAGAGGTTCAGTAAATTTTCTCTTTCTGTTTGACCTTCTAAATTCTGTATCTCCTGTGATCTTTGAATCTCAAAAGCTTCAAAGATTGCATCCATTGCATCGTCATTTTCTGCGGGTGACGAGCTTGGCTCCTCAACCCGTCTTTTTTGTATTTGATCAATATGTCTTCTATGGGTAAACTCGTTCTCCTGGTTTAAATGATCTCTTTGGTACAATAGGTGTATACTGGTTTTTGTTCTTGTTTGGCAATAATTTATCAAACACAAATTTTCTCCGGGCAAACATCAATTCCGCTGGTGAAAGACCAGATGGTGTGTTCCCGTTATGTGTTATTCTGTATACTTGGAGGAACTGCTGTATGGCTTTTTCCGTCGGTGCAACTTCGGCTTTTTTTTAAAGCTCTTTATAGTGTGTCTACGAATCTTTCGGCTTCTCCGTTCGACCTCGAGTGGTACAGAGCTATTTTAATATGCTTTACTTGGTATGTCTCAGAAAATTCTTTGAAGTCACTGGAGGTAAATTGTGTACCGTTATCAGTTACCAAGCAATCCACGACGCCGAATCTGGTGAATAATTCGTGTATACAGTTTATGGTATTTTCTGTCGTCGGGTGTTTGAATCTGGAAACCTCAGGCCATTTACTGAAACTATCTACTGTTATTAAGTAGTAGTAACCCTCTATGGATCCTGCGTAATCCACGTGTATTCTGGACCACGGTCTGTCAACTTTAGGCCATGGCTTTTGTATAGAGGGTGGTGCTTTCGCCGCAGCAGCACAGCCTTTACAACTTTCCACCATTTTCGTAATATCATCATCCATGTTAAACCAGTAGACACAACTTCTCATAAGTGCCTTCATCCGGTTTTCCCCGGATGTCCTAAATGAAAATCATTCAAGATTCGCCTTCGTAGCGACTTCGGTATTAACACTCTCTCGTTATACAATAATATGTATATCTTCGAGTCTTTCTTTATACTCAGGCATTTTTGGCAATCTTCTGATAATTTTTGTAGTGTTAGTCCAGGTTCATTTTGTAGTTTTGAGAGCATTCTTTTGCGCATTTCACTATCTTTTGCTGCGACTAACCCTTGAACAAAGATGAGACACTTGAAATTGTCTGGTGTTAATTCTGCCAACTTGAAGTCGTCGCAATGTTTATTTACGATTGCGGCAAACGTGGAATAGTTCTCATTTTCGCCCTTTACCAGGTTAAGACATTTCCACCTCTTGTGAAAGAGTGACGTTTTTGGACTGAAAAGCTCTGTAAGACATGTAACTGCTTCGTCAAACGTTAATTCGTTCGTCTTTTTTGGCAAAATGTAATCCACAAATTGTGTGTATTCTTCTGTTACTAGTTTTCTGAGCAACAGAGGGTAGCTTCTTTGCTTCTGTCCAGTTTTGACAATCGATGTTAAAGATGTCTTCGTGGCGTCTAAAATAATCCCCGAAATTTTTATCCTCTTCTAGAGAGTATTTGAAAGTTTCTATCGTATTCCACACTGCGTTTTGAGAAAAAGTCGCCTCTTTTTCGATATTTTATTGTTTGTTACACGCTACCTTTAATATTACTTCCTGCGTTTGTAGTAATTGTTTTTGCCATTTTTCTTCCATTCTTTCCTGGAGTTGTAATTGCTGTTCATTTTGGTATTTTACAAGTTCTACTAAAATATTTTAAAAATCCTCCATGATAAAAGTCTTACGAAAAACTCGCCTTTCCGTATTTTAGTCCTCGTAAATCTTTTGTCGCCAAGTTGTTGTGGACACTGGCAAAAAACCGGCAAAGGAGACTTTTCTTTTTTTCTGTGTGAGTTCGAATACCTCGTCGTCAATTTGTTGTGGACAACGAGGGAGAATTTTGTTCGTTTTCCTTTCCGTGTGAGTTCGAATTCCTCGTCGCCAATTTCTTGTGGATTCCGGGATGAATCCGATATTAATGACTAACAAACGCCAGTAATGGATAAGGAAAATAAATGTATTAACGTAATAATACAAACTAGTAATATGGGTTAGTAGATCCAGGAATGCGGGTTAGTATCACTAATATATATATACAGTCTTGGTATTTATGTATCGCGGTATGACTCCTTACTGAGTCTACGTGCTCGCTAACTGTGACTCTTGCTGCCGTCTCTGTGTGTGACTCACTCTACTACTACTCTTCTGTCGTTCCGTCTCGACTCCTTCACTCTTACTGACTGTACTTGACTTGACTGTTCGGGTATTCACTGGTAGTAGTATATGTATACCTTGGGTGAGTCCATTTGTGTGAAAATGTGAGACCCCTTAACAGTTAGGAAAATAGCTTTAAATAAAAGCAGAAAGAAATTTGTATATTTCTAATAGAAAAATGTATCATAAAAATTTCATATTTTTCTTGATCTGATTTTGAAACATGCCCCTCTCTAATATTTTTCTTCTTCAGAAAGTATCTTGAGTTTTGCACATGTTGAAAACTGAAATATTTTTGTATCTTGTATTGGTAGCAGAAATATTCAAAATTTAATGACTTATTTGACTGTATATTTAAATATTTTTTCAATTTTAAATTAACTTGCAACAATATAATGAAATAATGAAACAAGAGCAAATATGGAAAGTAATTAAAATCAGCAAGTCATATTAACTTTCGAAGTATCCAGTTAACAAGAATAATAAAAGCAGTATAAATGACAGGCCATATGTTCATTTATGACATGGATATTCAAATGGATTTCATTAAAGTTAATAATATTGAACATATATAAATAACATTGTTGAGGATTGTTTTCTCAAATTAGAAAGTTGGTTCTATGTTTTCAAAAACTGATTCTATAGCACATGTATATAAATTTGAATGCAGTTACTGCAAAAATTTTTATATTGTTGGGATGTTTTGCCATTATAAGTAGTTTTATTTGTATCCAGTTCTAAAAATAAAAGGAAATAAATCCCAATTAAATAATCTGTAAAGATAAAAAGGATTAACATATATATGTATTAATTTTATATTACATTTATTATCAGAGTTTTATTTTTAGTGTGATGAATAAATCTTAACACTTTTCAGAATTTTAATAAATACTTTCTTGTACATTCAAGGAAGAATAAGATGATATGAAAGCTTAAAAGGAATAAAAGCTCATGTTAGGTTTAATAGATATACATTATACTATACATTCAATAATATATGTAAGTAGGTAAATTAATAGTTTTTGTTATAATAAGTAATAATTTTTCTGTTGGTTCCCCAAATATTTTGGGTTAATTACAGTGATTTATGACTTTATTTGTTTGCATATAGAGAAAAATTTGTATTTTGGCCAAAATATTCACATAAAAATTGTTGTATTTGTTTACATCATGCTTCACTTATTTATTTTGTAAAATTAACTTTTTAACTTTCTAAAAAATGTTAACTCTATCCTGGATAGTGATTATAGAAGCAATTTGAAAGTTTAAGATCAACATGACAAAATAATCTATTTCTGATAACATAATGGCAAACAATGTTGCTGAAATGTAGTTGTTACATTTAGAAATTTAGTCATTAAGTTGATTTAAGAATTGAACTTAGCAAAGAGCAATTGAGTAGTGCAAATATAGACATATAATTTGATCAACTATTTTTATTTTTGCTTGCCAAAAATATTTGGCTTAAGTATTCAGCTTTGTCTTTTTAATTTGTTGTTTTTGTGTTTTTCTTTCTTTACATGCATTTCTGCTTTGAACATGAAAACTCATCTCAGCTCCATTATTGCTGTACATGGCTGTGCATTATCATCACTTTTCTCATTTCTTTGCATTCTGTTAAAATTCCATTATGCTATAGATTGTGAATATGTATTAACAATTTAAAAGAAGTCTTAATCAGATTACCCTGATTTCTGTTATGGCTGTTGTCAAGTGTTTTAGCTTCAATAAATGCTTCTGTCTGAACTTTTTGGAAAGCATCTCCTTATTTCTGAATTTCCAAGTTGAATGATTTATCATATATCTTTTACATACACTTTTCTGACTTTTATTTCAGTTTTAAGAACAAAGTGATTTTTGCTTGAATTGATTTATAAAAACAGGCTTTCACTTGATATAAATAGTTTTAGCATTTTCATTAAATTCTTCATCTTGTTAGATTTAAAATCTATTTTAGCCATCATGTTATCATCAGCAGTTGCACTGTTTCAAAATATTTATTTTTATTTTCTTTTTCCACATTCTTGTAACATTTTATCACAATCTTTAGTTGATACTTATTAAAATATTTAGAAATTGTTACAACTTCAGTGCATTTTTTTCTTGTTTTTTTTTTACATTCTTATATCTCACTATAATGCTTTGTTCAACATCAATTTTTGTGTAAAAATGTTGAATTTTAAATGAATGCCATATAATTAAAAGATCTTTGATAAGACTTCATTCTAAATAATATTTCTCATATAACAACAAAGATAAATGAAGGTGGTATGAAGTTGAAGTAATATGAATTTATTGAAGATGATAAAAGAGAGAGAGAGGGAGAGAGATTTGAAAAGTTGAAAGAAATTTTCATGCATAGTAAAAAAAAAGAACAGCTACCGGTATTAAGAGAACTTCACAAATATAGACTGCAGATCACAACAAAGCAAGTTAATAGGATCTTGGTGAAGGTACAGGTATTTAATATCACACATATTAATGGTTTAATTTATGCTGGTGTACCACTAGTGACTGAGCTCATAGGGATAAAGAAGTTATCTAGGAAATAAAAAGATCCATGGTGGAAAAGGCATTTCGATGGAGAAGTTGTATAGCCAAATAAGAGCAGATTGTTAGAAAAGAAGACTATTAAAAAGTAGCATAGAGATGCACTAGAAAGTCGATACAAACTCAAAAGAAAGTGACAAACTTATGTGATAGAAGTATACAACAAAGAATTAAAGCAAAAATGGCAAAATAAAGTGATATCAGCAGAGAATCAATCAGTTCCAGTAGAATAGGACATTTGTCAACAACCAAGGCAAGTTGTTCAGAGATCGTGGAACTACTGGAAATGGTGGAAATACTGAGTAGTCCGTAGTACCTGATCCAAAGGAAGCACAGACACTTTGGAATAACATTTTGGGAAGGAATAATGAACACAGAAAAAATACAGAAAAATGCAGAATGGCTACAAAGGGCATAGAATGATAGAGTGGATACAGGAAATAATTTTTATCACAAATGAAAAGATGATGAAAGTGATGAGAAGGATGGAAAACTTGAAAGCCTTTGGTCCTGATTATGTACAAGCATATTGACTTCCAAAGTATGCCTGAAATTCTAAGGGAGAACTTGTAGTATTGTGTAGATAATGTTAGTGCTCCTTGATCAAATGGGATTAATGCTGAAAGACAAGACTAAAGGAAGGCTATCAAATAGCTATTGACCAATAACATGTCTACCACTAGTTGGAAAAGTGATGACAGGTATCATCACTGAGGAGATTTATATTCCCTTGGAAGCACAATCATGAGTTCACAAATTGCAAAAATGGCACAGAAAGAACTCAAGAGGTAGCAATGACCTTTCACAAGAGGATATTGCATGAGGTTATTGCTACCTATTGTATATGAAGGAACGTCTGTCTATGGCATTAATAGATGGCAAGAAAGCCCATGACATGGAGCCACATTCCTGGAATATGGAATGCCTTGATACTCTGGGCATTTTAAATCAAAATCAGCTGTTATTAGAAGAGAATATGTGATAATGGACAGTGAAATCGATATGTAGTGATGAGTCACGTGGACAAATAGAAATCCCAATGTCTTATCTACAGAGTGCAGAAAGTAGATAGGAATTTGCTAGTAATGGGAAAAAATATTTAATATCCCTGGATGACTTAAAACTGTAGCAGGAGTGAAAATGCTTTAGATTCTTTGCTTCAAATGGTTCATGTGTTCAGTGAGGATATTGAGATGGAATATGGTATTGACAAATGTGCCACCCTAAATATCAAGAAAACATAAATAGTTGAGTTTAAAGGAATACAATTACCAGATGAAGAATTTGTGAGATCATTGAAATATGGAGAGAACTATAAGTATCTTTTCATTCTCTATACCAACCAAGTGAAGCATACTGAGATGAAAAAATAAGCTAAAAATGAGTAGTTCAGGCCTATAAGGAAATTCATTGAAACAAAACTAAATGGTGGAAAGATCATCAAAGGTAGTGTCACTTTGGCCATCTCTTTGCTACGCTATTCTGCAGAACTGTTAGGTTAAAATTATACAGAATTAAAGAAGATGAATATAAGAATGCGAAAGTTGCTGAATATGCAACTGTACATCTTATTTGAAGAGCAGGAGTACTTGGGGAGAATCATGGCTGGGTGTCAAGATTTTTTTAAGTTTGAAGAATGAGGCAGCCCAAGGTGTTACATTTAAACACTCTCATTTGAAGACAGTCACAGTAGATTGGGTTATCATGACATGTCACCATATTGCATACAATTAACTGTGATGTGTCTGCTTGATATACTCTTATAAAATTGTTTGTCATGATGGTAAATACCACCACAGATTTGCTAAAAATGAGCATACATGATGAAAAATGCTCCAAACTTAATAAAAAGAAATTTTTATCATCAAAATCTTTGTTATTTAAGAGGAAAGACCAAATGATTTTTCAACTATTAAATTATATTTTTTTATTTTTTTAGAACATTCAAAATTTTGGTTAAAAATTTTGTTTTTCTTGCATCAGCATGGGGACCAAAATTAAGACAGGACATTTTGCAGTAAAAAACACATTAATTTGGAAATTCTTGTAAAAATCAAAAAATTTCAGGACTATTCACAAATAAATTAAATTATTTTAGAATTGTTTTTTTAGAAAATTTTAGTTAAAAACATTTTTTTTGCATCTGTTACCCCAACTTATTTAATTTTATGAAATTTTGAGAAATTAATTTTTGTACCGATTAATATTTATAGTAGTTATGGGCAGAACTCCTTGGAGAATTTAAATTAACAATTTTTTTTGTAAAGTATGACCTCCACCCCACCCAAGTTACCGAAAATCTGTCCTGAATTGTAAAATGAAAAATGCAATAAAACTAAGAAGTTATTTAATTAGAAAAGCTTTTAACTGCTTTTATAAATAAGATATATTATGAACACTATTAAGAAGAAAAAACTTTTTGATGAATAATACATTTTTACAATTGTTTCTATTTTTTAAAAATTTCAATTAGAATAATAGTTTTAAATCTTTTAAAATTCTGTATTAATTTGTACTTGTTAGGTGATATTGTCATTAACTAAAACCTATATTTACTAATCATAAAAAGAAAAAGTTTACTGTAATTCAGCTATGCCCAATATTTAAAAACTTTTTGAATTCATTTGTGTGTATATAAATGTGCCAATTTTTGTAAATACGTACATCCATACATGACATTATCAGGAAACAAGAGTGATAACGATAGTAAATTTAAAGCCAAAGTACCTTAAATTCAATAAACATTAGTTTACAAAAAATATTTCCCTCAATTTTAAAGATTATTGGGTAGTTAAGCATTATATAAAAAAGCGGTTGTGTCATATTACTCTAGCAATTTTACAGATATATCCAACGTAGAAAAAATAGAAAAACTTCCGTTTATCAGTTAAGCTGTCAATCTTTCAACATCTAAAATAAACACCTACAACCATGTTAAAATGCATTTCTGCAATATTCTAATTTAAAAGCAAGTAACATTTGTTTCAAATCAAATTAATTAGACTTTAAATCAGTTAATATTTCTCTAATAAATTTTCAGAAAAGTATATTTTGTTTTTTAAATATTTTTTAATAAAGAAAATTGCATTGTGCTGATGACAGATAGCTAAATGGGGCTAAAAGGATTTAAAATAAACTCATTTCAGTCAATTTAAATTAGTTTTGAAATATAGCAAAATATTTTATTTATTGGAAATATTAGATTTAAAACTAAAATAAAAGCTACAAGAAAGACTTTTCATTTGAAAAAAAAAATCATTTTAAACCTTAGGTATTGTATTTCTTTGGAGGTACCTACATGATGGCTATATTAGATTTCCTATATTTGTACCCCAACGTCAATTTGTTAGCATACTGTTCTCTCATTCAATGATGATGATGATAATAATAATAATAATAACAGAAGATTAATGTTAAAGATATATAAATATAACTGAACTTTCTGTTAAATATTGTTTTTTTTTAAATATGTTATTTTAATGAACTCAAAATCACATTTTTAATTGTACTTGTAAATTGTGTTAAATGATGATCATAAAGAAATGCTAATAATTCATCAAGACCTACTGCCCGACTCTTTTTATTACCGATCCTTTCTGAAACTTTATAAATTAAAACTTATTTTTACTACTTGCTTTCCACTTCCTCCACTAATAGCACTGAGTTGACCTAAACCTATCTCGAAAGTAGGTTATACTTATATTTATTTAAATCAAAAGGAGGTCAGCAATGGACTTTTGATGGAACAATCCATACTAACCTTTCACCCCTCCAGCATAATCCACTTCACGCCAAAAATATCTATCAACCAATCAAAACTCTAGTTTCAGCAAACGAAGTTTCCTATTGGAACTGTAGCAAATTCACGTGAAAAATATTAAATTTTTTTTTTTGTGTCAGCAAAATTGTTAGAAAATCGATCATGTCAACCATTTTCCCCATTTTATAAAAAAATGAAAATCTCCGTTTAAAATTCTTTTAAAAATCAATTATAATTTTTTCAAAAGCAGGTCTTAATATTTGGTGTCACTTAACAATTGATGAGTGATGATTTCATCACCTGTTAATAGCTTACGTGAGGGAAAGTTATCGTACGGAAGGACAGAAGTGACATAATTATTTAGATTTAAGTGAACCAATTATTTACCTCGTTATTTTTAAGGAAAACTTTCAGCACTCTAATTTTTTCCTTTTTTTTTGTACTTAGCTTTCAACTTTACGTTTACGATGCTTTATGGAAAGTATATTATAAAAGAATTAAAATAAGACTGTTGAGTGTGAGATAAAATTTCATAAGAAAGGTATCTAATTAATTTATAGGTACCGTTCTTATGAAATTTTATCAGAAGTGTACATAAAATACTATAATTTTATGTACATTTATTACATTTTACTGTGTTATTTGTATTTCCAATAAATATTTCTGCCATAACTTTAATAAAAAAAAACATATTTATAATAATTTTCATCATTTGTGAATAGTTTCTGAAAGTTTCATTAAAATCCGACAATTACTTTTATTTTTGCAAGATTTTCCAAATTAATGTCTGTCATACAAAAAAAAAAAAAAACGCGCTAAAATTTTATGTTATTTAGTAGTTCAGAGAAACAAGTTTTTTTAGTCAAAAGTTAGAATGTTCTAAAAAGAGGGAAATTTTTTTTTAATAATTAAAATCATTTTGTTCTTTCCCCTTCAGAATAACATAAACATTTTGACGATAACATTTTGTGTTCATCAAGTTTGGCGTCTTTTTCATCATGCTATGCTCTTTTTTAACGATCTCATCGAATTACCTAAGTAATTGGTGGTTTGAATGGAAGGAAGGCAAATGATCAAAAATGGATGTGATAACCACGTTCTCTAGCCTCGTTCTGTCGTGTTTACACACAAATATTACAAAAAATATTCATGTTACAGAATTCCAAACCACGAAGGAAAATTATATTGTAATTACACTCTCGTAAATTTACCGAGCAAGAGAATTAAAAAAAAAATAGGGCTAGGTATTATGGAAAAAGAAAAAAAATTGTAGCTCAAAAGTGGCATGTCACCAACATAATGCTGCCAGAAGTGGGACGAGATCCAGGTCGTTGTGGGTTCGTGCAATATAGGAAATTTCAATAGTGACTGGCTTTAATAATAATAAAAATATTTTGCTTAAATGCGTCCAAGACGGATAATATGCAAATTTTATTCGTTGTCAAAAAGAAGTTGAGGTTGTATTTATCTGAGACTTTTATTTATTCTTATTCGAAGATGCGCGTCTATCTGTATGCACAGAGACCAAATTTTATCAGTTTGATTTCTTAATCATTTCACCACATGCAAGGCGGTAAAGCCGCTAAGACACAAGGGGGTTACTGAATGTGAAAGAATAAGAAAAAGAGAAACATTAATACAATAGAAAACTAATCAGAAAGACAGTAGATGACGACTGACATTGAATTTAAATTTTTAAAGATCAAAGTTGACTAGAACGCATGGAGCCAAAGAGAGTTCCACAAGCAAGTAGTGCGAGAAAATAAACTGCTAACATAGAACTTACGGTTACATCTATCCAATTCAACTGTAAAATGATGAGATCTTTTATCTAATTTAGTACTGCGCTTAAATTCATAAAATCTAGGGAAAATGTTTATCGTATAAAAAAGTTCGTCGCAACAAATCACGTAAAAAATCGCCGAAAACAATTTCTGTAATGAAAACTTGTGAATCCAAAATTTCAGGATTGCGGTTTTTTTTAATTTGCTCAAGGAGTCGACCTGATTCCAAAATGGTATGATATGTTGGGCTACGGCCTCTAGGAGTAAAGTTGAAAAAGTGTGACACACTGACATTCGCATTTATTTATATAGATATTCGTCATTTATGCAAGAAAAGTTATAATTTTCCTGTATATACTTTTCTCATGTCATTAATTTTTAAAATGGCATAAAATAATTAAATATATATTGTAGAAAGTTATTCTTATGCATACATCTGCTTAACACATAAAAATGCCCACATAAAAGAATACTACGTCAATAATTTCAGTTAATTGTAAACAGACACACAGACACACATAGACACACATAGACACATAGATAAATGAATAGATAGATAAATGAATAGTTAGATAAATAGATAGATACATAGATAGATAGATAGCTATTGAACATAGAAATTAACTACATGATGACTGTTTCACGCCTCCATCGATCTTCCAATTATGTGTCGCCTACTCCTTAGGGTATTAAGGAAAATCGGTGAAAGAAGAAACCGGCTCTTCTCAGTTCTTTTGTTTAGGGGTAATGTTTTGAGTTATTTATGGATATGACCTTTGGATTGCTTGTTTTATTTATATATTTATTTTTTTATTCATTTACATATTTCAGTTATTCATTTATTTGCTTTGTATATTTTTTATTTCTTATTATTTTCTTAGGCTCTAACTTTTGGTATTTGAAATAAAGTTTATTAGATGTAGGTTATTGGATTTATTTAATTAATTTGGTCATGATGTGGTTGTAGGTAGCGTAATAGAAATTTATTTCGTGTCTACATTTGAAAATGGGCTCTGATCTTTTATTTAGGGGTTAATCTTATTCTGCAAGGGTGCTTGGGGCTATTTTCTCCGAATGGTAAAGATTTCCTTCTTTTGAGTTGTTGTTATTGGTTCTCTTTATCTTAGACAGAGATCTAGCTAAAGCAGTCGTGACACATGGTCATAAGATCGCTTCAGGTATGAAACTGACAGTCACCTTGCGGCTTTGATTTTATTTCCACATTGTATGTATCTATAAACGCTCTTTTACTGATATTTAATCTCTCTCTCTCTCTCTATCTCTTTATATATATATATATATATATATATATATATATATATATATATATATATATATATATATATATAGAGAGAGAGAGAGAGAGAGAGAGAGATTAAATATCGGTAAAAGTGCGTTTGTATATATATGTATATATATATTATAAATTAACTGATTTAAAATGTTTTTTCGCTACACATTAATAACCATGTTTCAAAAATGGAAGCTAAAAACTTCAAATTGAATTTTGTAATTAAATTAAAAACATTAGTTCCATTTCAAAAAATTTTCCTTAAATAATATTAAAAAAAAATGTGAACTGATAATATACATACTTATATTTGATATGGAAAAATAATTTTATATACTGTAAGTAATTCGATTACATTTACTTGTTTTAAAAAGAAATATAGTCTATTAAAAAATTAAAAGTGAAAATATTTTAAAATTGTAGTTAAATAAAACGTATTCTAACCTAAACATCCCCCCAAAATCTTTAAGTATACAAATAGAAAAAATGCCGAAAGAATTTTTGCCGTTAACAATAGATATTTTTTTTAAAAACCCCAAAAAACCAGACGACATGCATTGAACGGATGTCAGAATTCGTTGTAAAATACATCCCCACCCATACCTAAACTCAACCCCTTTTTCGGACGTAACAAATAACTGATACAACAAAAGTTAATAAATATGAACACGCTACCACCCCTTGTCTGGATGATTGGATTTCTCTGTATCCTTGGTAACCATAAATTATGAATTTCCCTTATAGTTAAAACTCTGTAAATTTAAAAAAATAAGTTACTCCAAAATTCGCTTGAGGATGAAATGGAACTAATGTTTTAAATTTAATTACAAAATTAAATCTGAAATTTTTAGCTTCCATTTTTGAAACATGGTTATTACTGTGTAGCGAAAAACATTTTAAATCTGTTAATTTATAATATTAATGCTCTGTAAATATACATTGAGCACCATTTTGTAAAAAACAAAAATATCAATAAGAACACCGGATTACATATCGTACTGTTCTTTCTTTTTATTTAAATATACATACATTGACTCCTAATCAAAGTCGAGCACTCTAAATCTTTATTTTTTACAGGAAAAAATATGGAGAAAATAAATTTCGGAATTTCTCTGAAGAACATCCCTAATACCAACAAAAAGGATTATTTCGTTATATTAATGCAAAAAACAGAGGAACTCATACTAAGGATGAGATGGAGAGCTTACTTCTTCCTTAAACGGAATGATTTACAAAATAAAAACAACAAGGAAATTTACGGTTTTAACAGTAAAAAAGCAGCCCCGTTTATTTATAGTTTGTCTGGTTTTAAAAATGACCTTTTGGAAATAATAAATAACATAAATTTCCGTGAAAAGAAATGCTACTTCCAGAAACGCCTAGATAAAATAGTAAAAGACATTAACACAACAGATAAAATTTTAGTAAAATCCGACAAAACTGGAAACTTCTATAAAATAACGATAAAAGACTACAACGATCTAATTAATAAGGATTTACATAAGAACTAAAAAAAGGCAAACAATAATGACCTCAACATGGTTGAAAATATTAATACTAGTAGTAAAAAAATCACTGATAATCTGAAGATCAGTAGGTCAACTATTTGAAAGAGAGTGCTATATAACCTTAAAGGACCACAAACCAGATTTCGTGGCTAATCCAACCACAAGGATAATAAACCCTACAAGACCTGATATCGGGAAGATTAGTAAAATGATCCTCGAAAGGGTAAATCAACAAATTAAAGAAAAATAGGCCTGAAACTTTGGATTAATACCAAAAACGTGACAAACTGGTTTACTTATATAAAGGAAAAAAAACAACTGTACACTAATGCAGTTTGATATTGAAAATTATTACCAATCAATATCTAAAGAACTGTTTATGAATGCGTTGGACTTTGCTACCCAGTACACGGATATAACAGAAGAGGAAAAGAGCATTATTATAAATGCGAAAAAATCGGTATTGATTCATAAAGGTGAGCAATGGATTAAAAATTCATATGACCACTTTGAATCACAATGGGATCAGTAGACTCAGCTGAGTCTTCTGATTTCATTGGTCTTTTTAATTTATACAATCTTACAGCGCACCGTGATATTAATATAACTGACATTGGTTTATACAGAGACGATGGACTTATGGTTATTAAAAACTCTACGAACTTTAAAATAGATAGCATTAGAAAGATATTATACAAAGAATTTAAAAGCATGAACTTAAAAATTACGGTTAGCACTAAATTAAAAAAAGTTAACTTCCTTGATATAACATTAGATCTAAAGAAAAATACAAACACACCTTATAAAAAACCCAATACCCACCCTTTATATATATACACCCTAAATCAAATCACCCCCTTCTATAATTAAGCATATACCTTTATCTATCCGAAAAAGAATAAGTACAAATTCAGCAAATGAAAAGATTTTCGATGAACATATTAATTTCTATAATAAAGCTTTAAAAGATAGTGGCTACAAAAACCAAAAACTAACTTATATAAAAAATGAGAATGGAAAGCATTGAAAAAACAGAAGTAGAAAAATAATTTGGTATACACCCTCATACAACCAAATGGTAAAGAACAAATTGGGACAAAAATTCCTCGCATTAATAGTCAAACACTTTCCTAGAGAAAATAAATTAAGTACTATTTTCAATAAAAATGCACTAAAATTAAGTTACAGCTGTACTGAAAACTTAGAAAAAATTAAGAAACATAATGCTAATATCTTAAATAAACACTTAGACCAGAAACAAAAAAATTTAGACAATAGAAAAATAAAACTAAAAATAGATAATGATAAACAAAAATTATGTAACTGTAGAAACCCTCACAACTGTCCTTTACAAAATAAATGTCGCACGGAATCATTAGTATACCAATGCAATATCTCTTCTATTGAAAATCCTGAAAACATAAAAATCTATATAGGTTTCGCAAGCCATGAGTTCAAAAAACGTTTCAACCAACATCAAAGTTCATTTAGGATAAATAAATTAAACATCTCTCTCGAAGTACTTCTGGCACCTGAAAGAATCCAATAAAACACCTACAGTAAAATGGAATTCAATAAGAAAAGCTTGAAATATGTTGGTCATTAAATGACCCATGTCCTTTATGCATACATGAGAAACTATATATTACTAAATTTATTAAAAATAAAAAATTACTGAATCAGAGAAATGAAATAGCTATTTTTTGCCGTCATTGTCAAAAATCTGCCTTAAATAATATTTAAAAATAGAATTTAAAAATCCGACCTGGTAATATACATACTTATATTTGATATTAAAAATTAATTTTATATAATGTAAGTAATTCTATTACATATACCTGTTTAAAATGAAATATACTCCATTAAAATTAAGAGTGAAAATATTTTTAAATTGTAGTTAAATAAAACGTAGTTTAACATAAACATCATTTAAAAATTGTAGTTAAATAAAATAAAACGTATTCTAACCTAAACATATCTCTCAAAGTACTTCTGACACTAAAAAGAGTCCAACAAAAAAACGCCTAAAGTAAAATTGAAATTAATAAGAAAAACTACAAAGTGTAGGCCAATAAATGACGCATGTCCTTTGTCCATACATAAGAAACTATATATTACTAGGTTTATAAAAGTGAACATAGAAGTCAACACTTAGAGGCGACAGTCTGTTTCATGCTAGCTGCAATCGTCAGGCAACTAGTGCTGTTATTTTTCTCGGCTATTTATATATAAGGGTTAGTGGTGCATTGTGGGTAGTCTATTTTGGCGGTTACCGGAAGTCGTTTATTTGTTTATTTATTTATGTCAAATTATTTTGCTTGTTTTATTTAATTTTATTTTTATTTTTTATCTTATATATTTATTTATTTTTTATTTTGATCGGTGTTTTTTATTAACGTAGTAAAAATTTGTTTATATAGCTTATTGTCGGTAGTCTATTATGGCGGTCATTTACCGGAAGTCGTTTATTTGCTTATTTATTTGGGTCAAATTGTTTTGTTTGTTTTTATTTATTTTCATTTTTATTTTTTATCTTATATATTTGTTTATTTATTATTGATTAAAGCTATTTGTTGAATTTTGGGGTTGAATGTTGTGGTTTGTTCTGACTATTATTTTGGTGGGAACAGTTTTTAATTTATTTATTTGGATTGATTATCTTTATTTGTTTTTTCTAAACGGCTAGTTTATCGGTATCGATTGTTAGTTTATTTATATATTTGGATGTATTTAGATCAATTTATTATACTTGTTGTTATTTATTTGTTACACTGCATATTTTCTCTTTTTGGTTTTCAATTTTTAAGTAACACAGTATACTATTTTTTATTAATTTTTTTTTATCGTTATATAACAGTTATAACTATTTTTCCGTCCGATTTTTTGTTTTGATTTTTATAGTTTAATTTTTTGGTCATAATAGTTTGGTAATTTGTTTATTATTTACTTTATTGATTTTGTTCCTTATTTTATTATTCTATTTCGCCTATTCTAACAGGTGTGGTTTGGTAATTTGTTTGGATTAATTTATTTTGCTTATTTTATTGTCGTTTATGTATTTATTTATTTTTCGATTTTAAGTTACGTAGTAAAAATTTGTTTTCATGTCTGCATTTTGAGATTAGCTCGGATCTTTTATTTAATAATTTATTTTGGTCTGGGAAGGTAATGATAGCTATTTTTTCCTCCAAGCAAAGTTTGCATGTTTTTGATAGGTTGTTGTAGGCTGATGATTTTTTCCTTATTTTCCAAGATATTTTTGGTGTGGTGTGCGTTTTGTTTTTTATTTCCCAGATATACTTAGAAAGCATTGTGCTGTTCGCATATTTACTATTTGTGAAAGATGTTTTGTGTACATAATTTCTTTGTTTCCAGGGTTCTTCAGTTACTCCTATGTATACTTTTTCTTCATTATCTGGTGATTTTATCATGGCTTGGTAGATTACGTTGTTTTGTAAACAATTACCGTTTAAGGGACATTCGTTTTTTTATTCTGCAGTTTGCACGCGGGTTTAATTTGTTTGTGTGGTTTGTTAATAATTTTCCTGTTGTGCTTTTTTATTATTTGTGCCATGTTCTCGGTGCAACTGTAGCTGATTTTTACTGTGTTTTTGTTGAATATTTTGTGTAGGGTGCTTGATTCCGGGAAGTGTTTGTGTAAAAGTTTGAAGAATATTTTTCCTATATTTGTTTTTACGTTTTTGCTGTACGGTGGGTTGAACCATATGATATTTCTTTTCCTGTTGGCCTTTTTTGTGTTCTGTGGTGAGTATGTGAGTGTTGCTGAGAATCCACTATCTTTTAGGGCTGTTTCGTAGTCTTACTTAGCTTTGTTAAATATAGATTCATTGGAGGAATTGTCGGAAAGCCTGCGGTTAATCGATTTTGGTATCTGTTTGATTATAGAAGGCGGGTGGTTGGAGGATGTGTGTATATAGAGTGGTTTATCATTGGGTTTTCTGTATGGTTTGTGTGTGCCTTTTCTTAGGTTGCAGGTAACGTCTAGAAAATCTATTTCGTTTAGGTTAGTTTTTATATCTATGTCGAATCCGTTATTTTTGAAAATCTTAATTATTGCTTTTCTAGTTTTATCTGTGTTTTGTTTGTTACAGTATTTTTGCCATCATTGTCAAAAAATTTTCCTTAAATAATATTTTTAAAAAAATGTGACCTGGTAATATACATACTTATATTTGATATGGAAAAGTAATTTTATAAGTAATTCGATTACATTTACTTGTTTTAATTGCTTCTATTGTTTGTTACAGTATTTTTGCCATCATTGTCAAAAAATTTTCCTTAAATAATATTTTTAAAAAAATGTGACCTGGTAATATACATACTTATATTTGATATGGAAAAGTAATTTTATAAGTAATTCGATTACATTTACTTGTTTTAAAAAGAAATATGTCATTAAAAAATTAAAAGTGAAAATATTTTAAAATTTTAGTTAAATAAAACGTTTTCTAACCTAAACATCCCCCAAAATCTTTAAGTATATAAAAAGAAAGATACCGAAAGAATTTTTGCCGTTAACAATAAAATTAAAAAAAAAACTGGATGATTGGATTTCTCTGTATCTTTGGTAACCGTAAGTTATGAATTTCCCTTACAGTTAAAACTCTGTAAATTTAAAAATTAAGTTACTCCAAAATTCGCTTGAGGATGAAATGGAACTAATGTTTTAAATTTAATTACAAAATTAAATTTGAAGTTTTTAGCTTCCATTTTTGAAACATGGTTATTACTGTGTTGCGAAAAAAGACATATTTTAAATCAGTTAATTTATAATATTAATGCTCTGTAAATATACATTGAGCACCATTTTGTAAAAAATAAAAATATCAATAAGAACAGCGGATTACATATCGTACTGTTCTTTCTTTTTATTTAAATATATATATATATATATATATATATATATATATATATATATATATATATATAGAGAGAGAGAGAGAGAGAGAGAGAGAGAGAGACAGAGAGACAGAGAGACAGAGAGTATAATCTGAGAATGTTGTATTGTCTAATATAGGCATTCTTATGGCATATAGGTATATTATAGGTATACTTAGCCCTAAAAAACAAATAGACAAAGGGACAAATCAATTTATTCTGATTCGGATTAGTATATCATATTACGTGCAAATGTTCTCAGTGCTCATCTTGAAAACGAGAAAGTTAACACACAGTTGAAAACAATTCTTTCGTTGGAAAATCTTGTACACACCTAATTTTAATAAATCAATTATTATAACGCGACAAAAAGTATTTATAACAAAAAAAATCAGGCGATAATTTTCCGAGAAAGAATCATTAAAGGGGATTGGTACAATCATTGATGGACATTGATGAACTTCAAATAACTGAATTCAACATCAGTTACATTATATATATATATATATATATATATATATATATATATATATATATATATATATATATATATATATATATATATATATATAAAGAAGGATTTTTTATTACTGTTTTTGGAATGTTTCATATCAATTAAACATTTGAATAAAAAATGTTGTAGGTTGAAAAAAAATTAATAAAATAAAATATTTTAAATGTTATCTTTAGTTTTGATATTGTGATTGTACATCATCGATATGTTTTATATAAGATATCATGTGTCTTATTTGTTTTTGATAAAGTTACTAAATAAAAAATATTTTTATTTAATTTTCATTATGTTACTACATATATCTATATGCATGAATTTATATTTTGTTTTATTTTTGGAAAATTTTGGAAATTATGCCTGCGTATTTATGTATATTGTGAAATGAAAAGAGTACACAGTAAATTTTGCTGTGGGTAATCATTAATATATATTGTAATCAATGGAAAAAAGGAGAGATAGAGATAATGAGTGAGAGAAAGACTGATTCATTAATGTAGGTCCTGGATTGCCTGATAATGAGTCATTAAAGTGTATTGTATATATTTATGTGAGTAAAGAATTCTGTCCAAGCTGCTACTGCTGCTTTTCTTATTGTCAATTTGCAGGGAGCCGGGCTGTAGGAATTCAGAATACTTCATTCATATGCTCTACAGAAGAATATGCAAAGTGACCTTGCATTCATTATTAAAATTATAATGAGCAAGTGTTCCGCTCTCATAATAGATTATTTTTACATAAAAGAAAGTACAGTATCTTAGCATCAGTCTCACTTGGAAGTCTGGTTGCCTTATTTCTCGATTAAAAATAAAATTCAGTCGACCATATAAAATATAACAGATTTAATGTATGTATATTTTACTATGCATATATTTCTTCATACGTATGGATGTATCTATGAAACATCATTAATAGTATGAAATAATTTATAGAATCATAATATTTCGTTTAAATGATTTCATTGCATGACTGAGAAAGTCAATAACTTCTTGCTATAAGCCATTTTTGGGGTTTCTATACTAAATTAATTAAGCATAAAATTTGAATTAATTTAAATTGACATCACAATTCCTTAGCTATAAACATGCCACTGACATAAATATAACAGCAATCTTAAATAGTGTAAATATCGTCTTCTTCTATGTGCCGTTTCTCTTCAGGATGTTGGCGATCATGGTTCTCTACAACTCCATGCCCTTTGCAGCTCTCAATAAATTTTTATCTTTTTGCCATCCCTCCCAACCCCTACTACACCGTCCGTTTACTCAATCTCGCCAGGTAGCTTATGTGTTGTTTTACTCTGTCCCTCTTGTTTCGATCTGACTTGTGAGCATCAAATTTTCCAAGCCCTTTGTCTCCATTATGTGCCCTCAAAATTTAACTGTCTATTCCTGATGTTAAGTATAAGTGTCCTTTTTATTTCCATTGTCTCTAGAAGGTCCGCGTTGATCACATGTTCGATCCATGGTATTCTCAGCATGCTTCTGTAGAACTACATTTTTTTTGCTCCAAGTATATATTTTTTTCATCTGCGAGGAGATTAACCACCATTCACCGCCATATAGAGGGCTGTTATTACATAACAATATAGTACTCTGTTCTTTGTTTCTAATGATTTTTTTTTGGACGGCATCTTTCGCTATCCCAATGCGCCTTCGGATTTCAGTGTCACACTTTATGTCCAAAACACTTCCTTGATTTTTATATCTCCGATTTGCAATTGATGTTTAGTCATTTTCTCGCTTTCCTTCACTACCATCTGTAGGATTTCTTGTAGTTTCCTTTCTGTGTCTGTCATTAACATTGTGTCATCTGCATATCTTACGTTGTTAAGGTTTTGGCCGATAATAATGCATACTGGTAAGATGTCTAATTCTTTCAGAATTGCCTCGCTGTATATTTTGAAAACTTACAGTTAGAAGACACATACACCTCTTACACCTCTTTCTATTTTTGTATATTTATTGAAATCATTTTCTATCTGTATGCAGGATTGTCCGATGTAATTCACATTCATGTGTACATGGCTTCTTAGGCAGTGCTATGAAAATGGATCCACTTTTGTCTTCTCTTATATTACCACTGTTTATAATGTCTGTGATCTTGTCAATGCCGAAATCCTCTAAGGCTGCCATCATCTATATTAAGAATTCCATCGGATCCTGCTGTTTTGTCTCAATTTGGCTAGTAGTAGTTCCACCTCAGATTTTAATATTTCTGGTCCTTCAATATTTCTATGTATTGCCGGTTAACTATTTTCTGTTTTTTATGCTTACAAAACATCGAATAAATTCATTATAAGAATGAAGTAAAGTACTTTCAAGTTTTTATGTTGAGTTATATTACTAAAAGGTTTCAAAGTTATATTCAAGTTTCTGTAGCAAAGTATTAGATTTTGAAAATACATTTAAACAAAATAATTAAGCAGGAGAATAATCTGCGATTTTTTTTCATTTGACGGAGCATTATAAAGAAAATAAATTGATGCAGGAAGTATAATTATCTTTTTAACAAAAAATCATATTCATTAAAAAAACAAATAAATAATTAAGTTGGCAAATGGGATCTGTTATTATACGTTTAAGCTACATGCAAATTAATTCTGCTTAATTTCGATTCAACATGAGTTAAATATGAAATTATGGGAGAATTAGGTTGGTTAGTACTTGGGATAGGCTGAAACATTTGCATTAAATTTTGTTTCCAAAAATGACATCACTTTGTGTTTTATTTGGAACAGAAAAGTTTGTAATTTTTCATTTTAGCCTGAATCTTTTTTCACTCTGGTAACTTTTGCAAAAATACGTTTACTTCATACTGTAATATGCGGTTGATGATAGTGAAGTTTATGTTTATGCAATAAAGATGTGTATATATTACATTTCAAGCGGCTTCTACCAAAAAATGTTCTTGATATACAATGTAAAGAAAACTATGTGCCGTTTAGTGCTGGTTGATATATTGAAAGTTTGGCTACTTGACGCGCTGTATCAGCTTTTGCCCCACACCAGTAAAAAAAAAATGAAAAGAATAATGTAGGACAGTAAAATGAATAACTTAAATGTGTTTATTGTGGTTCAGAGCCAGTAGTGGATCAGTAGATTTTATCCTTATGTAATGCGATGAATATTTCTTAGTTTGAAAGAGGTTGAATTGAACTTCATATTGATATAAAAATCATATATTTTTTACATTGATTAACAAATTTTATCGATTTATATATACTAACCGAAATTCGCTGATTGTAGACAAAAATTTAATTTCTAACACAAGCAAAAAGTTTACGGTTTTCAAATAATCTTAGCTTCAATATTATTGACAAATTTGTATTGGAGATTTAATTATATTAAAATTAATTTAATTAGCACTGAAATTGGTATCCACTGATCTACTATGTTTCACTTGTTTTACCGCTTTTAGGAATTTTACACGCATTTTTAAAACTATATCTGGAGGACTTTTTGCATAGATAAAAATGACGCTTATGAATGACACACAATTTTACACCAGTTCCAAGTCAGATAGTACAAAGTATACAAAGATATATATTTAATACCTGCAGGCCGTAGAATTTGTGTCAGTAAGCAATTGATTTACAACTGACCACTTACCTTATGTATATTCTTTTTCTTATCTTTCAAACATGGTCCGAACATATAAAAGGGAAAAAATCCCATCATTTTTATATTCCTGATGACATAATAAGAAAAATCAGTAGAAAATAGATGCGCTCAAAAGAAGAGAGGGGGAGCAAATGGCTATTGGTTACATTTTCACTGATAAACAACTGGAAGGATGAGAGAAGTAAATCTTTGCAAAATGAAACTATATTTTGCTTTATCCTCAAACGATAGAATTTTATATAAATTCTAGATTTTATTATAAATATCAATGTCTTCACAATCAAATTGATATTAACCAACAAATATTGGTCAGATTTTCAGGATATGATCATAGTTATAAGATAAATTATACCTTGCTAATTTAAGCTTATAATATCTGTTTCTATTACACATAAGTTATTTCTAATAAATATTCTACAAATATTTATTAGAAATAACTTATGTGCGGGTGTGAGATTTTATGCAACTCGAATGTTTATAAATATATATATAATAGTAGAGTTATTGATATGTATTTTTAATTTCAGATCAGATATATTTATTATGAAAATGATTGCTATGAGTCGTAAGGAAGATATAAACTCGAGAGAAAAGTAAGATATTATAATGTTATTAACTGATGTAGAAACAACGTTGCAAATTTCGAGAAAATTTCAACAGATTAAAAAACAAAGAATCAAAAAAGAAAGTGAACACACTGGAAAGATAAGAACAAAAAAAGAACAGGCTTTGAGAAAGATATTTGAGAAAAATGAAATGGGTAATAAGTGGATTGATCTGTAATAAAATATTTAAAGGAGCTGGTGTTGCGAGTTTAAATAGCGAGGAAAGGTGCAGGCATGAAATCAAACAAACTACCAAATTTAATTAAACATCGCAAAGATAAGCTGAGTGAAGTATATAAAATTTTTTGGAGATGAATGTAGAACTATATTAGACGGTATTGGTGGCTGGTAGGGACTTAGTTTCAACCAACATCACTTAGAAGACAACAGCTGGAATTTGGAGTAATGATTCAAGAAAGATTTGTAAGCAGTAAACTTATTGGTCCTTATATGATGTCAAGATAAATGTAGTGAATTATTGTAAGTTCTTGGACAAGATGTTTTAAATATGACAGTTCAAAACCAAGAAGCATTAAATGTAAATGCAAAACAATATTCCTTGACATTTTGTTATGGTTGACTATTTATTTCTTACAAAAAATGAGTTTTAACGACACCAAATTAATGGAATGTCCCCCAACCTTATATATTATTAATCTAATAGGAAACGTGTGTTCATCATTCAAAGACATATGTATGGGAATTGAAAATAATATTTAAGCAAAGGGGCAGAATAAAACAATTATAAATAATGTTGAAGTTAAAAGTAGAAATGTTAACATAGTCAGTGTATGAAAGATTGATAAAATTTAGCTAATGCCAAAGTTCCCATATCAAAATATAAAATAATAATAATGCATATCGAATGT